>ML660201.1:49364129-49379795 GCA_007570785.1 Antilocapra americana | reverse complement strand
CACACACACACATTTCCCTACACTGTAGCTTGCAGGATCTTAATTCCACACCAGCGGTTGAACCAATGCCCTTGGCAGTGAAAGTGCCGCGTCCTAACTGCTAGACTGCCCAGGAATTCCCGTTTTGGCACCTTGAAGTTGTCCCGTGGCTCGCTTCACGGCCTTTCCATTTCTCAAATTCTTTTCCTCTCTGTAGCATTTCGGACAGTTTCTATTGCTGTGCCTTTAATGTTATAAATTTTATCTCTTGCAATGTGTGATCTGCGTTTAATCCCATGCTGTGTCTCTCTCATCTCTGACATACTTTTCATCTCTAGCAGTTCAGTCTGGGTCTCTTAATATGCTCTGGATCGCTGTTTAACTTTGGGGGCAAAGTTATTTGCTGTTCCATGGAATAGAACAACAATAACTTGTCCTTCTTTACTAATTCTAATGTCTGTGTCAGACCTGGGTTGATTTCCACAGATGGATTGTTTTCTTCATTATGGGATGTGTTTTCTTGCTTCTTTGCCTACTGGATCATCTTTGACTGGAAGCCATGCATTGTGAGCCATACCTTATTGAGTCCTGGGTATTTTTACATTCTATTAAATCTTCTTGAGCAGTTAAATCTTCTGGGGTGCAGATAAGTTACTTGGAAACAGTGATCCTTTCCAGGGTGCTTTTTATCATTTGCTAAGTGAGCACAGCAGACCTCAGTTCAGTTCAATCTGTCAGTCATGTCTGATTCTGTGACCCCATGGACTGCAGCATGCCAGGCCTCCTTGTCCATCACCAACTCCCGGAGTTTACTCAAACTCATGTCCATTGAGTCGGTGATGCCATCCAACCATCTCATCCTCTGTCGTCCCCTTCTCCTCCCGCCTTCAGTCTTTCCCTGTATCAAGGTCTTTTCCAGTGAGTCAGTTCTTCACATCAGGTGGCCAGAGTATCGGAGTTTCAGCTTCAGCATCAGTCCTTCCATGAATATTCAGGACTGATTTCCTTTAGGATGGGCTGGTTGGATCTCCTTGCAGTCCAAGGAACTCTCAAGAGTCTTCTCCAACATCGCAGTTCAAAAGCATCAATTCTTTGGTGCTCAGCTTTCTTTATACAGCAAACCTCAGTCTAGGGTTAACTGACTATTCCCTCCAACACAGGGCACAACCTCACTCAGCTTCGCCTGCATTATTATGCGTTCTCCCAGTCTGTCTGCTGGGAATAGACCATTTCCGGCCCTTGTGAACATCAGGCGCTGTTCTCTCTCATCCTCTGGATGTCTTTCGGCCCCAGCTGTGGTTATTTTCTTCACATGCCTGTGCTGATCTGTGTTCTGCTAAATCCTCAAAGGAGACCCTCTGCAAAGCTCTGGGATTTTTTTTTTCTGTGCAGCGTCC
Source organism: Antilocapra americana (assembly GCA_007570785.1). Taxonomy (NCBI): domain Eukaryota; kingdom Metazoa; phylum Chordata; class Mammalia; order Artiodactyla; family Antilocapridae; genus Antilocapra; species Antilocapra americana. The sequence continues at coordinate 49,378,419 of ML660201.1, read as the reverse complement.
TCTTCCCTGACCCAGATGACGACGGTCTGGAAGAGTGGACGTGGAAAACAAGGAGAGAATGGATTTATAAAACTATAAGGAAAAAAAGGACTCTGGCGTGGCAATTTAGAAGAGGATTGGAGTGTGGAGTGGGCTGCTCAGGAGTGTGGTCCTCCACCAGTGCTGGCCAGTGAGGACAGAAGCAGACACAGAGGCTTTTCCTAACACTTTCGACAGACATGGAACACTTTCATAACAACCTGACAAAGCATATTGGGGCTTGGATTTCGTATGTTTTCATTTCCCCACGTTATTGTATTTTATGAGAAAATAAGTCTGGCAGATGGAAATTAAAAACAAAATCCCCAAGACTTGGCCCTTGACCACAGAAAAACTGAGAAAGCAGAAATGATCTGGAAGTTTTGGACAAAGGGAGACGGAGGTGGAGGTGTTTTCTTTTTTGCTTCAGAAACAAGGTTTTCGATGGGATCCTGGCAACAGTGACTTACGGCACGTGCTTAGTATGAGCTGGTGCTGTGCTGGGCCCACTATCATCCCTAATCTTGTCCTCTCCACAAGCCCTTCTATGAAGGGGCCCGGGGGTGGAGGTGACCAGCCAGCCTCTTCCTGCTGGGAAGTAGAAGCCAAGGACCCCAGCCTTGTGCTTTTCCACTTTCCTCTTTCTGCTTTGTTCCTCGTCCCCCGGGGGCGGCGTGAGCCTATGGAATCCAGGTGGACTGTTTACTGGGACCCAGCCGGTTTGCTTGGTTTCTTTCTGTTGCTTTGTCACCAGCAATGCCTTCTACCAGTTAACCTGGAAAAGCTGTGTGAAGAAATGGATTAGGTGGACCTCTGGATGATGCAGGTATTCGCTAGCTGCCCTGGTCACAAGTGGCCTCCGGGGACTTGAAATGTACTTGTTCAACTCCTTGAACTGATTTTTTCTTTTTCGTTTTTCAAAAGTTTATTCTTAAATGTACAGTAGGTTCCAAGACAACACTGAATTGTAGCTATAGGTGGCAACAGCTGTTATGGTATCAAATCCAGACGTTTACACAGAAATGGAACTGAGGGTCATCGTTGCCTCGGCTCAAGGAATAGGTTCCTTTTTGCCCGATTTCTTAATCCCACAGGTGGCCAGGGGGCCTTTCCCCCAGGCCTTTGCCCTTTGATTTTAGCTCCTCGAGTTTCTCCTCCTCCTCCTGTGTGTGCTTGAATGCCTTATCTTCCTCGTCCACCCTCGAAGCCTGACCTGACGCCTGCCGCTCCTTCCCCAGCCCCTGCTTGAGGAAGCTTCAACTCAATTTTGTGTTTTTTTTTCTGAGCAGACATTTTTATTTTATTATACACTGAAACGTTGTTCTCGTTTGGCTGCTGAGTCGTGTCCGACTCTTTCGCGACCCCGTGGACTGTAGCCCACCAAGTTCCCCTGTCCATGGGATTTCCCAGGCAAGAATACTGGAGTGGGTTGCTGTTTCCTCCTCCTGAACTGAATTTTAAAAAAAGAACGAACGTGTTTACTTCAGTGTGCTGGGTCTCCGCTGCCGCACACTTCTCTAGCTGTGTCGCCCGGGGGCTGCGCTCTCGTGATGCGTGGGTTTTCACTGCAGTGGCTCCTCTTGCTGTGGAGCCTGGGCTCCAGGGTGCACGGGCGTCAGCAGTGGTGGCACATGGGCCCAGTTGCTCTGTGGCATGTGGCATCTTCCCGCATCAGGGATCGAAGCCACGTCCCCAGCATTGGCAGGCAGATTCTTTACTACTGAGTCACCAGGGAAGCCCTGGAACCAAATTTTTAATGTTATTTTAAATCATACAGAGTTACATGTCCATGGCCACATACAGGCTGCTAGCCACTGCGGATGGCACAGATAGACATTACCAGTTGGAGCGGTACAATAAAAACGTGTCTGAGGGATTACTGGTGTTTACTTCTCTCAGCAAGTATCTTCATTATCGGGAAAACTTTGCATTGTTACTTTTCAGGGAGATATTTTGGAAACAAATTTGCAGTGAGGTCTTAGCACTAAGGGCCAATTACTTTTCCAGAATAGATGAGCTGTTTCTATTTCTAGAAATCAGGAAGAATGGTGAGCGTTGCAGGTTTAGTTTTATCTGTCACCCTAAGTGGCCGACCTCTCTCGTGTCGTCCTCAGCTGCTCTTTCCTTCACTAAGTTACGCTGACTTTATCCACGTCTTTCTCTTTTCATCTGAAGGTGCCCCCACAGACGTACATAAAATATTCATTCACTGCATCTGTGGGAAGTGGCTTTTGGAGTGGATTCTTGATGAGTCTGTACATTTGTTAGTCAATATTTTATGAGCTATTGTTGTGATCAGAAAATGAAGAGCGACTTTGGCTACTACATTCCAAAGCTCTGGAAAAACTCTTCATTTGGAGTATTTTTCGTGTGCATATCACTGGCTGTTTCCCGTTTCAGGGACTTCCTCTGCTTGAAGCAGGATGATTCTGAAACTAGAGTTACAAAGATGTAACCTGACACACCTCCTTCCTTCTCAGCAGCTTTGTATTTGATGCTAGTTGCTATAGGAACGATCTGGGTCTTTATCTTTTGCTGCACTGGGTCTTACCTGCGGCTCACAGGCTCTCCGTTGCTGGTTGGACCTCCCGAAGTTGTGATACCGGAGGCTACTCTCTAGTTGTAGCGTGTGAGCTTCTTGTCCTGGTGGCTCGTCTTGTTGCAGAGCACGGACTCTAGGGAAAGCGGGCTCAGCAGTTGTGGCGCACGGATTTAGTTGTACCATATAGTTCCCGGACCAGAGATGGAACTCAGGTCCTCTGCATTGGCAGGTGGATTCTTAATCCTGGACCACCAGGGAAGTCCCAGTCCAGGGCTTAGCCCTTTTGTTTGACCAAGATGAGTCTCTTCAAGTGGAAATGCTGGTTCAGAGACAGGCCTGAGGTACAGCCTGACTCGGTGGTTCTCCACGTGTGGTCCCTGGACCCACATGGTCAGCATCACCCTAGAAGTCATTCGACAGGCAGATCCTCAGGCCCTTCCCGGACCTACTAACTCAGAATCTCTGGGGAGGGGCCGTAGAAATCTCGTGTGCTAGCAAACCTTCCCGGTGGCTCTGAAGCATGCCAAAGTCTGAGAACTGCTGGCCTGTTTTTCCCATGTTCACGTCTTGGCCGTTCTGCTTTATCTTCTGGTCTGTGTGAGCTCTGGCACGACTCCGCTGGCTCCAAATATGTGCCACCACAGGACGTGTGAGGACTGTGACTTGTCACCACCACTCAGGGGAGTCACATGGGGAGGAAGTATGATTGGGCAGGTCAAGAAGTCCACCTTCTTCCCCTCCCAGTCTGTTCCAGAGCAAAGGGATGGTATAGTGCGATGGAAAGAGCGTTGACTTAGCACCAGTGAGTTGGTTAGTTGCTCGGTTGTGTCCAGCTCTTTGCAACCCCGTGGACTGTAGCCCACCAGGCTTCTCTGTCCATGGAATTTCCCAGGCAAGAATACTGGAGTGGGTTTCCTGTGAGGCCTGGGTTCAAACGCCAGCTCTTGTACTTGGCCTCGGCCACACAGCCGAATTTGCTTGACCTCTTTAGCTTTTGTTTCGCCGTATGCAACACGAAGATTCAGTGAAACTGCATATAATGCAATAAGTGGAGGTAAACTGCTTAAAGTCCGGCGTCCCATTATTGCCGGGTTAATGAGATGACCCCAGCCAACCTCCGACACCCACCCGCCTGGAGTTCTCAGCCCCACCGCGCGGTTCCTGCCTGCCCCTTCTTGGCTGTGGTCTGGCGCCGCCTGGTGGTGGTTGGCTGCTCGAGCCTATTTGTCCGTGAGGGCAGTTCCGGGTCCTGCGCTTGCCTGGAACTTTGAGGACAGCGGCTGTGATTCCAGGAGTTTCCCAGGTCATCGATGTCTGCTTCATTGGCTAGATCCAGAGTGATTCAGCCTGGAGAATACCTGCTTTCTGCCTCCCTGCTTCTCAAGATGAGTTTGCTTGCTGTTTCCTGCACGGCCTTACCTTCCTTCAGTGAGCCTAGGGTAGAAGATGGGGATCGCCACCAGTCAAGCTATATCCCACATGAGTGCCATCGCACGGCTTTTTGACAGAATTGTCAAGACAGTTGAAGGGATACAGGGTAGGTAAAGTGCCCAGGACTTAGAAAGCACTTTAAAAAATGAAAACGCCCTTCTCCATTCCCCAGCGGGGAGAAAGAGTCTGGGCTCCACATGGCGGTGTGCATGTTAAACCAGCAAATGTTAAACTGTGCAGGTGGGCTCATGGTACAAGCGGCAGACAGCCTGGCTTCCAACCTGCCCACTTATTACCTGGGCGAGCCTCACTGCGCCTTCCTAATATATGAGAGGGAGATGATATTGTTTGTCCTGTAAGCTCCCTGGTGGCTCAGACGGTAAAGAATCTGCCTGCAATGCGGAGATCTGGGTTCAGTCCCTGGGTAGGGAAGACACCCTCGATAAGGAAATGGCTACCCACTCCAGTATTCTTGCCTGGAGAATTCCATAGACAGAGGAACCTGGCGGGCTACAGTGCATGGGTCACAAAGAGTTGGACATAATTGAGCAACCAACACTCACTTTCCATGGTGTCTTTAGTGCTTCCCCGGTGGCTCAGTGGTAAAGAATCTGCCTGCCAATGCAGGAGATGTGGGTTTGATCCCTGGCTTGGGAAGATCCCCTGGAGAAGGAAGTGGCAACCCACTCCAGTATTCTTTCCTGGGAAAGCTCACGGACAGAGGAGCCTGGTGGGCTACAGTCCACGAGGTCTCAAAGAGTCAGACACGACTGAGCGAGTATGCAACAATACATGGTGTCTTTATGAAAGAGAAGAGGAAACCCAGACTGCTGAGCACACATCGCTGGCTGTCACGTCCAGTGATCCCCAGTGCCTGCACCCCCACACTGCTCCGTGATGTTGGCCCGTGATGGGTCCTATTTCTGCCTAATTCTCCGGTGAATTCTCTCCCCGCTGAATGCATCCTAGAGTGGGAGACAGGGAGTGGTTTGTGAAATGTCTCTGTGAAAGGAACGTGGAAGTGGGAACAGAAAGGGGACTAGTGATGTAGTAACATGTGTGGCGTGTATTCAGACACTTTAAAAACTATTTTTGAGTGTATGAAACTTCCAAATACGGTACCCGAAGCAGCCAGAGGCCACTGACAGGTGTTAGTTTCTATCTCTCACTTGGACAACATGCAGACTAACTGTAGGTGTGGAGGTCAGTGTCTAAACTCGGGGGCAGGGAGGGGGACAGATCTTTTAAAACTTTCGTGAAAACTAGAGTTTGAGTCCTTCAGAGGAGAGGAAGGCCCACCTTCTTGGGTCTGTGGGCAAGTCCTTGTTTATTTACATATCTTTGGTAATAAAGGAAATACAGATGCGACCTTTGTCTGCGGCCCCCGCCCCCCACCTCTGGGGTCTGGATATAGGACTCCTCAGCTCTGGGACCTGGCAGGGAGAGGAGTCGTCTAGCCAGTTGGGCACTTTCTAGAATGATCGTCAAGCTGACACCGCCTCATTAAGTTTGGGGAAGTTCAGGAGAGTATAAAGAGGCAAGCAACTAGTGAATTCCCCCCTTCCCCCCACAGTCATTCAGACACCATGCATGTCTACCCAGAGGCACTATCATTCTTGGACAGATTTACTTTCCAGTCTGTTTTCTTTAAATCTCTTCATTACGTAGTTGAATCTTTTTTTTTTTTTTTTTTTCACTTTTCACAATATTACAGGAGTTTTATTTGAAGATTAAGAAGAAGGCATTGTTTCTCAGGTTATGAATACATGAGTCTAGAAAAATTTTAAATGTGTGAACCAGAAGGTGAAATTTCTCTTATACCGTCTTCCACTGTATTTAGTTATAGAAAAAAATTGTAAATACTGAAAAGTATAAAGTGGTAAGTGAAATTTCCCTTGAATAAGCCTGTCAGTGCTATGTAACATTAGGTAAGTTTCTGAAAGAAAAATATTAAATAGAAAGTGACATTTTCCTATAGTATTACTGACCAGTGCTAAAAACTATTCATTTTAGTATGCAGTCTTCCATTTTTTTTTCATATCAATGGTGTGTGTGTGGGTACAGGTTACCAACATGGAATTGTGCTGCAAATGCAGATATATCTAGCTTGCCTTTTTCCGTTACTAACATAATTTGAGTATATAGTAAAGCATTTTCTCATACCACTGAAACTCTTATTTGAAGGGTATTTTAAATGGCTACATGTTACATTTAAACGTACTCTGCTTTATGCGGTCATTTCCTCTAAAGCTGCCAGTTTGGATCCAAGTAAACATTTATTTATATTTCTGATTCATTCCCTAAGCTAAGTCCCAGACAGCCCCACTGACTCAGAGGTAAATAATTTAAGAGTTTCCTCTCCAGGGTGAGCTTATCATTTAACACTCTTCTCTGTAGCTTACAGAACTATGCATGATGGCCATCAGGAACAGATGTGACTGTTTTAAAAAAATCTTTGTTATCATATGTGAAAAAGCTCTTGTTTATCTTTCTTAGAACGCTACAGGGTTTGAGTTTGGCGTGTGTGATCCTTTTCCTCCGTGATTTTTGGAAGAGAGGTGATCTACCCTCTATTAAATCAAAAAGCTAATTCTTGCTGAGATTCCTTAGAATGTCCTGGATCCCATTCCAAGAGAAGAGCTGGGAGTTCTCCACACCTTGGCTCAGAAGCTCTCTCTGGGAAGTCCTGTGCGTTTTCAGGCAGCCTGCTTGCTCCCTCTAGGGACCTCCTTAGCGGCTGCAGCCTCGCTTCCTGGGCTGTTATCAGCACTGGTTCATCCTGGTTGAGATGCCCCAGAGCCGAGCAAGGGCGCGCCACAGACTTGCAGCCAGACGGTGTGTGTGCCAGGGAAGACTGTTTTCCTGCAGGTCTGGGCAGCTCCTCTTAAGGGCGGGCTCTTTGTGTCCTTGTTGCCTCGGCTGTAGGGAAGCAGCCCATTAGTTCTCACGCTGAGCCCGGTTGGGGCACAAGGTGGAAAAGATGCTCTTGTTAGTTCTCATTTTCCTTTCTAAAACTGAGTCTTCTGGAATCTTTTTATAGATGGGAAAATTGTAAGTCAGTAAAGTAATTAAATTAAACTTCTGTGGATGTCAGAGGATTCTGTTACAGGGATCCCAAAATCATTGAGCTGTAGGTACTCATTCTTGTTACCCTAGTTTAGTTGGGAAATGCTTGTGAAGGTTCTATAATGAGAACCTCCTAGAACAACTCTGAGGGGAGGACAGAAGGAAAGTTTGGAGAGCTGAAGACTTCTAACATACGCCCCATTGCCCTTCACACTCTCACTCCATTAAAGTTTGTTGTTCAGGCAATAAAAGTAATATATGTAATAATTGCAGGGGGAAAAAGTACCGAATAAAAATCCCCATTTCCTTTACTCAGAGGCAACTCTTGACATTCAGTGTACACTTATTTTTGCAGTCGTGTGAGCCTGCATGTTTATCCCTATCTAGGTACACAAACACACACACAGTTGTCTTTTTCTCAGGATTATTGATGTTCTTTATGGGTTTTAGATGCTAATGCTACGTTGTAGCCATCTTCTCCTCCCCAACTTGCTTTCCTTCTATTCACTTTACTGCCCTCGGTTAGATGATTACCAAGCCCTTTTATCCCAAGGCTGAGTTAAAATCACAGTTACATCCTCAGGGAATGTAGCACATGCTCGGAGCATTAAACTGTTCTGGAGGAACCAGTCAGAGGGTTGGGGCGACAGTGCGATGACAGGGAATCTGACAGCAGTCAACACCACACGAAGGGTCTAATGAGGCCAGGAGGAGCTTACCGTGAAAGTGAAAGTCGCTCACTTGTGTGCGACTCTCTTCTCCAGGCTAGGGTGCTGGAGTGGAGCAGTCATTCCCTTCTCCAGGGGAATCTTCCCAAGCCAGGAATTGAACCGAGGTCTCCTGCATTGCAGGCAGACTCTTTACCAACTGAGCTACTGGGAAGCCCATTACCAGTGGAAGGTCAGTGGATGGAAATCCTTACCTCGCCAAAGCCAAAGACAGTCGCCTGTATTTTCTAACACAATAGCTTTTGTGTTTCACAGAAAGCCTGAGGTCTTTAGTCTGTCTAGAGGTTTGCGTTTGTAGTTGGATTTATTTGCCCTTTTGTGATGTTTCCCCTGCGTTGATCCTTTCAGAGTCCTCTCTGAGCTTTGACGAGTCCTCATTAGCACCCTCTCCGCAGTTACCTTGTACTCTTTGCCTGCTCTGGGGTGTCACAGGCGAGGACAGCCATTGTGTATGGGGGGATTTCTGTGTGTCTCGAGCAGTGTTAGTATTTTTGACATTGGTGATTTTGGTTTCAGGTGGATTGGGCCTAAGGGCCTTGATTCCACTAGTGTTTAGAAATTATTCAGTTTCTGAATGGAGTCTGTTGGGAGTGTTTTGTGCGTGGTCCTGGAAATATTCTTAGATCTGGGGCTGCTGCTTCAGGGTCCCCCACCAAGATGTTCCCACTTACCTTGAACAGCTGTTTTTTTTTTTTTTTTTCTTTCCAAAGGGATCTAAGGAATTGATAAACAGTACACTTCTCGTCAGCATCCCAGCTCTCTGGAAACTAAAGTTACATCTGAGCAGTCAGGGTGTTTTGAACTTTTCCCACTCCCGCCCACCCCATTGAGATCAAGAGAAAATAGGAAAATTCGTCACCTTCTCAACAGCATGTGTTCTCTGTCATTCAGATGAGAAAAGACATGAAAGTAAGGAAAATAAGAGCTGACCAGTTTATAGGGCTTCCCCCACAGGTTGTCTCCAGCATTCCCTGGAGAACACGCCAGAGGTGAGGGTCCCCAACCCTGTGGGGAACGGCAGCTTCACGGGAGGCTGTTGCCTGGTCCCCCACACCTGGATGCTGCTGCCATCTTGTCACCCAGCGTCCCAGTGGCTTCCTTCTCAGCAGGAGGAGGTGAGAGAAGTAGGTATAGGTGACTCCCAAGTCAGCCTGCCAGGCGTCACCCCATCGGGCAGCCCTGTCTTCTGGCCTGAGTCTGCCTGGTACCAAGGGCCACGTCACCTTCCAGAAACCAGAAACTTGTTACTGATAGTTGGCATTGTTTTTGGCATGACTATTTCTGCTTTACAAGATTTTGCCCTTCTTGTCTCCTTTTCCGTCGCATACGAACATTTTCTTCTTACCCTGCCTTTGTGCTTTTTCCTTAGGCCGGAAGCTGAGAGGAAAAGCTTTTTATTTCGTCAACGGCAAAGTGTTCTGCGAGGAAGACTTCCTGGTGAGTTTGTCATCCAAGCAGGCCTGGCAGAAGAAGGTGGTTTAACTCTGTGGTCCCCTCCAGCGCCCCCTGAAGGCCGCACCGCTGGAGAAAGGGGTCCAGTCTTTTCTTTTGCAGGAGCAGGGGAATGGCCCACGATCCCAGGCAAATGACAAGCTGCAGAGCTCTGTGCTTTTCAGGGACTTTATGCTCACTCAGCCTGACTTCTTGTGCCTTGCCCATCTCTGCCTACTCCACTCAGCTCTTTTTTTTTTTCTTTTTAATTTTATTTATTTATGGCTGCCTGGGTCTTCCTTGCTGCGCGGGCTTTTCTCTAGCTGTGGCACATGAGGGCTCCTCTCTAGTCGCAGTGCGCAGGCTTCTCATTGCGTTGGCCTCTCTTGTTGAAGACCGCAGGCTCTAGGAATGCGGCTTCAGTAGTTGTGGCTCCCCGGCTTAGCTGCCCCGCAGCATGTGGGGTCTTCCTGGATCAGGAATGGAATCCCCACCTTCTACATTGGCAAGGAGGCTCCTCACCACCCACCGAGCCACCAGGGAAGCCCCTCCACCCAGCTCTTAACTCTCTCTTTGGGATCTGAGCCCCTCTTATGTCTCATCCTGCCTCTTCTGCTCGCTGAAAGTCCATCCATGTGCCAGCGAGTCCCAGAGCTGAACTCCAGCCCTGTGGGCACCTCTGAGGCCAGCTGCTCACAGTATCCCTGCCCACTGGGCAGGCCCAGGGTTGCCCCTCAGCCCTCTCACTCCCTGAGGGTCACTTGAAGCCAAAAAGCCGCCTTGCCTGGGACCTCGTCTCTGAGAACAGGGCTCTAGGTTCCTCCTGCACGCCGCCTCCTTCCTCTCCCTCCTAGACCGCGGCCCAGCACTGGTGCCACCACGTCGCCCCGGGGCCCCTGTGACTGCGCCGCCCGCACCCGGCTGCACGGCCTCGTCGCCCAGACCGGACGCCAGGGTTCAGCGCATGCGCGGAAGCTCCCTGGGGTCTGGACAAGCCTCCCTCGCAGCCTTGCGTCTCACTCACTCTGGGGCTTGCGGTTCCCTGCACGCCCACGTCCCACCCTGTGTGCCGGAGCCTGCGCTGGGTCCGCTGCCTGGAATGCCTTCGCTCTTTGTTTGCCCAGATCCCCCGACAGCCTGCATGTTCCCTGGGGCCTCAAAGTGAGTCACCCCTCCTCTGTGCTGCCCCCTTGGCCTTTTCTGGCCAGCGGTTAGCGCACTGTCTATTTATAAGTCTTCCGAAAGTTCCTAGGGAGGGAGGAACATGCTGCTTCATCTTTACATCTTCAGACCCTAACACAGTGCCAGGCAAGGAGCCGTGCCCGGTCAGTGGGATGACCGGTGTGAGACTCAGAGATGGCTCGGGGCCAGCTTCTTCGTGGACATGTGGGTTCACTCATGATGACTCATGTTTGCCAGTAACAGACAAGCAAACCCAAGGAAACCCGTTCCTGCATGCCCCCAGGAAATGCCCCCTGCATTTCCTCCCACAGGTTCACTGTAGTCACTGGTGCTGTGTAGGTGATAGTCAGATGGTGGTGCCATACTGGAGTTGACTGTCTCCCAGCTTCAGATGTGATGGGCGGAGTGCCTGTCCTGCTCCTAGAGTCTCATGGGCTCTTGGTGGGTCATCTGCCCCTGCCCGGGCAAAGTCATGGGTGCTGGAGGCATGCAAGGCTCTGATTGAGAACCTAGCCTGGGGGGCCAGCCCCACGGAAGTCATGGGGCCACATGGTGGCGGAGCAAGGCTGGATCTCAAACAAAGAACTTCTCTGGTCTGGGAGGATCCCACATGCCACAGGGCAGATAAGCCCATGCACTACAGCCAAGCCAGTGCTCTAGGGCCCGGGAGCTACAACTGCTGATGCCCACGTGCCTGGAGCCCACGCTTCACAGTCAGAGAAGTCACTGCGGTGAGAAGCCCGTGTGCTGCATCTAGAGAGTAGCCCCCACTTGCTGCGACTAGAGAAAGCCTGCATGCAGAAAGGAAGACCCAACACAGCCAAAAATGAAAATAAAGTTAAAAAGTGAACAACTGTTACCCCTAGAATCGGGAGGAAGTGCCGGGCAGCAAACCCCTGTACTATGGGGTGTAGGGTTCCAGAAAATTTCCCATTTCTTTTCCACCTTCCTTTCTGTTACATTTCCCTTGTTAGGTTGTATTTGCAATATGTAAGCTTCTAGTGTCTTCCAATGTGTCATATTTAGTCTGTTTTCTGAGGAGAGTTCCTCATTTCTTTCCAGATTCCAACTGTGTGTGTGTGTGTGTGTGTGTGTGTGTGTGTGTGTGTGTGTGTGTGTTTTGGTGAGATAAGGTAAGTTTCTTTGAACAAGTCATTGGCTTTTAAAAAAATTGTTTTTTAATTGATGGATAATTGCTTTACAATATTGGTTTGATTTCTGCCATACATCAACATGAGTCAGTTATTGTGTCCCCTCTCTCTTGAACCTCCCTCCCGCCTTCACCCTTTCCCACCCCTCTAAGTTGTTGCAGAACCCCAATTTGAGTTCCCTGAGTCACACAGCAAATTTCCATTAGCCACCTGTTTTACCTATTGTAGTATATATGCTTCCATCAAGGCACTGGCTTTTTAACCAGACCCAGACTTGCATTTGAATCCCATCCTTACCCCTGATAGGCTTTGTGACCATGAGAAAGTAACGCAACTCTCTGAGCTTCCTTTTGTTTCCATTTGAGAAGCAGTGTAATATGTACCTTGCAGAATTGTTTTGAAAATTTAGAGCAATGGCCTCAAACTTGAGCATGCATCAGAATTCCCTGGAGGGCTTGCAAAAACCCAGATTGCTGCTCCCCGCCACCCACTGCCCCTAGTTTCCAATTTTCCAATTCAGTAGGTTTGGGGTGGAGCTTGAGAATTTGCACTCCGACAGGTTCTCAGGTGGTGTCAGGGAATGTGTCTTGAGAGCCACAGGATTAGAGGCTGATGCCTCTCTGCACAGCCTCTGACGCAGAGCCTGGCCTGTCGTGGGTCCCTGGGTGCAGCTGTTGAGAGATAAGCGTTTTTGTAATGGCCATTTGTACAAATAGGCATTTGTAATGGCTCTGGTAGCAAAGGGTGTTCTGTGATTCACCACACTGTTGTCCACAGAGACGTGACAGATTCCTGTATAGAGCGACCCGTCTCTCTAAGACGTTCTTTGTGATCCTCGTGGCTGGTGGGGATCTGCCCTGCCTGGGCTGAACTTTCTTTTCCCTTTTCTCTGCAGTACTCTGGTTTCCAGCAGTCCGCTGACAGGTGTTTTCTCTGTGGACATCTGATCATGGACATGGTGAGTGGGGTCAGGCGAACAAGGCAATGCGGACAGCGTGGTGGGGGGAGGAGGCACTGACAGAAAGAAAGAGATTAATCATTGAAAACAATGTTTCCTGCCTCGGTTCGTGATCCTGGCTGGTTTCATTTTTATTTATTCATGGCTCTGCGGGGTCTTCGTCTCTGTGCGGGCTTCTCTCTCGCTGCGGCAGGTGGGGCCTTCTGTCTAGTTGTGGTGCGTGGGCTTCTCGCTGCGGGGGCTTCTCTTGTTTGGGACCACAGGTGCTACGTACATGGGCTTCAGTAGTTGCGGCTCCTAGGCTTAGTTGCTCCGCAACGTGTAGAATCTCCCCAGACCAGGGATCGAACCCGTGTCCCCTGCGGTGGCAGGCGATTCTTAACCACTGGACCACCAGGGAAGTCCCTATGGCTGGTTTTATTTGAAGAAGACCCCATGCAGCTTGCTTGCTGTAGTAACCCCACATTTGGCTTTTACGGGAATTAGCATCCTTCACCATGCCGTCCATACAGGGTCATTTCTGAGGGTGCTTTCCTCCTCTGGGCTGTTCACGTCATGCTGGCCTCTCTCTGATTCTTACAGGTCTGCTCTCAGACTTGAAAACTCTCAGCCAATGTCTGTCTGATAGTGACCCTTAGTTTTAACAGTAGAACTCATAATTGCCACTAAGAATCCTAACGATATAGAGAAAGATTCCTTCAGTTACCATTCCTTCAGTTACAATTCAGTTGTCCAGCTCGTGCTGTAAACTCTCTGTCTCTGTTCTATCTTTGTTCCTTGAGGGAAATACTCTGCACTTGGAGGTTGGAACTGGGCATTTCCCACCTGAAAAAAATATTACAGCTAGTCAGAATGCAGCAGAAAGGCCTCATTACCCTACCGTACTTCTGGCACAGTGTGGGTTAACTGAAGGGTCTGTTTCTGCTGGGACAGCATTAGTCTGGGACAAAATATGTTCCAAGGTCCAGATTGCCGAGGAGTCTTTGAAGCCCGGCCTCTTGTTCTTCCTACTTTGGCAGCTTGAGCCTGGGAAGTTAATGAAATCCCAGAAGGAATGAGGAAACTTGAAAGCTGAGCTTTTCAAGGAGAGCTGGACTAGCACTATGTCCTCCTGGTGCCCCCTGGACTGCAAGTGTGGCGTTGAGAGGCGTGGCGTTGGCCTCTGCAGGCAGCGTCGGGCGCTGGAAGGGGCCAGAACACAGCAACAGCTTTCCCACGGAACTCACGACCCTCTGCCAAAGTTCTGTTTAGTTCCAAGTCCCCTTCTGCTGCCTGGTGGGTGGCTTTCTGTGTGGTCCTACTTGAGGATGCTCATGCCTGTTTTGTACGTTCCTTGCCAATGGGCACTTTGGTGTAGGCTCGCTGGCGTTGATTCCACGGTTGTGTTGTTTGTGCTGAGTGTCATGGTGCAGGTAGTCCCAGAATCGAACCTGCTGCTGAATTATTGGAGGTACTTTGAGCTGCAAATCACAGAAACTCAGCTCAAGTTTGAGAAGCTGGTGGTTCCCAAACTTTCGCCTGTGTCAGAATCACTAAAACACCCATTGCTGGGGCAGGGCCCAAGAATATGCGTTTTAACTAAGTTCCCAAAGGATGCTGGTGTTGCAGGTCCAGAGGCAAAACTTTGAGAACCATTGAAGTTAACAGGAAAAATGTTTTATCTCACCTAAGAGGCTGGGGGGTAGGCAGTTTGGTGGAGAGTTAATTTGGTGACTCACCTCCATCACTGAGGATGTTCATTTCTCTCCCACCTTCCATGTCTAGGCTCTGTCCTGGTTTCACA
>ML660201.1:49257955-49364119 GCA_007570785.1 Antilocapra americana | reverse complement strand
ACTCTTTGCGACCCCATGAACCACAGCATGCCAGGCCTCCCTGTCCATCACCAACTTGTGGAGTCCACCCAAGCCCATGCCATCGAGTCGATGATGCCATCCATCCATCTCATCCTCTTTCTTCCCCTTCTCCTCCTGCCTTCAATCTTTCCCAGCATCAGGGTCTTTTCCAATGAGTCAGTTCTTCACATCAGGTGGCCAAAATATTGGAGTTTCAGCTTCAACATCAGTCCTTCCAATGAACACCACTGATCTCCTTTAGGATGGACTGGTTGGCTCTCCTTGCAGTCCAAGGGACTCTCAAGAGTTTTCTCCAATGCCACAGTTCAAAAGCATCAATTCTTTGGTGTTCAGCTTTCTTTATAGTCCAACTCTCACCTCCATACATGACCACTGGAAAAACCATAGCCTTGACTAGACAGACCTTTGTTGGCAAAGTAATGTCTCTGCTTTTTAATATGCTGTCTAGGTTGGTCATAACTTTCCTTCCAAGGATTAAGCATCTTTTAATTTCGTGGCTGCAGTCATCATCTGCAGTGATTTTGGAGCCCAGAAAAAAATAAAGTCAGCCACTGTTTCCACTGTTTCCCCATCTATCTGCCATGAAGTTATGGGACCAGATGTCATGATCTTAATTTTTGGAATGCTGAGCTTTAAGCCAACTTTTTCACTCTCCTGTTTCACTTTCATGAAGAGGCTCTTTAGTTCTTCAGTTTCTGCCATAAGGGTGGTGTCATCTGCATGTCTGAGGTTATTGATATTACTCCCAGCAATCTTGATTCCAGCTTGTGCTTCCTCCAACCCAGCGTTTCTCATGATGTACTCTGCATAGAAGTTAAATAAGCAGGGTGACAATATATAGCCTTGATGTACTCCTTTTCCTATTTGGAACCAGTCTGTTGTTCTATGTCCAGTTCTAACTGTTGCTTCCTGACCTGCATACAGGTTTCTCAAGAGACAGGTTAGGTGGTTTGGTATGCCCATCTCTTTCAGAATTTTCCACAGTTTGTTGTGATCCACACAGTCAAAGGCTTTGGCATAGTCAATAAAGCAGAAATAGAGATGTTATTCTGAAACTCTTTTGCTTTTTCAGTGATCCATCGGATGTTGGCCATTGGATCTCTGGTTCCTCTGCCTTTTCTAAAACCAGCTTGAACATCTGGAAGTTCACGGTTCATGTATCGCTGAAGTCGGGCTTGGAGAATTTTAAGCATTACTTTGATAGCGTGTGAGATGAGTGCAATTGTGAGGTAGTTTGAGCATTCTTTGGCATTGCCTTTCTTTGGGATTGGAATGAAAACTCACCTTTTCCAGTCCTGTGGCCACTGCTGAGTTTTTCATATTTGCTGGCATATTGAGTGCAGCACTTTCACAGTCTCATCTTTCAGGGTTTGAAATAGCTCAGCTGGAATTCCATCACCTCCACTAGCTTTGTTCATACTGATGCTTCCTAAGGCCCATTTGACTTCACATTCCAGGATGTCTGGCTGTGTTTAAAAGCAGCAGTCACTAAGAGGCTTTACTTACAGTTGGATTTGAGATAAGAGTCATGGCTTCTGGATTATAACAGATACAGAGCTACTTAAAAGGGGCACCCAGGAGGGAGAAGTTAAGAGGTTTTTTCTGAGCTCTGCTGTTTCCTTATGGAGTTAACTTTTGTCTTTCCTTGTACTAGCCGCTTCCCAAATCTGGGGTGGGTCTTTTCATGGCCTTGCTTTGCATCATTTCATAGAGAATCATGGTTTTTGATAGGGAACCCTCCCTCCTGGAGATTTATAAGTGGTGGAGAAGAATCCCGTTTGGTTTCTTCCCGTTTATGCCTGTAACTCGGGTAGCCTTTCCCGCCTCATCATTTTTTTTTTTTTAAGAATTGTTTTGATGTGGACCATTCTTAAGTCTTTATGAAATTTGTTACAGTATGGCTTCCATTTTATGTTTTGTGTTTTGGTTTTCTGGCCTGAAGGCATGTGGGATCCTAGCTCCCCATCCAGGGATTGAACCCACACCTCTTGTGCTGGAAAGTGAAGTCTCAACCACTGGACTGCCAGGGAAGTCTGTCCTTATCTTTTGACTTGTCCAAGTAAAACTGGGATGGGAGTGTTGTTCAGTTACTAAGTCGTATCCTACTCTTTCTAGCCCCGTGGACTACAGCACAGCAACCTCCCCTGTCCTCCACTATCTCCTGGTGTTTGCTTAAAGTTATGTCCATTGAATCGGTGATGCTATCTAACGTCTCATCCTTTACCACCCCCTTCTCCTTTGGCCTTCGATCTTCCCCAGCATCAGGGTCTTTTCCAATGAGTCAGCTCTTCCCATCAGGTGGCCACAGTATTGGAGCTTCAGCTTTAGCATCAGTCCTTCCAGTGAATACTGAGGACTGATTTCCTTTAGGATGGACTAGCTTGAGGGTGACAGTTGCTCCTATGGTCCCTTGGCCTGATGTGTCTCTCCCTTCCTTCCCTATAATCCCTGCTGAGTCCTGGCTTCTTCCTTTTTCGCCCCCAGATCCTGCAGGCCCTGGGGAAGTCCTACCACCCCGGCTGCTTCCGCTGCGTCATCTGTAATGAGTGTCTGGACGGGGTGCCCTTCACCGTGGACTCAGAGAACAAGATCTACTGTGTCCGGGATTACCACAAGTAAGGAAGGACGGGGTGGGAAGAGCCGCTTGTGCCAGCCACGCTGGCTGCAGCCCTGCAGAGTGGAGGGTGGGGAACCCGTGGAAGCGTGTCTGCAGGCTGCACCGCTTTCCATGGCGCAGCTAACGTGCAGTAGTTTGGAGGGGTCCAGGCCGGGCCTCGGGATCAGTGGATGCTGATGCGGACAGGAACTGGTTAAAGAGTTATGTTTACTGGGAAAACAGGACCAAAGAAACCAATAATCGGATTCCTGGCTAGGCCTCTGGAGGAGTCTGCCAAGCCCTGTGGCTCCAGCCTTACCGGACTTCAACATGCACCCATCCAGGGCTGGCCGCCACACCCCCGGTTTGCCTGAGGCTTCACCAGGCACCGTGAGGGGGGTAAATAGACAGGTCAGTCTCCACCCACAGTGGAGTGAGGGGGCCACACGCGCTTGTTACTGCTGGGGAACAAGCCCAAAGCAACAGTCCCAGGAGTGGGCCAGGCCCGTCTTCATAGAGGGGTTCACATGGCGGGAGGCGGGCAGAGCCCGACTGCTCTCTGCTTCTCCCCGCAGGGTGCTGGCCCCCAAGTGTGCAGCCTGTGGCCTTCCCATCCTTCCTCCCGAGGTAAGACGCTTTCGCAGCTCTGCTCCTGGGGTCTTCCAGGACATGACTATTTCCCTGGGTCATTTACAAGATCTGTGTCCTGTTCCTGTGCTGTGCTGTGCTAAGTCGCTTCAGTCATGTCCAACTCTTTGCAACCCTGTGGACTGTAGCCCACCCATCTCCTCTGCCCATGGGGATTCTCCAAGCCAGAATACTGGAGTGGGTTGCCATGCCCTTCCCCAGGGGATCTTTCCAACCCAGGGATCGAACCCAGGTCTCCTGCATTGCAGGCAGATTCTTTACTATTTGAACCACCAGGGAAGCCCAAGAAGATGGACTGGGTAGCCTATCCCTTCTCCAGGGGAACTTCCTGACCCAGGAATTGAACTGGGGTCTCCTGCATTGCAGGTGGTTTCTTTATCAGCTGAGCTACCCCGGAAGCCCTGTTCTTATACCTGTTTAAAAATTCTAAAATCTCAGTTCTGAGATGGTGGTGTCCGCACCAAGAAGCCTCTCTCTTATTAGCTGCCTTCCTGAGCCTGGTGCCCTTCTTACACTCTATCTGTCCCTCTAATTGGGTCAATTTCTTAAAAAAAATTTTTTTTTCTTTAATTTTTTTTTCGGCCATACCACACAGCATGTTAGATCTTCGTTCCTCAACCAGGGATCAACCCCGTGTCCCCTGCAGTGGACGTGTGGGAAAGTCCCTGCAAAATATTCTTTGACTCAATACTAACCCCCAGACTGGACGATGAGAGATGAACAAGATCACATAGCTGGTCTTTTCACTGTTGACTCCAGCATTCCAGATGGTAGACCTCCATCCCTCTGACTTCCCCTCATCACCTAATTGTGTCCTTTTTCCTGCCGCTGTTAGTACCCAGAGCTGATTCCTGCACTTCTCCTAAGGCCACTGTTTTGCTACCCCAGAGCCCTCCTGCAGCCCCTGGCAGCAAAGCCCAGTGGCCCCCCAGCTAGCCTCTGGCTCTTGCTCTCTTTTGGTCTAGGGCTCGGACGAGACCATCCGCGTCGTGTCCATGGACAGAGACTACCACGTGGAGTGTTACCGCTGTGAGGTAGGTGGGCCCCCCCTGCCCTAGAAGGCCCTCAGAATGCATCGTAAAAGTCGGAGAAGGAGGCATCGTGGGTTGATGGGGGCAGGATGCGGGCCAGGGGCTGTGCCCCAGAGCTGATGGAAGAAGTGAGGTGAAGCCTGATTTGGTGGTGGTGGGGCAGCGGTTGCAAAAGATGCAGATGTTTGGGTATAAGCGTCTTTTTACTATTTTCTCCACGTTTGTAACCCCCGAGTCCTGAAGTGGTCACGGCTGCTCTCCCTGAAGCTGCAGAGTTGAGGGAGGGGCTGGCGGGAAGCATGGGTTTCAGATCCTTTTAGGGGGCCAGATTATCAGGCAGGTGTGTCATCTGGGGAACAGATTCCCTCCCCTTCAGCTCGTAGGCTGTTCTGTCCGCCAGGAGCCCCTTTCTTCAGCTGAGCCCTGAAAATCAGGAAGAAACCCTCTCTGCCCACCGCCACACTTGGAAACAGGCCTGTCACTGGTTGGTGGGAGGACAGGTGGACGCCCTCAGTCCCTTCTCTGCTGTCACACCCCAGGCTGAAGGCGTCACCAGTGCCCCATCACTGTCAGGAGAGCCAGGGGTTGTGAGGGACACAGACGATGAGAGTGCCCGTGGAGTTTCCACCAGAATTAAGTGGATCCCCCCACAGAAGGAGCGATTTATTTTGTGAGCTGTGGGTAGGGAGAACAGCACGTGTGGGGGACATACAGCTGGACCCCACTGCCAGCACTGAAGAAACAGGTGGGAATCACTGTCAGTGGTCCCCCGGGTGCTGGAGAAAAAGCTTAAAGTGCTTGCTCAACTGTGCGTTTATTCAGGTCGCCAACAGTCGGACGCGACTGAGCGACTGAACTGAAGTGGTATATCCAATACGTGATTGACTCAACGCGCAGCCTAGATAAAGCATTCTTCCTGAGCTAGTTTACATCCTTCTTCCATCCTGAGTTGTGGAAATCCGGTGTGTGTTTGCACTGCCGTGACCTCTCATTTCCGAGCAGCACCATGGCAACCGCTGGAGAGCTTCCTGGAGCCAGTGGTTCAGGTGTTGAACAGCGCATTCCAGACCCTCTCTGGGCGGGCTGCAGCTGCCTGTCTGCCGGACAGTCAGACGGCACGCTCGGCACGCTCTGCGGGTTTCTGGGTCTGTGTGTCGCCTTCATGTCGCTCTTGCAGTCTTGTTTCTTTGTTTTAATTATGAAAGTATGATAAGAAATTTACAGGAGACTTGGAAAATATAGATCAAAGTTACATGTAGTACCACTATATAGTACAATTTTTAAGTAGATAAATTAAGAATTTTTAGTTGGAATTTCAGTATCAAACTCTCAAAAATTAACAGAATGAATAGACAGAAAAGTAGAAAAATAGAGTAGACCTGAAAAGTGCTATGGACCAGTTCAACTTAAGATTTATACAGTTTTCATGCAACAGCAGGATACAAATTCTATTCAAGTTCCCATAGACTGTACACCAGGAGACACTGGAACACACCCAGGGACGTAAGACAAGGTGCAAAAATTTCATGGTCTAAAGGTGTTGAAATAAGAAGCCATACAGGATCTCCTGCAGCCTGTTTTGTTTTGTTTCGCCACCACTGCGTTTTTCTGCCTCACTCCAGGACTGTGGCCTGGAGCTCAATGATGAAGACGGGCACCGATGCTACCCCCTGGAGGACCACCTGTTCTGCCACTCCTGCCACGTCAAGAGGCTGGAGAAGGGCCCCTCGCCCGCAGCCCACCGCCAGCACCACTTCTAGCCAGAGCCTCCCGCAGACCTCACGGCCACATGAGGAACCAGGGTTGCACCCTGAGAAGTCCCCCAGTTAATTCCAGTCACCCGGGGGGTGGGATTGGGGCCGGGGGAGTCGGGGGAAGCATGTGATTTCCTGAGTGTGTGCTGGGGGTGCCTTTCCTTTAACCAGGGAGGGGATCCCTGCCGGTCTGGGGCTGTGTATTTTCCAAGTGCCTTTCCTGCTGCCACACCCTCATCTGATGATTCAGGAAGATGTCCCCGGAAAGCACGTGGCATGTGACAGATCTCATTAATGCGACTGAATGAACCCACCTGTCCTTCTGGGGGGAGCTCATGCTTCAGAGGGAAAGACTTGCACTCAGCATATGCTCTGAAGAGAGATTTCAGCTGCCAGTGTGTTCAATCCTTTCCCTCCATTTTGGGAAACACAGGCATCCAAAGACCCCCTCCCAACCACACACACGTAGACACCCTCCCAAACACACACGCTACCCCAAACACACATACACAACCCTCCCCCCACACACCCAAACACCCCCTCCCAACCACACACACAGACACACACCCTCCCAAACATACACAACCCCCCCACTCACAAACACCCCTTCCTAACCACACACATACAACGCCCAAACACCCCCTCACACGTGCGCGCGCACACACACACACACCATAATTTAAGACTTCCTTTCACTCCAGAGCTTCACTTCTGTAGAATGGCTGCAAATTTTAATTGCATCCTTGCAAAAGGGAAGTTCTAATATGTGCTCTGCATCTTAGGAGGAATTCACTTGGTTAAAGCAGAACCAAGATTTGAAATGAAATGAGATTTCCTCCTCGTGCCCGGATAGCCTTCTGGTACCCCTGAGGCTCTTCACGCCTCTAAAGGCAGCCGGGGGGCCTGACGGAGGTCAGCTCTGTTCTCTCAAAGTGGGCTTTGGGGTGAGAACTTGGTGCGGGTGCCAGGCCTCTTTTGCCGGCCTGTTTGCCCTTTTCCCTCTGAAGCTCTCGAGAGTCTGGAACTTCAGAGTTGCTCCTGCAAAGGCAGGTCTTGGGATCTGTGGGGACCCTCTTGTGTTTCGCTTATTTAACATGGGCTTTGGGAAAGGGTGCCCGCATATACTGAGACCTAGCCCCTTATAAACGAGGAGAATTTGTGTGTGTGAGGTCTCAAAGCCAGACTGGGAGAGAGAATCAGCATAAGTTATTACTTTCATTTCACAGGTTTCTCTCTTGCCCAGTCTCACCCCAGGCATTACATCTGAAGAACCCAGTTTAAGGTACACTGCTTTTGTCTGTTTTCTTTTTCCTTCTTTTTTAAAAAGTTGTTTCCCTCTACTTTCAGTCTCCCACACACACACAGAAAAATACCTCACAGAAAAGAGCTTCAGGTTAGGGAGGGACTTGGCCATCACACTGGACTCAGCTGGTGTATGTTAGGGATCTCTGGCTTCATCCAGGTCAGCACAGCGGGTCAGTACACTGAAGTCATAACTAAAGGTCAGCTGGGAACAGATCTGATTGATACCGGGTGCGGTTGCCTTATTCATTTCATCATCCTGGTTCCCCAGGGTGGCAAGAGCGAAGGGCCACACACTGGCAGGATTTCAAGGCCAAAGTGCGCCCTGTGTCACACGCCCAAGGCCAGAGGTCAGTACCCTTTGGTATTTCAATGAGAAGAAAGTGGAAGAAAAAGGTGGGCTGGCACTCACCCTCTCAGCCCATGGGGAGGAGCCCTGGGCCTTGCTGCAGGCAGGCAGGGGCCATGTCATTGCTGCCAGCCGGGCTGGGAACACAGCGGCCGGCGTCTGCTCTCTGCATCCTGACCTCACACCCAGAGTCAGGGGATTGGGTGGCTGGGACCTCGGAGGGGGTCCGTGGAACCCAAAGGCACAAGGGACTCACAGGCTGCTCACTGGCCCTGCTCTGCTTCTGAGCCGTGTTTTGACTCACCTGGTGGCAGTTTCCTGTAAGAAGCACAGAATTGGCACCGTGCCTCGTCTTGTCCATTTCGGTTAATTTCATTCAGTTGGAATATTTTGACCAGAGGTCACTTCAACATAGGCTGTGGTGTTTGCCTCCACTGGTTCCTTTTCACAGGTTGAGCCTCCTAAAAACCTGTGGGTGTAGGGGGGCAGGGGACATGAATCCTGGGGTGACCCCTCCCTTCCCAGTGTATCATCCAGCTCAGCCTCGGTGAGGCTGGTGGACAGATGGAGCCAGTCAGTACGTCTTAACCTGCGTCCGCCAACCTAGGTTGACTTCTGGCCTTGACGACACGCCTTTGCTCCACTTTCAAGTCACGCGAAGAAAATTGCCTTGGAGCCACCCACGTCAGAAGTAGAGGATTTGTTTGCAAATTGGCTAACAGTTGACCTTTGAACAACAGAGGTTTGAATTGCCTGTGTCCACGGATATGTGGCTGTTTTTCAGTAGTTAAATACTGCTGTCGGTACGACACAATCTGTGGTCGATTGAATCCACAATGCAGAGGGACCATGGCTACAGACGGCTGACTAAGTTATTTGAGGATTAACCCTAGGGTTGTTCAAAGATCAACTGTAGTTTAAAAAACGTTGATTGATTTTTTAAATGACATTTTTAAAGTGGCCTTGATTGAGGCAATTTTGGTATCTCAGCAAATATTTCCTACCATTGAAGAACAATAACAGAATTTCTAGACATTTTAGAAATCTGAGCAGCAGCTTCTCTTTTATCAGGTTCCCCTGGAGAGGGTACTGGGTAGGAATCTTGGGCCACTTCTGTCTCCTCCTCAGGCCCTTGCACAAAAGCCACGAATAGATGCACACTTACCAGGTATTTTAAACTTTCTATAAATTATTAACCAATTCAAGCTGTAATAGGTAGGTAGTTATAGGTGTGTAGAAAGAAACATGGGCTTTCCAGGTGGCACTAGTGGTAAAGAATCCACCTGCCAAATGCAGGAGACGTAATAGACCTGGGTTCAATCCATGGGTCAGGAAGATCCCCTAGAGGAGGAAATGGCAACCTACTCCAGTATTCTTAGCTGGAGAACCCCATGAACAGAGGATCCTGGAGGGCTACAGTCCGTAGTATTGCCATGAGTTGGACACGACTGAAGCAGCCTAGCACGCACACACACAACACACAAGTACTTCCTAGACCAGGATGAATGTTTGTTTTAAAAGGTAGAGCAGATAGCCCTATTTTGAGTTTGAACTTTAGGTAAAACAAGAATCATGGCTGATTCCAGACCCCAGAGCCAGCCTCCAACCTTCTCCCTTGCTTCACTTTGCCCCTTAGTTTTTTTTTTGTCATTTTTTCCACCCCAGCTAGGGTCCTTCAAAGACTGCCTGGGTGCCCTGAGCAAAGCCAGCTGGACCTATAATATCAGGATTCTCTGCCGTTATCCTCCCATCCGTGGCTGAGTAGAAAGTGATGTGTTCATTTTTTATAAGGACGGGCATTGAGTCCTGTTGGGTCATTGTCAGCACGTGGCGGCAGGACTTTTGTTTCTCCATGGTTATAGCGCTTGAGTGAAGACCGCTTTCAGCAGAGTCCGCTGAAGTTGTTCTCCTGAGTCCTGGGTGGCCAGTGATGTAATCAAAGAGTTCCGCTCGCTTTCAGGTCCTGCCATTGGCTTGTTTCCCTGGGCGCGAGTCACCCAAGATGAAAAACAGTAATGTTAGAATTTGAGAGAAGGATGCGGAATTCACACTTCTTGGCAGGCCATGTTTGTGTGCCGTCTCCTGCAAGTGTGAAAGTTTATGAGGGCCACGATGGGTGCTGGTGCTCCTGCAAAGAATGTGTGCAAGACTTGACCCCAAACTGTCATTGTCTGATGTACTTATTAAAACTGTCGGCCAGGAAACCACATGCTTTGTCTTCTCCTTTGTGCCAGGAGTGAGTCCTGATCGCCCAGTTACCATCTGAAGTATCAATAACTTTTAAAAGCTATAGGAAAAAGATGAGGAAGGCCTGTTAGCTATCATGTGTTCTGAGCTAGAACTGGACAGATGTGGGAAATTTCCATAGAGTGATGAGAAGTTCACTTGGCAGAGAAATCATTGTCCCCTCCCTGTGTGTCTTCTTTTACTTTGATTGATTCAAAATATTGTTACTGTAAAATTATTCATAATTTTACTGTTACTATAAAATTATTCAGAATATTGTTACTGTAAAATTATTCAAAAGATTATGATAAAATTATTCAAAATTTTTACTGTTACTGTAAAACTATTCAAAATCTCATGACAATAAAACTGCCTTAATTTCTAGACTATTAAAGTGATCTCCACCATAATGATGTTTCCTGCATCTTCTTTTGTGTGTGTGGAGTAATAAGTAGGTGATGCTTTTCGCTAACGGGATTTGGTCTTTTAGACCTCTGGATTTTTTTTTTTCTTTGCCATTGTGGTGTATCACAGGATACCGAATCCCAGAGGTGAGTGACCCTCTAGATTTAAGGCAGCCACGTGCAGGAAGGCAGGTCTTGCAAGGGTGAGGGGCAAGCAAGGAGAGTGGCTACAGACGTAGGCTGCTGTTTTTCTACAACTGATGCTACAAGGGATGAAGATGTAGTTGGGGAAAACGTCTGGGCTGGGGTGTGGCCAGGACCAGAGATGAGGTCTCCTGGTTGCTCTAGCATGGAAGAAGGGGTGAGGGGCATATGGGATTGCCATCCATGACCTGAGAGGGAATGACCCTGGGTGTGTTCATGTGGCCAACCCTCTGGTGTACAGGAAGCCCTTGGGCAGGGCAGCTTTGGGATCAAAAGCCCCGATTCAAGATCTAACTCAGGCTCCTCCACTTAATAGCTCAATGAATGTAAGCAAATTTTGTTCCCTCATTTGTAAAAATGGCTATAATAACCGAACTTAACTTATAGGACTATTGTGGAATTGACTGAACTAGTCCAAGTAAGGGCTTCCAGGGTGGCCCAGTGATAAGGAATCCGCCTGCCACTGCACAAGACTCAAGAGATGCAGGTTCGATCCCTGGGTCAGGAAGATCCCCCAGAGGGGGAAATGACAACCTACTCCACTATTCTTGCCTGGAATATTCCATTGACAGAGGAGCCTGGTGGGCTACATTCCAGGGGGTCACAGAGTCAAACACGACTGAGCACAGCACACATACAGACACACGGTTCAAGTAGCAAACAGAGCTCTTGAAAGAAAGTGAAAGTAGCTTTCCAGGCTCCTCTGTCCCTGGAATTCTCCAGGCAGGAATACTGGAGAGGGTAGATGTTCCCTTCTCCAGGGGATCTTCCCAGCGGAGGGACTGAACCCAGATCTCTCGAACTACAGGTGAATTCTTCATCCTCTGAACTATCAGGGAAGCCACTGCTCAAGTTACAGGTTTGAAGACTTACTTGATCTTTCCATGGGGATGATCAACAAAATAAATTACAAATGGATCAAAGTACATGGAAAAAAGCAATACAAACAAAACAATTTGAAAAAAAATCATAAGGTAATTATTGAGTATATAAAAGTGAAAATTACTGGAGGTTCAAAAATATAAGGAAAAGGAAAATGTAAATAGACTAAAAACATTGCAATGTGTTTGACAGCTAAAGAATTAAAATCCTTTATTTAAAAGTTCAAAAAATCTGTTAAGAAAATTATTACATATAGCAAGATAAAATATATACATCGAGTAATAAATATAAGCAAAAGGATGTTGCAATTTTCAATTATGAAAATTGCAAAAAATAATGAAATTTATAATACTCGTTAGCATTCAAGGAAACTGATGCTATTGATGGAAATGTGTATCTAGTTTTTTGGCAGGAAATGTGAAAATATGTACCAAAGTATTAAAGACATCCACGAAATGGACCTTAAAAATGTCTGTCTGATCGTTCAAAATCTAAAAATTTTTAATACATATCAGAAATAATTCAACACAGCATTATTTTTTTAAAGTATTAAACTGACAATTCAAATTCCCAACAAAGAGGTTAATATTTAAAATATATATAGTTTTTTCACGGGCTATCTTCAAGGAATATTTAATGTCCATAAATCAGACGAAAGCTAAGGGAACAAAATGAGAACACAAAGACATTTGTCAAACAATCTCAAATTTCGAAAAAATACTTGAGGTTTGGCAGAAAACAACAAAATCCTGTAAAGCAATTACCCTTCAATAAAAAAAAGATTTGGAAAAAATACGTGTACAGGTTCATATTAAAAAGTCTGGAAGAAGTCCACAAGAAAAAATTATGACGCTGGTTGTAATAAGGAGGAAATTGGACGTTAATAGTAATGATCTCGTGACGGGAATTTGGATTTTTTAATCCCCAGTACTTTTCTGTATCTTACAAATGTCCCGTAATTTCTTCAGGAGGCAAAAAACGTAATGGGGAGTTTAACTGATGGATCGAATGATCAGTGAACGGACAGTGGCAGACGTCACGTTTCAGGTTCCACTCGCCTTTCCAACGCAGACCTTCCGTCCTCAGGTCTTCCGCTCGGGCACCAACACAAGGAGCTGCAGCAGCCCAGGTTCCCTGGGGTCCTGGAATCCAGGACCCCGAGCGCCTCGCGGACCCCCAGCCAACGCGGCCTCCGCCCGCCGACCCCGGCCACGGCGCGCCCCCGCCGCCACCCTAGCTGGGTTTTCCTAAACGTGCCCCGTTTGCAGACTCCTCGTGTGCCTCATTCCCTAGGGCACTCTGCCATCTGCAAACCGCCTGCGACAGACACCTCCGGCTTCCAAACCCAGCTCCACAGACGACGCTGAAGGAGACCAGCCCCGAATACCCACGGGAAGGACTCTGGCCACCTGGCGCGAACAGCCGCCTCACTGGGAAAGGCTCCGATGCTGGGAAGGACCGCAGGCAGAAGGGCAAGGGGGCAGCAGAGGAGGAGGTGGCCTCACTGCACATAAATTCAAATTCGCGTCCTCCGGGAGGCAGCGGAGGGCAGAGGAGACCGGCATAGGGTCGCCAAGAGGCGGACAAGGTGTAGCGAAAGAACAGCGACACCACGAGCCTCGGTTGGAGGCTAAATTTACCCTTCTCGGCAGAGTCCTTTCTAAGGACACCCTGTTAACACCAGGCCCTGACAGGACAAAAAGTACACCCCGAGCCAGCCAGGAGTCGAACCTAGAATCTTCTGATCCGTAGTCAGACGCGTTATCCATTGCGCCACTGGCCCCGTGCGAGCTGCGCCTGCACTGGCGCGCAGATCACGCCTTACGCACCTAACGCCGGGCTCCACGACACCAGCGCAGCGTTCCCGCCGCCGCGCCGGGCGCCGCGTGGTTCGGGTCCGCAGGCTCCAGAGGCTCCGCCTCTCCCCGCCGACGCGCCCAGCCAATCCTCAGCCGCTACGTCACCGCGCTCGCCCTCGCCCTCCCGCGGCATCGCGTCGGAAGGTGCGCCTGAGGCGCTCGGCGCGCGCGCGCTAAGTTTGTCCGCCGCCGCGGCCCGTCTTCCCTCTCGGGCTGGCGGGGCGGGGCGGCGCGGTGGGAGGAGGCCGGGACCTGCGGCCGCTGGAGGAGGGGGACCGGTAGCGCCGGAGCCGAGGAAGGCGGCTGTGGTGCGGGATGGCGGCCACGACCTACGAGCGGCTGAAGCTGTGAGTGCCGCGGGCCCGGGGCCGTGGGCCGAGGGCGTCCGCAGGGCAGCGCGGCGCGGCGGGGGGCCGGTACCGGCCGCCGGCCGCGGGGAGGCTTCCCGAGCCCCCGCCCGGGGCCGCGGGTGGGAGCCCCGCGCGCTCCCCGCCTTCGTCGCCGGGCGCGGCCGCCGCTGGGGCCCTGCCGGAGTCGCCGCAGGCTGGGGAGCGACGGTCCCGCCAGCCCTTCTCCGCCGGCCTCGGCCTCAGCGCCCGCGGCGGGGGCGCAGAGCTGCACGCCGGGCTCGGCGTTAGCGTGCAGCCCTCGGGACGCCCTCCTTTCCATTTTTATTTTTTTTTGCAGAGGTGGCGTCTCATTTTATCCTGATTGCTTAGGAGAGAAAAAGTTTTTTTTTTTTTTTTTTCCTGGTTTCATGGGCCCATGGCAGCATTTTAAAGGCACACATACAAGTGGATAAACCTGGTCTAGCTGGCCATTGAAGCCTTTAGGCTGCAGGAAAAATGTAAAAGTACGAGTCAATACTTTCAAGGTCCTAAAAAAGTCTGCTTGGCTCTAAATGTTATGCCGCCCAAGCATAAAGCAGATTCCTAAGTCCGTGTTGACAGCCAGGGGCTGCTGTCGAGAATTTTTGGCTCTGCAGATCGAGTTTTCGGTAAAGCCAAGCTCTCGAGGTTTTGAGAAAATAGGCTCTGGTTGTTAAGAGTTGTGAATTAAATGTTTGTAGGGTTTCAGGTTTGTCCTGGATTAAAAAGCAGTAACGTGTATTTCCCTTAGCGTTACCATCAGCCCCTGCACTTTGCTTAGAAATAACTTTGTTTTACTCACTTTGTGTTTTAATGTTTTACCTCTAGACTGAAAATCCAGTGATTGGTACCTCAGAATGGCTTGGGCAGCAGAAGTAAATGCAATTTTCTTCGAGAAGCTTATCTATCCTTAAGTTATCTTGGGACTTAGGCAGAGATGTCACATTTCCTCTACAGGGAAAGGAGGACTCCAAGATGTGGCTTGGACACTTCCTATGCTCACAGAATCTCAAGCTCACTTAACTTTCTGGAAGGTTCAGATAAAGGTTAAGGCTGCAGAATTGGAAGTTAAGGTCATGTCCATGTCAGGTGTTTTGCATAAAGGATGATTACCTTTTCCTCAGCTGCTCCCCGCCCCCCACCTTGCCACAGTCTCATGAATTCCCTTGGAAAGCCCCAGCTGCGCACATTCTCACCTGGTTCTCCTTTGCAAGGTGATCCTTGGTTAATTGAGTCTGGTGCGCGATACTGGCTAGGCCTGTGTCCCGTGGGCCTTCCCGGCTAATTAGGTTATTGTCTACCTCATTGGCACCGCAGGGTTTAATGTGATCCTGCACCAGGTGTCAGTTGTGTTGAGGCATTTGGGAGCCTTGGCTTGGTTGCAGCTCAGCATTAGGTTATGAAATGTGGTCGAATTTTCCTGTGGCCCAGGTTGAATAGGATGGAGAACTTGAGAGTTAGAGTGATGATAACTGCCTAAGGAGGCACTGGTTGTAGTCCCCAGACTTAAAAAGGTGGGCGGGGCACTCCAAATACACAAGAGAAAGGAAATTTGGCATTTACACTGTGAGCCTGATGCTTTTGTGTTGATTTTTGTGAGAAGTGGAAAGTATAAATGCGTTTGGGTGAAAAAGCAAATATGAGGTTATATGAAAGTCATGCTCCAGTTTGTTGGTTCTTAACTTTTTCTGCCTGAAAAAATAGTTCTAAGTGCTTCTGTAAATGAAGATACAACTTTTTTTTTTTGAAAGATACAACTTTTTTTTTTTACAACTTTGTTTTTCTTCGTCCAGGAGTGTGTGTGTGGAGCCTGCTCTTATTTCTTCTGTTTTGCCTTGCTGCTCTGAGGCGTGGTTTTAAAATGTGGCCTCTGACCTGAGGGTTTTGTTTTATTTTTTTGATACATTGGAGGTAGAAGTGGTTTCTGACCCACAGAAGATCAGTGGGACACAATGGTCATTTTCTAAAGTGCCTAGAGATGAGTTTTAAGAGATGTGTACAAGAGATACTATGATTATTTTTTAATGAAAGTATTGTTACTGGCTTTATTTAAATATTGAAGTGCTTGGGATTTTAAAAATTTGTTCTTCGTTACGCTGTACATTTTTTTCCCAGCCCATCTCTGTCCTATGATGTTCACCTTCCTGATGCCTGCATTTCACCCTCTCCTGCTTACAGTCTCCAGTTCCATTTTATTGATCCATAGGATTAAGTCCACAATTCTTAGCCACCTGTATGCTCGCCTCTTCACATTCTGTCCACCAACGTTATTTCCCATAACTGCTCGCTGCCCCTGGTTTGTTTCTCATTTCACCAGACTTGGCCAACCCTCTTTTTACTTCCAGCTTGGTCTTATTTTGATCTTCCTATCCAGAAGGTCTTCTTCCTCTCTCCCCTCTTTACATGCTGATCACGTTTGTGGTAGAGCTGAGAGACTGCAAGCTTTTTTTAGTCACAACAGACTTATATGCCCTTGCTGCTCTGTGTCCTGACCCTGTTACTCTCTGAAATGGGATTTAATCTGTAAAACGGGAAGGTTTCTACTTGACAGTATCATTGTTATAAGGTTTGACAGAGTGTAGACAAAACCAGCATGCTTAACAGATAACTCCTCTCCTCTTTGAAGCTTCCCCCCCATGTCTGTCTCTTCACTGAGCTCCTGTAACAGTCTACTCTCGCAGGGACTAGACCCCAGATGTCCATTTGGGTTTGCACTTTCTGTCTCTCAGGATTCGTTAACAGGTGTACTTAGGATCTAATGGACAGGAGGACTGAAAGTCAGAATGGTTGATCCATAGCACTGTTTGTAGCACTCACTTTGGCGCCTAGAAATGAGGGAATCGTTATGTATACTTTGTCTCCAACTGAGTTCTTAGTATGTAGAACATGTTAGAAACATCTTAATGTTGGTTTCTTCTCTAGTCCTCCTTGGTAGAGCAGCGTAAAGCCTGGTGCATGGCAGGTCCCCACTGGAGCACCTGAGTAAAAGGAAAGAACTTTCCAGGATGGAAAGTAGCACTTCAGAAAGATCGCAGTCTGGGATGGTCTGGGGTATATGATGTAGCAGCAGCAACTTAAGTCATTTCTTGTATGGTATGATCTTTGCAGTGCCTCCGTGGAGTCTAGGTTGGCATACATCCTCTGTCATTGTTGAAGACAGGGAGGTCGTTGCCCTTGGCCCCACAGTTAGGTCACACGGCCCAACGGGGGCAGATCTGGCCACGGGATGCAGCAGGCCCAGAGGCCACTGATCTTTCCGTTACACTGCGTTGTTGTACATTACCTTTTCTTCTCTTATCATCAGTTTGCTCTCATCTTAGTTCTGGGGTGGTATGGAAATGAGTTACTTACGATTGAAAATAATGGACATGTTCAATTTTAATTTGAACATGTAGAAAACGATATTGATTAGTTTAGAATTTGGAATTCATACACCTTAAACATCCAGGCAGTTCTGAGTATCCTATTTCATTTAAATCATTTACGTTAGCTTGATGTCAAACAATGACAGATCTGAAATTACAAGACAATTAACAGAAGTCCATTATTGGAGCCATTGAAAGGTGTTTTTTCCTTTTAAAATGTCAGGTGAAAAATGTGTAAGGCAGGAAACCTAGAAAGTGAATCAGGCTGCAGCTTATATCTAAAGAAACACTGTTTCCTCAGTTAAGAGGCCTTTCTTAAAAAAAATTGTCCTAGCTGTGAACCAGGGCAGAGGCGCTGGAACCCTGAGAACGGATGCAGACCAGGCTAGTCTGTGGTGAAGGCATATGTAGTCTATCCAGGACAGTGAGCATTCAGATTTTTCACACATCTCTCTTTCTGACTGCTTTCATCCAGTTCTGCCTCCCCCTGCCTGGCCTCTGATAACCACAAATCTGATCTCTTTTTTTATGAGTTTGTTTTTGAAGTATAATTGACCTACAACACTATGCTAGTTTCTGGTACGCAACATAATGATTTGGTATTTTTGTGCTTTTCATGGTGTTTAAGTCTGGTTATGCCATTTCATCATATAGAGATGTTAGTCACTGTTGACTGTATTTCCCACGCGGTACACTCCATACCCTCGACTCATCTATTTTCCATCTAGAAGTTTGTACCTGTTAATCTCCCTCACGTAGTCCTTCCCTCCCTCTAACCCCCTCTACTCTTGCCGCTGGGCCAGAGTCCACCCCGCTCTCTGTGTCTGTGGTTCTGCTTCTGTTCCATTAGGTTTGTTCATTTGCTTTGTCTTTTAGATTCTACAGACAGTTGAAGTCATGACAGACATGCCTTTCTCGTTCTGACTCATTTCACTTACCATGATACCCTTTTAGTTCATTGGTTGTTACAATGGCAAGATTTCATTCTTTTGTTATGGCTGAGTAATATTCCATTGTATATGTATAAAACACATCATCTTTATCCACTTCTCTGTTGATGAGCACTTGGATTGTTTCCATGTCTTGGCTTTTGTAAATAACGTTGCACGGAATGTAGGAGCGCATTTATGTTTTCTCCGTTTTTGTTTTCTTCAGTTAAATAGCCAGGAATGGAATTGCTGGATCATACGGTAGTTCTGTTTTTAACTTTTCGAGGAACCTCCTTTCTCTTTTTCATAGTGACTGCACTAGTCTATCACCAGTGCACAAGAGTTCCATTTTCTGCACATTCTCACTAGTACTTGTTCTTTGCTGTCTTTTTGATAATAGCCATCTGACAAGTGAGAGACGGTGTCTCATTGTGGTTTTGATTGGCATTTCCTTCATGATTAGTGATGTTGAGCGTGTCTTCATGCGCGTATCGGCCATCTGAGTATCTTCTTGGAAAGATGTTCAGATCCTCTGCCCATTTTTTACTCAAGTTGTTCGTTTCTTTTTTTCTTGAGTTGTTAGAGTTCTTTATATCATATATATCATTTGCATATACCTTCTCCCATTCAGTAGGCTACCTTTTGTTCATAGTTTCCTTCACTGTGCAAAAGCTTTTTAATTTGATGTAGTTACATTTCTTTATTTTTGATTTTGTTTCCTTTGCCTGCGGAGACACATTACAAAAAAATATTACTGAGATGGATGTCAAAAAGCATTCTGCCTGTGTTTTCTTCTAGAAATTTTATGTCTTCAGATCTTACATTTAAATCTTTAATCCACTTTGAATTCACTTTTGTGCATGGTGTGAGAGAACAGTTTAGTTCTTTTACACATAGCTGTCCACAGTTTCCCCAACACACTGTCCTGGAGAATGTTCCTCGTGCACTTAGAAGAAGTCCTGTGCGTGTCTGTGTGCGCCTGCGCGCGTGTGTGTTATCTGTTACAGATTTGTGGTTTGTGGTTACTGCGAGGTTTATGTATAGAAGTCTGTCTATCGTTACTTTAAGTGGCTGATCTCTTAAGTGAAAAGCATTTTAACCACCCTGCACTTGTACGCCTCTCCTCTCCCCCCTGCCCCTCATGTTTACTCATTTGACATCATCCTTTACATCTTCTTGTTTTGCATACCCCTTAACCACTTATCGTGGATGTAGGTGATTCTCCTGGCTGTATCCACTGGCTGCAGAGTGCACGGTGGCCCGGAGCCGGTGTCGCCCCGCTGGTGGGCAGAGCTCGGTCTCAGAATGTACAGCTGGGTTCTGATATGGCAGGCTGTAGGGCTGCGGTGGTCCCGGGGCTGTTGTCTGCCCACTGGACTGTGGGGCTGGGACCTAGGGGGCCCCAGCGGTGGTGCCTACTCACTAGTGGGTGAGGCTGGTCCTGGGGCCGGTGCCAGCCCACTGGTGGGTGGGTGGAACTGAGTCCCAGGGCCTCTGGCTGCAGGGTTCTGGGGATCCTGGGGCTAGTCCCGGGACCCTGGTGTCCAGGGTGGATCCCTTGCTCTTCAGTGTGCAGGGCTGGGGCCTGGGGCCTGGGGCAGCTGTGGACTCAGGGGTCTTAAGACAGCGTGTTTGCTGGTGGGCAGGTGGGCTGTGTCTCTGCCTGGCCGGTTGCTTGGCTTGAGGTGTCCCAGTGCTGACGCTTGTGGGGTCAGGCCAGGCTAGACAGCTAGTGTGGCGAGGTCCTTGGGCTGATAAGCTAGGATTCCAGAGCGGCACTTGCCACTGCCCTTGTGATAGAGGGAAGGATGTCTGCCACCATCCGTCTCCCTCGGGTGAGCTGCGGTTGCCTCCTGCCCCTCGGGGGTCAGCAGGTGAGTCTGACTCAGGCTCCTTTTAAACGATTGCTCCTCTCCTGGGTCCTGGAGCGTCCGAGATTCTGTGTGCGCCCTGGAAGAGCGGAATCTACTTCCCGCAGCCCTCTGGCTCACTTGAAAGTAAGGCCCGCCGGCCTCAGAGTGAAACGTGTGAGGACTGAGCCTCCCAGCAGAGGAGCGGCCAGCTGGAGAGCCGGCTCCCCGTGGGGCTGGGCCCTCGGCTGGGGAGAGCCTCGGCTGGGGAGAGCCTCTGCGGCTGAGTTGTCCTCCCTTTGGTGGGTCTCCTGCCAGGGGCATGGACCTTGGCTTACTGCGTCCCCTCCCCTCCTGCTGGTCTTGTGGTTCCCTCTTTGTGTCTTTAGCTGTAGAGGGTCCCTTCTGCTGGTCTTTCCGTGTGTCTCATCGGTAGTTGCTCTGTAAATGTGATGTCGGTGTGCCTCGGGGAGGAGGCGAGCTCACAGTCTTCCTACCTTTGACATCTTGGCCACGCATCTCCATGGGCCTAACAGCCGTTTAATTTTACAACCTGATGGGTGTTGAAGTCCATGGTCTCTGGGATCAAGAAGAGAGGGTGCAAGCTCGGGCCTGTTGGGATGTGTCTTCCAAAAAACGAGTGTCATCTTAACAGAGGCCAGAACTCTGAGTTGATGTCAAATCCCCTGTCTTGCAAGACATCAGGTAGTATTCCTGTCGAGTTACTGTTGTTGATGCCTGCTGGATTCTTATGACCTCACTGATTTATTTTACTATGTGATATTACTTTGAACTTTAGAGGTTTGATATCAACAGCATAGTTAATGATCAAATAATCATCTCACAGAGAAATTTTTTAACTTATAAAATCCACTTCATAAGATAAGTAATTTGAGAGTTTTACTGAAATGAAAAACTCACATCAGTTGAGGGCCATTTTTTTTTTCTTTTTGCAACAGGAAGAAAATTTTGCCTATACATATACACACACACATATTTGCAAACCAGAGAATCAGATTTCATTTCTATCTTAGGTTTTTTCTTTTTGCCACAGAGAGAGGCATGTGGGATCTTAAGTTCCTCAAACCAGGGATGGAATCCATGCCCTCCGCATTGGGAACAGGGAGTCTTAACCACTGGACCACAAGGGAAGTCCCTTGCCTACATATTTGTTCACCATTGAGTGTTCTGTCTTAGTTTCCGTGTACTTAATCCATTGAGAACTTGGTGTAGCCTGTTGACTGGTTAATTTTGGAAAAACTCCAGGCCAAACTTGGCTTTAGTGATACTTTGTAGAGCTTCTAATCAGAGAAAACCTAATTCCTCTTTCTCCTCTTATTGGTTACAGTATAACTGCAAAAGGGCCTCCCAGGTGGCACTAATGGTAGACAACCCGCCTGCCAGTGTAGGAGACATAAAAGAAGTGGGTTTGCCCTGGGTCGGGAAGGTCCCCTGGAGAAGGAAGTGGCAGCCTACTCCAGTGTGTTCTTGCCTGGAGAATCCCATGGACAGAGGAGCTTGGCAGGCTATAGTCTATAGGGTCAAAAAGAGTCGGTACACAACTGAGGCAACTTAGTACGCATAACTTCAAATCCAGTTAAAATTTGACCTTTCATGTTCTTTTCTAAGCGAAGAGAAAAAAAAGAAACAATTTTTAAAATTCTGTGTATTCTATCATTGAGTCAAAGAAAACATTAGTTAAGGGCCATATAGAAAGAAAAGACTTTCTCGGTGGCTCAGCTGTAAAGAATCCACCTGTGAAACAGGAGACACGGTTCCATCTGTGGACCAGGAAGATCCCTGGGGGAGGAAGTGGCAACCCACTCCAGCGTTCTTGCCTGGGAAGTCCCATGGACAGAGGAGCCCGGTGGGGCAGAGTCCGACAGAACAGAGGGACTAGACAAGGTGTGGGCTGGGATGATACGTTATAACTGGTTTGCTTCTGAGCTCTTACTTGTGATCACTCTTCTTAGGAATGTTGATGAGCTAGTAGTCGATGTTCAAATCTTCGTTTTTCCAATTCGTAAACTGTTTCCAATAGCACTGATCAGAGCAGCCTGCTGGCAGCACCAGTAACTTAGATTCAGCAAAGGTCGCAGAGCCCTTGGGCAAGATGGAGCTCTTGATCCACAGTTACTCTTATTTTTGTTTTCTTTTAACACCTTTTAAAACTTAATCTTCATTGTAATCCAATACAAGTCTACAGTTTAAGATGAAACAGAACACAAGCGTATTATAAAACAGCACTCTTCCGCGCTCCCAAGTCCCGCTGTCCCAGAGATCTGCTTTTATGACTTACGCAGTTTCCTCCGATATTTCGCTCTGCACTTGTAAATGACATGCTTATAGTGCCATTTCCTGATTTTTTTCAGTTTTAGTCATATGATGACTTTCTGCTTCAGAAAATGGGAATTTAGTTTGTGTACCTCTCTTCCTCTCCTCTCAGTGTAGTAATTTTAAGAGATTCAGCATTCCCATTATTACGGTTGCAAAGCTATGACTCAAAGGACATCAACAGTGTATTATAGTATTACCTTTCCTTATAAAAATGCTTTGTTTTTCCGTGAATTAAAAAGTGTCGTTTTGGATGGGCATGCACATACTGCCATATTTAAAATGGGTAACTAACAAAGACGTACTATGTGGCGCTTGGAACTCTGCTCGACGTTATGTGGCTTCCTGGATGGGAGGGGGCTTTGGGGGAGAAGGGATACATGTATAAGTACAGCTGTTCACCTGAAACCACCACAGCACTGATCCTTAATGGGCTAGACCCCAGTACAGAGTAAGTTTTAAAAAAGGGCCTGTGTTTTATTTGCTTGGCTTTTCTTTATGTCCTTATTGCTAATAAATCTTAAGTGTCTGGGACAGCAATAAAACTCTTCTCAGATAAGTCAGGTAGCTGTCGACTCATTTCCTTCTCTGAGGCTCGCCTCCAGGACCGCAGTCCTCTGCTCTAATCTGACTGAAGGTTCCTTAGGCCTGTTGTATAAGCTGTTGTCCTGGGCCCTCCCTTTACCATCATCATGACAGTTTCTTTGTCCTCCCTCCTGTTTGGGTTGATTTACTCCATTTTGATGAAAGAGCTTTTCCTTTCTCAGAAAGAGGGAAAGAGAAGTCTCTTCTCAGATGTTGCACGTCTGCAGACGTTTGCATTTTGTCCTCAGGCGCATTTACAGGGTACCGTGGCAGTACAGAATTCTCAGCTAAGATTTGATTATCCCTTAGAATTAAAGGCCTTGCTGTTGAGTAGTCCACAGTGTGTTGCTGTTGAATAATCCAGTACCGTGACTGTTGAATATTTCAGTACTTCTTTCTCTTACTTTTTTGGCTTTTGTGGGGAAACTTTAGTATTATATCTGTTTTAAAGTTTTACCCTTAATGTGCCTCTGTGTGTGTGTGTTCCATGTTTATTTGGTGGGCCTTTTACATCTGGAAACTTGTCCTTTGTTTGAGGTTTCTTTGTGCATTATTTGATAGATTTCTTTTTTTCTTGTCTGCTGTCCTGGAATTCCTGCTCAGCGGATGTTGAGTGTCCTGGATTGTACCCTCTCTTTCTTCCTCTCATCTCCCTCTCCTGTCTCTTTCTCCCTCTCCCCGTTTTTCCTTTCTATGCTTTCCTGTTCTGCAGCTCTTTTTTTCTTAATATATATATTTTTTATTGAAATATCATTGACTTAGGCGTGCAGCAAGGTGATTCAGTTATACATATATACATATATTATTTCTGAAATTATTTTCCATTATAGGTTGCAACAAGATATTGACTATAGTTCCGTGTACTATATGTAAGCTTTTGTTGCTTGTTATGTATCTATTTTTTTTTTTATTAGAAATCTAGCATTCTATTCGGGAGAAGGCACTGGCACCCCAATCCAGTACTCTTGCCTGGAAAATCCCATGGACGGAGGAGCCTGGTGGGCTGCAGTCCATGGGGTCGCTAAGAGTCGGACACGACTGAGCGACTTCACTTTCCCTTTTCACTTTCATGCATTGCAAAAGGAAATGGCAACTCACTCCAGTGTTCTTGCCTGCAGAATCCCAGGGAGAGGGGAGCCTGGTGGGCTGCCGTCTATGGGGTCGCACAGAGTCGGACACGACTGAGGGACTTAGTAGTAGCAGCATTCTAGTCATACTAAGTCAAGGGTAGTCAAAAGGTTATAAATTTTTTAATTGGGCAAAAATTCATAAGTTTTTAAATCTATATTATACATATTGTTTATATATATATGTATACAAAAGTTTTTCTACTGTGCTTGATAAAGGCTTGAGAAGAGCTTGGGAAAAAAAAAGATGGAGCAATTAGAAAATGTAAAATAAATGAAATGGGAGTACTGAATATGAAATAGAAAAAGTGAAACAAAGTATATCATTTAAAAGTAAGCTACATCTTTAAAAGTTAAAGATCATTATATAGTCCAGTTGTTTTTAAACATGACTGCTCATTAGAAACATATCTGGCTCTCTGGAGAAAGAAAGCAATATCTGGGGGTTTGTATTTTTCAAAAAATTTCAAGATAATTCTGATATGCACCTGGATTTTGAGAAGTGACCTACAGTTTTTTCTGTTAAGTTGTAGTTTTGGTTTTTCTGTTGATCAATCATGATGCAGTGGTATTTAGTGAGTAATAGTTACATAGTCACAGTAGTGAAAGGTGTTTGTCAGTTTTCACAACCAATAGCCAGACGAAAAATAAAAGTTAATTACAGTTGCAAGCCATAATGGTAACATAATTAAGTAAACAATATAAAATAATTACATACAATTTGAAGGGTCAAGCCAAGTAGTGTGGTAAGTAAAAGTGCATACATGCACATTTTCATCCACCCAGTCAATGTTTTTTGGTTGGTGCATTTATACATTTACATTTAAGGTAATTATCGATGTGTGAGATCTCATTACCATTTTCTTAATTGTTATGGGTTTATTTTCTGTAAGTCTTTTCCTTCTCTTGTATTTCCTGCCTGGAGAAGTTCCTATAGCATTTGCTGTATAGCTGGTTTGGTGTTGCTGAATTCTCTTAACTTTGGCTTGTCTGGAAAGCTTTCGATGCTGCATCAACTATGAAGGAGTCTTGCTGGGCAGAGCGTTCTTGGTTGTAGGTGCCTCCCTTTCATCACTTTAAACATGTGGTACCTTTCCCTTCTGGCTTGTAGAGTTTCTGGTGAGAAATCAGCTGATAGCCTGTTGGGAGTTCCTTTGTATTTTTCACTTGTTTTTAATGTTTTGTCTCTGTCTTTAATTTTTGTCAGTTTAATTACTATGTGTTCCTCCTTGGGTTTATCCTGCCTGGGACTCTGTACTCAGGTCCTTTCTGTCTCTCTCTTCTCCTTCTGAGACCCCTCTAATGCTGATGTTGGTGCATTTAATGTTGTCCCAGAGGTCTCTCAGGCTGTCTTCGTTTCTTTTCATTCTTTTCTCTGTCTTCTCTTCTGTGGTAGTGATTTCCACCATTCTGTCCTCTAGGCCATTTATCTGTTCTGCCTCAGTTATTCTGCTGTAGATTCCTTCTAGTGTATTCTTCATCTCTGTGTGTTTGTTCTTTAGTTCTTGTAGATCTCTGGTAAACATTCCTTGAATGGTCTTCATTGTTTTTCCTGGATCATCTTCACTGTCATTACTCTGAGTTCTTTTTCTGAAAGATGTTCTCTATCTGTACTTCATTTAGTTGTTTTTTCTAGGGTTTTATATTGTCCCTTCTTCTGGGACATAACTTTGCTTTTCATCCTGATTACTTTCTGTAATATGGTTTTTCTTTCAGCCGCTGTGGGGTCATGGCTCTTGCTTCTGTCTGTCCTCTGATGGAGGCGGCTGAGAGGCTTGTGTAAGATTCCAGATGGGAGGGACTGGTGGTGGGAAGAACTGGGCCTTGCTCAGTCAAGCTTTAATCCAGGTACCTGCTGAGGGGTTGCACTCCCTCCCTGGGGGTTGTTTGGCTGAGGTGACCCGGCCCTGGGGTCTGCGGGCGCTGTGGTAGGGTTGACGGTGACCTGCAAGGGGTTCACCCCAGGGGGACCCTCCCCGGCCCTGCGGGGAGCCCCTGCCGCCCTGCTCCCCCAGGAGCCGCTCCAGCACCGGCAGGTGGTTCCGGTGCGTCTCCCGTGGGGTCACCGCCCCTTTCCTCCGGGTCTTGGTGTGCCCAGTGTTCGGGAGTCTCCGTTTCCCAGTCCTCTGGAAGTCCTATACACAAATCCCGCTGACCTTCACGGCCAGGCTCCCTGGGGATTCCTAGTCCCTTTGTCGGGTCTCCAGGTGGGAAAGCCTGACGGGTTTGGAACCCTCACAACGGCGGGAGCACTTCTGTGGTCTTCTTGTTCTCCGGTTTGTGGGTCGCCCACCTGATGGGTATGGGACTTGATTTTATGGTTGTGGCACCCTCCTACGTCTTTGCTGCGACTTCCTCTTTGTCTGTGGACATGGCATCTCTTTTGGCGGGTTCCAGCGTGCCCCTGTCGACGGTGGCCCAGCCGCTGGCTGCGGCCCGCTGTCCCCGCAGGGGGAGCTGAGCGCGGCTCAGCCGCCTTCTTCTTGGGCAGGAAGTCCGAGCCTGTACCGGCTCTTATCTTTTATTTCTGTTCTCGAGGAGAGTTTTTCAGTTTCGTTTTTCTTTTTAACATTACACCTTCATGAGATACTTATTTTATAGTACCCTTTGACCCCCTTCAACCATATTGCTCACCCTCCTCTCCCAGCCCTTGTAAACCACCGTCTGGTCTCTGCATCTATCTATGAGCTCAGGGTTTTTAATCCCCTCCTGATTCCTCATTTAAGTGAGACCATATGGTATTTATCTTTTGTAAAAAACATAAACATATGTATTTATTCTTTTCTAAGGTCCTCTCCCATCTAGATTGTTAGATAATACTGAGCAGGGTTCCCTGTGCTGTACAGGAGGTCGTCCATTTTATTTTTCTATAATTTTTATTGCGTTTAGTTGCTTTTCAGTGTTGTTAGCTTCTTCTCTACAGTTTAGTAAGGACATGGCTATATCAGTGGATGTTCCATCTGATAGTGCAAGAGGATTCCCTCTCTCCAGCATTTATTCTTTGTAGAATTTTTTTTTTTTTCATAATGGCCGTTCTGAATGGTGTGAGGTTATATCTCACTGTAGTTTTTACATTTCTCTAGTAATTAATGATGTTAAGCATCTTTTCATGTGTTTGTTAACCATCTCTATGTGTTCTTTGGAGAAGTGTCTATTTAGATCTTCTGCCCATTTTTCAATGGGGCCGGCTGTTTATTTTTGATGCTGAGCTGCATGAGCTGTTAGTATATTTTAGAGGTTAATCCCTTGTCCATTGCTTCATTTGCAGATATTTTCTCCCATTCTGAGGGTTGTCTTTTTGTTTGTTTATGGTGTCCTTTGGTGTGCAGAAACTTCTAGGTGCCATTTGTTTATGTTTGGTTTTATGTTTATTACTCTGGGAGGGAGGTGATTTATGTCAGAGTGTTTTCCTCTAGCTTTTTTATGGTTAAGTAGTAATCCATTGTGGGATTGCCTTGTGGCTCAGCTGGGAAAGAATCTGCCTGCAATTCGAGAGACCTGAGTTTGATCCTGGGTTGGAAAGATCCCCTGGAGAATGGACAGGCAGCCCACTCCAGTATTCTGGCCTGGAGAATTCCATGGACTATAGTCCATGGGGTTGCAAAGAGTTGGAGACGACTGAGCGGCTTTCACTTTCAACAGTCCATTGTATATATGTATCATATCTTCCTTATCCACTCCTCAATTGGACACTCAGGTTGTCCATGTCCTCACAATTGTAAATAGTGCTGCCGAGAACGTTGGGGTTCACGTGCCTTTTTGCGTTATGCTTTTCTCAAGGTGTATGCTCAAGAGTGGGATTGCTGGCCACATGGTAGTTCTGTGGCTTCTCTGGTGGCTCAAATGGTAAAGAATCTGCCTGCAGTGTGGGAGACCTGGTTCAGTCCTTGGATAGGGAAGGTCCCCTGGAGAGGAGAATGGCTACCCACCCAGTATTCTTGCCTGGAGGATCCCATGGACAGAGGAGCCTGGTGGGCGGCAGTCCGTGGGGTCACAGAGGTGGACACGACTGAGCGACTGACAGTTTTCATTCTCACTTCACTTTCTTCATAGTAGTTCTGTTTTTAGTTTTTTTCTTTTTAATTATTTTATTTTTGACTTCCCTGGGTCTTTGTTTCTGTGTGTGGGCCTTTTCTAGTTGCAGTGAGTGGAGACTGTTCTCTAGTTGTGGTGCGCTGGCTCCTCATCGCAGTGGCCTCTGTTGTTGTGAAGCACAGGCTCTAGACTCACAGGCTTCAGTAGCTGCAGCCTGGGGGCTCAGTCGTTGCGACTTGGTGGCTCTAGGGTGTGCAGGCTTCAGTAGTTGTGCCTCACAGGCTCTAGAGCACAGGCTTAGTTGTCCTGTGGCATATGGAATCCACCCCTGAACCCATGTCCCCTGCATTGGCAGGTGGATTCTTAACCACTGGACCACCAGAAAAGTCCTATTTTTAGTTTTTTAATGAACCTCCATAGTGGCTGTTCATCCACATCTCTACAAATGACCCAATTTGATTCCTTTTTATGGCTGAGTAATATTCCATTGTATATATGCACCTCATTCTCTTTATCCGTTCATCTGTGTTTGGACATTCAGTTTGCTTCTGATTCCTGGATACTGTAAATAGTGCTGCTGTGAACATTGGGATAAATGTGAACTTTTGAATTGTCTTTTTCTCAGGGTGTATGCCCAGTAGGGGGATTTCTGGGTCATATATATAGTGGTTCTATTTTTAGTGTTTTAAGTAACATCCATACAGTTCTCCACAATGGCCATATCAGTTTACATTCCCAGCACATTGCGAAACAGTTCCCTTCTCTCCACATTCTCTCCAGCATTTACTGTTGGTAGATTTTTTTGATGATGGTCATTCAGACCGGTATAAGGTGATCCTTCATTGATCTGTGTTACTTTAATTAGTAGTGTTGTTCGTGTGCCGTTTGTTGTAGTCTAGTTGCTCAGTTGTGTTCTACTTTTTTGGGACCCTGTGACTGCAGCCCACCAGGGTTCTCTGTCCTTGGGATTTCCCAGGCAAGGATATTTGAGTGGGTTGCCATTTCCTACTTCAGGGGATCTTCCTGACCCAGGGATCAAACCCATTTCTCCTGTAAATCTCCTGCATTGCAAGTGGATTCTTTACCACTGAGCCACTGGGGCAGTCCTATTAGGTCATCTGCCCATTTTTTAATTGGGTTGTTTTTATTTTGATATTTTGTAAGAGTCAGTTTATCGTTGACTGTGCTGGGTCTTCATTGCTGCAGCCAGGCTTTCCCTAGTCTCAGCAGGTGGGGACCACTCTCTAGCTCTGGTAACTGGCTTCTCATTTTGGCGGCCCCTCTCGTTGCAGAGCATGGGCTCTGGGGCACGTGGGCTTCAGTTGGTGTGGCCTCTGGGCTCTAGAGCACAGACTCAGCAGACGTGGTGCACAGCTTAGTTGCCCTGTGGCATGTGGAGTCTTCCCCGACTGGGGATCAAACCTATGTCCCCTGATTTAGTAGGTGAATTCTTAACCAACAGGCCACCAGGAGCTCCAATTGTGAAGCTCCAATACTTTGGCCACCAGATGTGAAGGAC
The DNA here is from genome assembly GCA_007570785.1 of Antilocapra americana. Lineage (NCBI taxonomy): Eukaryota > Metazoa > Chordata > Mammalia > Artiodactyla > Antilocapridae > Antilocapra > Antilocapra americana. The sequence continues at coordinate 49,334,731 of ML660201.1, read as the reverse complement.
TGACTCACTGGAGAAGACCCTGATGAAAGATTGAAGGCAGGAGGAAAAGGGGACAGAAGAGGATGAGATGGTTGGATGGCATCACCAGCTTGATGAGTTTGAACAAGTTCTGGGAGTTGGTGATGGACAGGGAAGCATGGCTCGCTGCAGTCCATGGGTCGCAAAGAGTGGGACGTGAACTGAGACGAGGAAGGGGCCGCTGTTTTGATACTGAGCTCCAGGTGCTGTTTGCAGATTTTGGAGATTAATCCCTTGCCATTGCTTCATTTGCAGGTATTTTCTCCCATTCTGAGGATTGTCTTTTTGTCTTCTTTATGGTTTCCTTTGCTGTGCAGAAGCTTGTGATTTTTATTAGGTCCTGTTTGTTTATTTTTGTTTTTATTTTCATTACTCTAGAAGGCGGGTCCAAAAAGATCTTGCTGTGGTTTATGTCAAAGAGTGTTTTTCCTGTGTCTTTCTCTAAGAGTTCCATAGTGTCCAGTTTTATATTTAGGTCTTTTATCCATTTTGAGTTTATTTTTGTGTAGGGTGTTAGGTAGTGTTCTAATTTCATTTTTTTTTACATTAGCTATCCAGTTTTCCCAGCACCACTTATTGAAGAGACTGTCTTTTCTCCCTTGTGTAATCTTGCTCCTTTGTCAGATAGGTGACCACAGGTGGCTGGGTTTCTCTCTGGGTTTCTATCCTGTACTGCTGATCTGTATTTCTGTTTTATCACTGGGTTTTCTATCCTGCACCACTGATCTGCATTTCTGGTTTTGTGCCGGTGCCGTATTGTCTTGATTAGTGTAGCTTTGTAGTACAGTTTGTAGTCAGGGAGTTTTGATTCCTTCAGCTACCTCTTTCTTAAGATTGCTTTGGCTATTTGAGGTCTTTTGGTTTTCCATACAAACTGTAAAATTTTTTGTTCTGATTCTGTGGGAAATGCCATTGTTAATTCCATAGGGATTGCATTGAATCTGTAGATTGCTTAGGGTAGTATACTCATTTTTCACAGTGTTAATTTTTCTGATTCAGGAACACAGTAAATTTCTCTGCATATATCATCTTTGATTTCTTTGATCAGTGTTTCGCGGTTTTCTGAGTGTAGGTCTTTTGCCTATTTAAGTAGATTTATTCCTAGGTGTTTTGTTTTTGTTGTGATGGAAAACGGCCTTGTTTCCTTAATTTTTCTATCAGATCTTTGTTACTAGTGTATAGGAATGCAAGAGATTTCTGTGCATTCGTTTTGTATTCTGCAACTTTACCAGATTCATTGATTTTCCGTGTATAGTAGCATATCATCTACAAACAGTGACAATTATACTTTTTTCCCTTTTGTTTCATTTTCTTCTCTGACTCCCATAGCTAGGATTCCCAAAGCTGTGTTGACTAAGAGTGGTGACAGTTGACGTCCTTGCCTTGTTCCTGATCTTAGAGGGAAATGTTTTTAGTTTTTCACTGTTGGGAATGATGTCCGCTATGTGTTTGTCATACATGGCCTTCATTATGTTGAGGTAGTTTTCCTCAACGCCCACTTTCTAGTTTTTTTTTTTAATCATAAATAGGTGTTGATTTTTGTCAAAAGCTTTTTCTGCATCTATTAAGGTGATCATTTGGTTTTTATTTTTTAATTTGTTAATATGGAGTATCACATTGATTGGTATGTTGAAGAATCCTTACATCTCTAGGGTAAATCCCAGTTGATCATGGTGTATGATTCTTCTAATATGTTGTTAGATTCTCTTTGCTAGTATTTTGTTGAGGATTTTTGCATCTATGGTCAACAGTGATATTGGTGTGTAATTGTCTCTTTTTTTCTGATACCTTTTGTCTTGTTTTGGTATTAGGGTAGCAGTGGTCTTGTAGAATGAGTTTGGGAGTGCTCCTCCCTCTGCAGTTTTTGGAAAGCCTTTGAGAAGGAAAGCTGTTAGCTCTTCTCTAAGTATTTGATAGAATTTGCCTGTGAAGCCATCTAGTCCTGGCCACTTTTTGTTGGAAGATTGTTATTTATAGTTTCAATTTCATTACTTGTGATTGATCTGTTTATATTTTCTTTTTCTTCCTGGTTCATTCTTGGAAAGTTGTACTTTCCCAAGAATTTGTACATTTTGGGGGAGGTATAGTTGCTTGTAGGGCTTCCCAGGTGGCAATAGTGGTAAAAAACCTGCCTGCCAATGCAGGAGACATAAGATGCAGGTTTCATTCCTGGGTTGGGACGATCCCCTGGAGGAGGACATGGCAGCCCACTCCAGTACTCTTGCCTGGAGAATCCCATGGACAGAGGAGCCTGGTGGGCTACAGGCCATAGAGTTACAGAGTCGCGAAGAGTCGGACACGACTGACGACTCTGCGGTGCTATTGTGATTCTCTTCTACCTTCTGGTTACTGTTTCACAGCACAACTTGTAGTTGCTTGTTGTAGTCTCTTACAACCCTTTGTACTTCTGTGGTGTCAGTTGTAATTTCTCCTTTTTCATTTCTAATTTTATTGATTTCAATTCTCTTTTTCTTGATGAGTCTGACTAAAGTTTTATCAATTTTGTTTATCTTCTCAAAAGACCAACTTTTAGTTTTATTAACCTTTGCTTTTGTTTTCTTGATTTCTGTTTCATTTATTTCTGCCTGACCATTATGATTTTTTTCCTACTGACTTTGTTGCTGTTGTTATTCCTCTAGTTGGTTTAGGTGTAAGGCTAGATTGTTTATGTAAGGTTTTTCTTTTTTAAGTGCGGTTGAAGTGCTGTAAACTTCGCTCTTAGGACTGCTTTTCCTGGGTCTCCCAGGTTTTGGATCATTGTGTTTCCATTGTCATTTGTCCTAGGTATTTTTTTATTTCTGCTTTTATTTCTTCAGTGATCTCTTGGTTATTTAGTAGTGTATTGTTTAGCCTCCGTGTCTTTGTGTTTTTTATAGTATTTTTTTCGGTAATTGATTTCTACTCTTAGAGCATTATGGTCTGAAAAGATGGTTGATATAATTTCAGTTTTCTTAAACTTACCAAGGCTTGATTTGTGACCCAAGATATGATCTTATTCTAGAATGCTCCACATGCACTTGAGAAGAAAGTGTATTTTGCTGCTTTCAGGTGAAATGTCCTGTCAGTTAAGTCTGTCTGGCCTATGGTGTCATTTAAAACCTGTGTTCCCTTATCTTCTGTCTGGACGATCCGTCTACTGGTGTAAGTGGCTTGTTAAAGTCCCACGCTATTACTGTGTTGCCGTTGATTTCCCCTTTTATGGCCGTTGGCATTTGCCTTGTGTATTGAGGTGCTCCTTTGTTGGGTTCGTGTTTGTTTATTTGGCTGCGTTGGGTCTCAGTTGCATCATGTGGGTGTTTCCTTGTGACTCTCAGGCTCAGCAGTTGTGTGCAGGCTTAGTTTCTCTGTCACCTGTGGGATCCTAGTCACCTGACCAGGTACGAACATGCATCCCCTGCATTGCAAGGCAGATTCTTAACCAGTGGACCACCAGGGAAGTCCCAGATATTTCTTTTATTTTCTCCATCCCTGCCTCCATTCTAAGATTTCGTGTCATCTTTACTGTTATTACTCTGAATTCTTTTTTAGGTAGGTTGCCTGTTTCCTCTTCATTTATTTGATCTTGTAGGTTTTTAACCTGCAATTTCACCTGTAAAATTTTTTTGCCACCTGTTTTTTTTTTTGATGGGTGGGATTGTGTTCCTATCTTCTGGGTTAGGAAGATCTCCTGGGGAAGAGCATGGCAGCCCACTCCAGTATTCTTGCCTGTAGAAGCCCATGGACAGAGAAGCCTGGCGGGCTGCAGTCCATGGGGTCCCAAAGAATCAGACATGACTGAAGCGACTTAGCGGACACATGTTCCTGTCTTACTAGTGGTTTGGCCTTAGGCTTCCATCACTGTTGTCTGCAGGCAGTTGGGTAGAGCTGGGTCTTGGTGCCAAGGTCAGGCCCTCAGAGAGACCTATCTCCAGTTAATATTCCCAGGGGTCTGAGGGTCTCTGCTAATCTAGCAGTTCTGACTCAGTGCTCCCACCACAGGAGCTCTGGCCCACCCTTAAGCACATGAAGTAAGATTATGCATATCGCACAGTGCAGCAAGAAAAAAAAAGGAGCAAAACAATAACAGAATAAAGGATAAATTAGAAAACTAAGAGGTATTTTAGAAAAAAAAATATGAGTGAAACAGTAACCAGAAGGTAAGATAGAATCACAGCACTAGGGGAAAAAGGCCCCAAATGGCCTTGGCTGAGGAGGGTGGAGCTTAGGTGGGGGCGGGTCCAGGCCAAGAACCTCCGTGGTGGCAGGAAGAGACCCGGGGATGAGGGCCAGGGCTTAGGCACCATGCGACTGGAGGGGGTCCTCAGAGTGCAGAGGATCCGGCTCCCTGCGACCTGAGTGCGCAGGGGGCTCACCTAGCTCTGTCCCATCCTCTGAGCCCTGAGGGTCCCTCCCTGTCTACCTCTACCCAGAGACTTTTAAGACAGCAGAATAACAAATCCAACACTCAGTGGTCCAAGGCCATTTAGTGGGGGAAAAAAATGCCACTGTTATGTGGGGTCTGTTTTTAGTACCGAGCACGTCATGTGTATTCTCTCATTTACCCTCACCCATTGCTTATCAGTTTTTAGTGGGGAAAGCTGAACTGGGAAGTTCAGTGGTTTGTTCAGGGATTTATGACAGTAAGCATGGAGTTGAAATTCCAATGAGGTTTCTAGGAGTTTAAAACTTAAAATTTTTTCATCGTACTGCATTATTAGAATTTAAAGACATCATCTTTTTGCAGGATGGCCTAGAAATCAGTGTGTTCTGAGATCCTAGTCAGTCAAAGAAACATTGTTACTTGTAAAAGACATAAGGGGGATAAAACTTGGTTTAATAAAATATAAGGACATTACATTAAAAATGTTTTTAAAAGTTTTATCACTTAGAAACTCAGACACCAGGTGTCAAATTCAATTGAGGGAAACATCTCCTTGCTTTCTACCAGGAAGAAAAAGTGTGTGTTTTGGCCAGAGGTTAGTGGGGAGGTTATTTCATTCTTGGAGGGATTTGATCACTGTATTAGTTTTGTCTTGCTGCTGTACCAAATTACTATAAATTTAGAAACTTTATACAAGTATATTATCTCTTAGAAGTCCAATACGAGTCTCAGTGGGCTAAAATCAAGTGTTTCTTAGTGGAGACTGGGGAGCAGTTCACTTACAAGGTCATTCAGGGTGTTGACTGAATCTGCTTTCTTGTAGTTGTTGGACTGAGGTTCATTTTTTCTTGCTGGCTGTCAGCCTGAGACCACTGTTAGCTTTTAGTGGCCACTCTCCTGTCCCTGCATGTGACCTCAGCATCTCAGGAATCATCGACAGTTTATCAAATCTTTGTCATGGTTGAAATCTCTCCTCCCTGCTTCTGCCCCTTCTCTCTGACAGACTATTCCATTGTCTTTTGCTTTTGTCCTCTGCCATCCCAGCAGTCCAAGATAATCTCTCTCTCTCTTTTTTTTTTTTTGCCGCAGGGCACAGCATGTGTAACTTCTTTGACCAGGGATCGAACCCATGCCCCGTGTAGTAAAAGAGTGGAATCTTAACCACTGGACCCCCACCAGGGACGTTCGATAATCTCCCTTTTTTAAGTCCAGTTGACTAGTAACCTTGATTCCATCTGCGGGGCAAGTACCTAGATTGAATAATTAGGAGTGGGAATCTTAGGCAGTGATGTTTAGAATTCTGCCTACGACAGTCATTTCTGTAGTAAAACTTTAATCTTTAGCACATTCAATCTGCAGTTGAACTGTTCAGATTTTCAAAATAGTTATGCAGAGTAAAAGTGGTTCCTAAAATAAGTAGCAGGGTTGTAACCAGCATCTTATGCTGTCTTTCAAAAGCTGACTAAAGCAGCTATACTAGAAGCTTTTTTGTTATTACAGACTCATAATCTTTACAGATAAATCGAGAGACACATTCACTCATAATTCTTCCTCAGTTTTTTTTTTTTTTTAATTTCAGAACCTCTGTCTGATAAATCAGACCTCTCCATTATGTAGTGTTGATGATTTGAGTGAGGATTTACCCCTGATATGCTACTCTGGTTTCTTACTTTGGAATGTAACTTTTTCTCGGATTGGTTTCTGTCATATTCTGATTTGAAGAATGCATTTCCTGTAAACATGCAGATTTACATTGGTGTGTAAAGTAAAATAATTACTTTAGGTCTTTAAAAAGATTGGAATTATGAGAAAGGCAGATTTGTCACTAATTCTGGGGCCAAAAAAACCTGGGTATTCTTACTTTTTAGAATACTGTGACTGGAATAATTTCATCTACTTAGAAATATGTGATAAAGCTAGTAGCTAAATACAGTTGGGAAGTGATATGAGTTAAGCTATAGCTAGGAGTTTTCTGGTGGCTCAGTGGTAAGGAACCCGCCTGCCAGTGGAGAAGATGTGAGTTTGATCCCTGAGCTGGGAAGATCCCTGGAGCAGGAAATGGCAACCCGCTCCAGTATTCTTGCCTGGGAAATCCCGCGGACAGAGGGGCGCCAGGCTGAGCTCCCTGGGCTGCACAGCAGCGTCCCACTAGTCCTCTGTCCTTGTCAGTGTGCACGTGGCAGTGCTGCCCCCTCAGCCCGTCCCGTCCCCCCCACCCCCCGCTTCCCTTCCAGGTCCGCGTCTGTCCGCTGTGTCTGCATCTCCGTTCCTGCCCTGCGAATAGGTTCATCAGGACCGTTTTTCTACATCCTATATACATGTTAATATATGGCATTTGTTTTTCTCCTTCTGAGTTGCTTCACTTTGTATGCCAGAGTCCAGGTTCACCCACGTCACTGTGAAGGACCAGGTTTTCTTTTCACAGCCAAGTAATATTCTGTGTACGCGCACCGCACCTTCCTTATCCATTCATCTGCCAGTGGGCACTCAGGGTGCCCCCCTGTTCTGGCTGCAGTGAACGTTGGGAGGACGTGTGTCTTCTTGCATTGTGGTTTTCTCAGGGTATATGCCCAGGGTTGGGATTGTTGGGTCGCGTGGTAGTTCTGTTTTTAGTTTCACAAGGAGCCTCCATACTGTTCCCCATAGTGGTTATATCAGTGTACATTCCCACCAGCAGTGCAAGAGGGTTCCTTTTTCTCCACCCTCTCTTCAGCATTTATTGTTTCTAGACTTTTTTGGTGATGGCCATTCTGACTGGTGAGAAGTGATACCTTGTAGTTTTGATTTGCATTTCTGTAGTAATGAGCAACGTTGAGCATCTTTCCATGTGTGTCTTCTTTGAAGAAACGTCTGTTTAAGTCTTCCACCCACTTTTTGATTGGATTGTTTGTTTCTGTTAAGCATCATGAGCTGTTTGTAAATTTTAGGTACTAATCCCTTGACAGTCAAATGATTTGAAAATACTTTCTCCCTGTTTGTGGGTTGTCTTTTCATTTGGTTTGTTTCCTTTGCTGTTCAGAAGCTTTTGAATTTAAGTGGATCCCATTTGTTTATTTTTGTTTTTAATGTCCATTATTCTGGAAGTTGCATCAAAAAAGATACTGCTGTGATTTCTGTCAGAGAGTGTTCTGCCTATGTTTTCCTCTGGGCTTCCCAGGTGGTACGAGTGTAAAGGACCCGACTGCCAATGCAGGAGACACGGATTTCATCCCTCAGTGAGGAGGAGGCAGTGACACCCCACTCCAGTATTCTTGCCTGGGAAATCCCATGGACATAGTAGCCTGGCGGGCTGTAGTTCATAGGGTCGCACAGAGTCAGACACAACTGAAGCGACTTAGCACGCAGGCGTTTTTGTAGAGTCCAGTCTCACATTTAGACCTTTGGTCTGTTTTGAGCTTTTTTGTGTGTGATGGTGTTGAGGAATGATCTAATTTCTTCTTTTTTTTTTTTTTTTTGTTTTTACATGTAGCTGTCCAGTTTTCCCAGTACCTTTTGTTGAAGAGCCTTGATTACTTTTTTTTTTTAATATTGAGCTGTTTGTATATTTTAAGAATTTGTCCCCTGTTGGTTACATCATTTGCACATATTTTCTCTCAGTCCTTAGGTTGTCTTTTCATTTTGTTTATGGTTTTCTTGCTATGCAAAAGTTTTTAAGTTTCTTTGATCCCATTTGTTTATTTTTGTTTTCATCCCCTTGCCCTTAACCCCCAGTCTCCCTACCCTACCTTTAGTCTAAAAAATTTATTTTAAGAAAGATGAATATTTTTAATGATAAAAGGTACAATTCACAGAGAAGCTAGACCTCATAAACCATTAGACACTTAACAGCAAAGAAACAGATATACAAAGCAAAAATCAGAAGCAATATAAGGGAAAAAATATATAATCAGAGTGAGACATACTGACATTTCTCTGAGGATATTTTATCAAATGCAGAAAAAATAAGAATAGGAACATCTTGAATGATGTGATTAATAATTTAAGTATAATAGATTTATATTTAATCAATTTATATTAATCTTATATCCTGCAGAAATATATTTAAAATTTTATATCTCATACATTGTTAGTAGATATCCATAGGACATTTAGAAAAACTGGCAAAAAGATAGACATTGCTAAATTTCAAAAAGAATTATTTTTCTGTATGTGATTCAGTTATATATTATTTTTGAAATTTTTTTCCATTATATATTATTACAAGATATTGACTTGTAGTTCCCTGTGCTGTACAGTAAATCTTTGCTTGTTGCATATCTGTTTTTCTAAATTAGAAATCTAACATTCTATTCATACTGAGTCAAACAAGTGGAATCAGTAAAATGTTTTAGTTGGGCAAAAATTCATAAGTTTTCTAAAATACATATATTATGCATGTTATTTCTCTATATATACAAAAGCTTTTCTGTTACACTTGTTAAAAGCTTGAGAAGGAACATCAAAAACAAAGAGATGGAGTAATTGGAAAACATGAACTGAATGAAATGGGAACACTGGATAGGAAATAGAAAAAGTGAAACAGACTAGACAGAAGTAGGAGATCCTCATATAGTCTTGTTGGTTTTAAACATGACTGCTCGTTAGAACATGTCTGGAGCTCTGGCAAAAAACGAAACAGGAATACCTGGGCATTTGTATTTTTCAAAAAATTTCAAGGTAATTCTGATATGCATCTGGGTTTTAGAAAGTGAGTATAGATTTTTCTATTAGATGGTAGTTTTGATGGAATAGAATTCTGTTATTTTTCTGTTGACCATTCATAATACAATGGTGTTGAGTAATAGTTACATAATCACAAGAGCAAAAGATGTTTATCAGTTTATCAGTTTTCGCAATCAATAGCCAGACAAAAAATAAAAGATAATTACAGTTGCAAGCCATAATGGGAACATAATAAACTCAGCAGTATAAAATAATCACATACAATTTGAGGGGTCAGGGGAGTGGCGTGGAAAGTGGGGGAGCATACACACGTATGTTTTCAGCTTCCCAGTCAGTCTGTGTCTTTGCTGGACTCACTGAGTCTCTCTACATTTAAGGTTTAATTATTGATAGGTATGGTCTTATGACTGTTGTCTTACTTGTTTTGGGTTTATTTTCTGTAGGTCTTTCCCTTCTCTTGAGTTTCCTGCCTGGAGAAGTTCTTTAGCATTTGTGGTAAAGCTGGTTTGGTGGTGCTTAATTCTCTTAACATTTGCTTGTCTGGAAAGCTTTCGATTTCAACTCTGAAGGGCAGTCTTGCTGGGTAGAGTATTCTTGATTGTAGGTTCGTCCCTTTCATCATTGTAATTATATGGTGCCATTCCCTTTGGACTTTAGAGTTTCTCTTGAGAAATCCGCTCATAGCCTGATGGCAGCTCCCCTGTATGTTTTTTGCGTTTTTCCTTTGTTGCCTTTAATGTTTCATCTCTGTCTTTAATTTCTGTCAGTTTCGCTACAGTGAGTCTCTGTAACCCTCCTTGGGTTTATCCCGCCTGATACTCTCTGTGCTTCCTGGACTTGGTTGACTGTTTCCCTTCCCATGTCAGGGGATTTTTCAGCTGTTAGCTCGTCACATATTTTCTCAGGTCCTGTCTCTCTCTCTTCTCCTCCTGGGACCGCTGTAATGTTGATGTGTTTAATGTCGTCCCAGAGCAGGCTGCCTTCATTTCTCTTCTTCCTTTTTTAGTACTCTCCTCCGTGGTAGTGATGTCCACCATTCTGTCCCCCAGGCCACTTATCGGTTCTTCTGCCTCAGTCATTCTGCCGTGGGTTCCTTCTAGTGTATTCTTCATCTGTTTGTTCTTTAGTTCTTGCCGGTCTTTGGTAAACATTTCTGGAATCTTCTCCATTGTTTTCCCTAGATCCTGAGTCATCTTCACTGTCATTACTCTGAATTCTTTTCCTGGAAGGTTGCCTATCTCCACTTCATTTCTGTTGTTTTACTGGGGTTTTATAGTGTCCCTTCATCTGGGAGATAACTTTCTGCCTTTTCATGCTGATTAACTTTCTGTAATGGGCTTAGTTGCTGCAGGACTGATTTTTCTGGCTTCTTCTCTCTGCCCTCTGATGGTGGAGGCTAAGAGGCTTGTGTAAGCTTCCTGATGGGCCTGGTGGTGGGAAGAACTGGCTCTTGCCCTGGTGGGCAGGGCCTTGCTCAGTCAAGCTTTAATCCAGTTACCTGCTGAGGGGTTGCACTCCCTCCCTGGGGGTTGTTTGGCCCAAGGTGACCCAGTCCTGGGGTCTGCGGGCTCTGTGGTAGGGTTGACCTGCAAGAGGTTTACCCCAGGGGGACCCTCCTGGCCACTGCTGCTGCGACCCGTCCTTGCGGGGAGCCCCTGCTGCTCCCGCCCCCACAGGAGCCCCTCCAGCACCAGCAGGTAGTTCCGGTTCATCTCCTGTGGGGTCACCGCTCCTTTCCTCTGGGTTTTGGCACACCCAAGGTTTTGTTTGTGCCCTCCAAGACTGGAGTCCATTCCCCCAGTCCTGTGGAAGTCTTTTGTCAAGTCCGGCTGGCCTCAAGGTCACATTCCCTGGGTACTCCCGGTCCCTTTGTTGGTCCCCCAGGCCGGGAAGCCTGACGTGGGGTTCTGAGCCTTCTCAACAGTGGGAAATCGTCTTTGGTTTTCTTGTTCTCCAGTTTGTAGGCTGCCCACCCGGCGGGTATGGGATTTGAGGTCATTGTGACGGTGCCCCTCTTACTTTCTTCCTGTGGTTTGTCCTTTGTCTGTGGGCACGGAGTATCATTTTTGGTAGGCTCCAGCATCCTCCTGTGGGTGGTTGTGATTTTGGTGTTCTCGCAGGATGAGGAGAACGCATGTCCTTCTACTCTGCCTTCTTGAACCGGAGGCCCCTTTGTTCTCTTTACAGTTCAGATCACCATCTGAAGTCATTGACTCACTTCCCTGTGTGGTGTCTTTCCGTTCCCACGTGAGCTCTGTGGTCCGAGGGCTTTGCACCTCTAGTACCTAACAAGGCCCGGCATGAGGCAGCACTCCTTGGCCAGCATCACACAGTTAGTGGTTAGCAAAGTTGGGGCCAATTACATCTGGTGATGTCTGTGTGTAGAGTCTTCTCCTGTGTTGTTGGAAAAGGGTATTTGCTATGACCAGCGTGTTTTCTTGGCAAAACTCTGTTAACCTCTGCCCTGCTTGATTTTATGCTCCCAACTTTTTGAGGCCATAGTTTATTATTATCTGTCTTAATAATGTAATAATAAACCCAGTGGGCTTCCGAGGTGGCAATAGTGGTAAAGAACCCACCTGCCAATGCAGGAGACACAGGAGATACATGTTCAACCCCTGGATTGGGAAGATCTCTTGGAGAAGGAAATGGCACCCCACTCCAGTATTCTTGCCTGAAGAATCCCATGGACAGAGGAGCCGGCGGGCTCCATTCCTTGGGTTGCAAAGAGTCGGACACGACTGAGTGATTAATACACAGACCACCTTACCAACAGCTTCAGTCTCCATTGTTTTAGTGCATGCAAATCTTTATTTTCACCGTGTTTTGTTGATGGTTATTTCCTGAGGCAGTCATTTCCTGAACCTTGCTTAATTGCTTGCTGAAGTTATCCAGTTTCTCTCTTATAGATCCAACTGTTCATTTTTGTTGAACTCGGGTTACAGAGTTGCATACATTTTGAGTACTCTTCCCCAACTCTGATTTTATCCTCTTTATTTTGCAGTGTCTTTCTTCCCCCTAAGAGCATATAGGTGGCATTCTAACAAAATACCAAAATGTTAAAGTTTATTCTAAGCAATTTCCTGGAAATGTGTTTCTTAGTATTTTTGGCTAACCTTGGTTACTGTGTATCAGGTGTTCTAAGCGTTTGTCAGTGTTAGCTCTTTTCATCCTCACAGCAGTGCTGTTTCATGAGTCTGGTGGCATCCTTCCTTTGTGGATAAGGGAACTGAGGAACAGAGAGGATAAGGAGCGTGCCCAGGTTCACAGTCTGGTTCTGTAGACGGTGCTCCTGACTGCCGCACTGCATTCCCTCTGCACCCTGCTGACTCTAGATTAGATTCTAGTGTGATTGTCTTATGTAAGTCAAAGTGGAGATGATGTAGCAAATTAAAACCTTATCAGCATTAACTTAAGACGAGTTGCAGTGAACACTTAAGGACAGCATAAAGCTTTCTCTGTTCTGAAGCTGGGGAAATGATGTCAAATTTAACTACATTGCTGCCGTAGCTTTTTGGAAAGTGTTCATATTATTTCGTTAAGTTATTTATGGTTTTGAACTTCTTCTTAGGCACATTACCCCTGAAAAATTTTATGTGGAAGCTTGTGACGATGGAGCGGAAGACGTGCTGATCATCGACCGTGTGTCCACGGAAGTGGCCCTCTCAGGTATTCCATCGCGGGGTTGTAAGTGTCCCGAGAGGTGGTGCACCCGAGTCGCAGTAGTGGTCAGACTGACGAGATCTGTGTCGGCGCGTGGATCTCTGAGCGCCTTCTTAGAGGAAACTCAGTTCTTACTACCTCGTTTGATTTTTGTGCCTTGATTTTATGCTTTCTCTTGAAGTTTTTAGCATTTTACCGTTCATAAGGATTTAAAAACAGAATTATTCTCTTAACAGTACTATAACAGGATAGACTTTGTTGATATGTTAATGTTTCTTTCTAACTATAAAATTTTAAGTATTAGAGTGTGAGGAAGTTGTTTTAGCATAAAGTGTGTGGAATTGTAACAACCGCCTTGTTTTTGACAATATTCATGACTGTGAAGATAATTTAATAAACGAAAAATTATATATACATCACTAAAACTTGTGTTTTAGGCTGAAAGGTTTTCCTGAGCTTTGTCTATCCAGTTATATGTTGGTTTTGCTTCTCTGGGGTGTAAAAAACAACTTGTTGTTCAATTGTGTGAACAGATTTCTGACTAGATTAATGTGAAATAATTTTGTTGACAAATCAATGTACCATGTGAGACTCACATTTAGAATGTCATATTTCACTTATTTAAAAATTCACCTCTAGACAGAATTCTTTATTTTTTTTTTCTGAAGCACAGTATTTGGGTAACCGTAGAGTAGGCGTTCAGCAAATAGTAACTATCCTTTGAATGGATAAAGTGAAACATGAAAATATTTTGCATAGGCTACTAAAGTGTAAGAAAGGTAGGACTATCAATCCGTTTTCTTGGCTATCTGCTTGTTGTCGTTAAGTGCTGTATGTAACTTTTCGTTTGACCAAATGGGGAGACGGCGGTTTTGGTTTGGTAATGTGGTGTTTCCTGTGACTTCCTTGGTTTTATCCACTGTTGGTTCGTTTCCTTCTAAACTTTAGTCCCCATGCTGCTTTAAACCACGTAGGTACAGCCTAGCGTCTTATAAAAGCTTTAGTGTAGGTGTGTCTTCAATTATGCTTTTGACCCGTCAGTGGCGTTTGTAAGTAGAGATTGCTGGCCCATTTGAGTGGACAGAGCTAAAGGCCTGGGTGGTGTGGATGTAAAAATGACAGCAGCCACCGGTAGACACGCGAGGAGATGCTTTGACCTGAAGCCAGTGATGATGAGAGCCTGCCAATCCCAGTTTCTCTGCCAGTTCCCTTGTACCACTGGGAATGCAGGCCATTGCCACAGAAAGAGGAGATTTTTTTTTCTCCCATGAAAAATGATCGTAGTCCTGGGAATTACCACCCCCGGTGGCTCAGATGGTTCAGCCTCTGGCTGCCATGCAGGAGACCTGGGTTCAGTCCTTGGGTCAGGAAGAGTCCTCTGTAGAAGGGAGTGACTGCCCACTCCGGTGTTCTTGCTTGGAGAATTCCATGGACAGGGGAGGTGGGCTCTCGTCCGTGCGGTCGCAGAGAGTCGGACGTGACTGAGTGACTGACATTTTTACTTCCATTGCTGTTACACCCTAGTTATTATAACTTACAGCTCTATCAAGAGTACATTTAAGTTTATCAGTTATCTCAGTATGTTCAGAGTTTTCTCTGAGCTTTTGACTGCACTGATATTCCCATTTTTCATGACAGTTAGTTATGGCATAGCATTACTAAGTAAATTGAATTATTGAGAGACAAGTAAATTTTAGAATTACAGGACTGCAGTTAGGAAACAAGACAGCACCGTTTCAAAATGGATGAGAATTAAAATGTGACTGAAAGAAACCGTTTATAGCCATTTGAATTTGGAAAACTCTGAATTAAACTGTGGAACAGCTTGCTTTTACTGTAGTCTTCTCAGAGCCTTTAACCTCCCACTGTACATTGTGACTCAGAGGAAGCAGAGTCACTATGGATGTAGCAAAATACTCTTCTTTGGCTGGGAGACCCTACTTTCCCTCCTTTTTGTCATTATTCCCTAAACTAGAGTTCTACAAAATATGTTTTGTGTAGCGCACTGGCTTAAAGTTTAACAGTTGTGAAATGAACCTTGTTATCTAAGGCACCTCTTAATAATGAGGGCATTACTGATAAGTCACAGCCAGTGATGCTGCCTCCCTGGAAGCTTGCGTCAGCTCTTAGGCACCAGGAGGAGGCTTGTCCTGCCTCCTTCCCCTCTTGGATCTTTGCCTCCACTTCCCACATTCTTATACAGGAATACCGGAGTCCTATTTTACATTCTGTTTGTTGCATGTTGAAATTAAAATCTCATCTCAACCTCCATTTACTTTCTAATTCTCTTAAAGGGATAGATTTGGTTTCTGACAAGAGGCTGAATAAATTTGGTTGAAAATTGCCGTTGGAAATAATCCTTAATTTATGTAGTGAGGTTGCTGAAGCATGTTACTTTTGGCCCCATATTCTAGAGCAGGCAGAGACCTTTGTGATGTAACATGGACATCTTTATTTTATATTCTGCCAAAATGGAGGTCTAGCACTAATGAAGGAATATAGCTTTCTTAGAACAAAGCATGCATATTAATTTAGTTGAAGTAACCATTGAAATGAAACTAAATCTCTTTCTGTTGCTGAGCTTTTTCTCAATGAATTTTCTTTTTTCCCTTATTTTTTTCTTTAAAGTCAAGAAAGATATTCCTCCTTCAGCGGTCACAAGACCAATATTTGGTATACTGGGCACAATCCATCTGGTGGCAGGTAAGAAAAATGAGCTAAAGTGGGATAAAAGGTAATTAAATTGACCCTACTAGAGTGTAAAGATGAAGGCACACTTTATATTTTACTTGAAGCAATGAATCTGTAGTTTAGTATTTGTCCTTAATTTCTAAAATTAACACACACCTAGTAGCAAGTGGTTAAATTTATAAGCCTGAGGTTCTTTTTTTTTTTTTAAGTTTTGATTTTAGTTTTATTCAACTAGAGTTGAAATCTCTAGTCTGCTAGAGACTTTTCATAAATTCTAAGAGTATATGCACAAAAATTTTAATGCATTGATGAACCAGAGTATTCTATACCTTCAGCTCCTTACTGGGGTAGATTATGACATGCATGTTAGAGAACGTTACCTGGTTCTAGTTATTAGAAGAGTGATTTTTCGAATTTAAGTTTTATTTCATACTTTTAAAGAGTTCCTGTTTTATCAGGCATACAGTTATTTGCTGAATATAACTGAATGCTGTTATATTTATAAAAGATGTAGGTCCCTTTTGGCCTGCAGTTTACAGTCAAGTGAGAGAGGCATTTAAATGGCAAGTCACTACAGTACCATGTGACAAGTTCTAGGAGTGAGGTGTACTTAGGGAAGCTTCAGAGAGAGCACTTGTGTTTAGAGCCCCAAACAGATCTGAAGAATAAATCTAATGGTAAAGGGTTTTCCTGGCTTATTTGTGGAGGAAGAGGAGGTGGCCCAGACCGGGGCTGGTGTGTTATACGTGGTGCCGATGATGGCTTCTTGCTCCCTGACCACTCATCGTCGGCGGGTCACAGTAGCCAGTCAGTCACACTACCTGGCACCTCTCTACCATTTAGAATAATGTGGCGACATGGGGGGCGTAGGCAGGGCACTGTCCTGCAGTGGCCGAGTCTCATGACCAGTGATGCTCTAAGCTGCGCCTTGGGGCGTGCATTAGCAGAGACAGGTATGCTCAGGGCATGATGGGGGGTGGGGAGAGAGAGAGAGGTGTTTTCTGTCTCTTATTTTCCATCTGCTAGAATTGCTACTCTGGTTACCAAAAGCTTTTGCTTTTACCTTTTTGAGAAAAAAATTTGACCTTTCAGAAAATATTTTTAAATAATATGCTCATCTCTCTATTCATAAATTATAAGATTGTCTTAAAAATGTACTCGTCCTTTATTAAGCACAACTCCTCCCTCTAGAGTTTAAAGCACTGCCACTTCTGGCGTTCTAGTTGCCTTGTTTCTATTTATCTAAGTTTGGCTTTGTTCTTTGCAGGTAATTATCTAATTGTCATTACCAAAAAGAAAAAAATAGGTGAATTTTTCAATCATGTAATCTGGAAAGCAACAGATTTTGATGTCCTTTCTTATAAGAAGACGATGTTGCATTTAACTGATATTCAGGTAAGAACCAGAAACACTTACTAATTGCAAAACCCAAAGAAGTCCCATGGGGCAGGTGGGGAAGGGAGGTGGAACACAGAATGTTTGATGGAGTTAAAAAATATATATATTTATCTGGCTGCACTCTATCTTAGTTGCAGCATGAGGAATCTAGTTCCCTGACAGGGAGAGAGAGATATATATATATATCCATTCATATATTTTATTGCTCTTGGGTTGTTGTTCTTTTTTTTTTAACTGACTCAATTCTTAAAATACGAAATTTCATAAAAGAGAGAAGGAAAAACTGAAAATGCCCATGTACTGAACACATAGATTTTGGTTCATATATAAGAGTTAGAAACTGCTTCAGGCTTAGATGTGTGATAGTCCACTAGGGTACAGAGAAGATGGTATTACAAGTTACATGATGAGACCAGCACAAGCACTGTTCAGGCTACTCTTGATACAGTTTTGACAAGAAATAAAATATTTTAAATTCTCGATGTTTTAAATTATAGTATACTAAACATTAGTTTTACTATGTTTTCATTTTTCCATTTATACGTTACAGTAGGAGGGTATTTTAATGTTTTGATTTTTTAAAAATTTGTCATGCAACAGTTATAATTTTTCCTGTTGATTATTAACATAGGTTAAGATTATCGAGAAAGATAGCCTGATCATTTGCATGATCCAAGCCTATTGTGCAAAGCAAAGACTTCCTGTATTCTTATTCAAACAAAGCTGTTTTTGCTGGAAGTATTTTTAAAAACTTAGTTGAATGGCATTAACTCTTCTATTTTTTGAAAATTACCTTAAGTCAACATTATGTATAGAGATTTATATCTATTGTGTATTTGTTTTCTGAATGTACTTTATAGTATTTGCTTTTTAAAATTTTTACATTGTATTTTTATTCCCAGAATTACAAAAAGTTTGTTTTTAAAACAAAGCTAACTATTCTGAAACATGTCTCTTACCTGTAATAAACATTAAAAAATATTAGTCCTAATGCTATTGTCTTATTGACTAAGTAAAGCTGTAGAATGGGCTTCCTTGTTGGCTCAGTGGTAAAGATTTCACTTGCTAATGCAGGGGACATGGGTTCAGTCCCTCGGTGTGGAAGATCCCCTGGAGAAGGAAATGGCAGCCCACTCCAGTATTCTTGTCTGGGAAATCCCATGGTCAGAGGAGCCTGGCGGGCTCCAGTCCATGGGGTTGCAAAAGAGTTGAACACGACAGCAATTTAAAACAACAATAACAAAGCTATTTGATACTTTACACTTAAATTTTCTTTTTTTTTTTTTTACTATTTATATAGCAATCAGTATATTAATATATTCATCCTCTATGATACATGATAATTTAAGGCAATAAAGCTGTTTAATAATGCAGTAATATTGAACAATTTCTTCTTGATTGCTCTAGTTTGTTGTCAGACTGTGTAAACTAATTGCTTATTTGTATCCTTCGTTTTTCAAAACAATGTTGAGGCCAAAGTACAGATTTTGTAGTACGTAGATGTGTAATATGTAGATTAAATGTTAATCATTTGTTAAACATTAAATAATAATCAGACGTTAAAATTACTTTTTAAAACAAGGATAGAAACAAATATCAGTCTCAGTATTCATTGGGAAAGCCAGCTAAAATGACTATCAGAAAATAAGTGGAAATATTACTTTTACTGACTCTTCCTTTCTTTCCTGTTGAAGTATAATTGATTTACAGTATTACTTTCAAGTGTACAATATGTAATTCCATATTTTTATGCATTATAAATGATCACCACAATACATCTCCTTACCGTCTGTCAGCATACACAGCTAATACAGTATCACCGACTGTACTCTGCTGTACATTAGCCCGTGACTTGCCCGTTTTATAACTAGAAGCTTGTATCTTAGTCTCCCTTACCTGCCTCCCTCACCCTTCCTACTTACCCGCCTCACTGGTGACCGTCAGTTTGTTCTCTGTGAGTCTGTGTCAGTTTTAATTTCTTTCATCATTGTCTTACAAGTTTCCAGTGACAGGTCTTTTCCCCACCTTGGTTAGATTTCTTTCCTGGGTATTTTATTCTTTTCATGCAGATGCACATGGGATTTTCTCTCCAATTAGTTCATTGTTATTGAATTGAAATGCAACAGACTTCAATATATTAATTTTATATCCTGCCAGTTTACTAGTTTTTTTGGTGGCATCTTTACTGTAGGGTTTTCTATGCATAGTATCATGTCATTTGCTAACAGGAACAATTTTACTTCTTCCTTTTCAGTTTAAGTTCCTTTGATTTCTTTCTGTTTAATTGCTATAGCCCGGTTCAGTACAGTTGCTCAGTCATGTCCAACGCTTTGCGACGCCATGGACTGAAGCACACCAGGCTTCCCTGTCCATCACCAACTCCTGGAGCTTACTCAAATTCATGTCTACTGAGTTGGCTAGGACTTCCAATATGTTGAGTAAAAGTGGTAAGAATAGGCATCTTTGTCTTGTTCCTTATCTTAAAAGAGATGCTCTCAGCTTTTCACTGTTGAGCTTGATACAGGCTATAGGTTTATCATATATGGTCCTTATTAATGAGGTATGCTCCCTTTATGGGCTTCCCTGGTAGCTCACCTGGTGGAGAATCTGCCTGCAGTGCGGGAGACCCTGATTTGGTTCCTGGGTTGGGGAGATCCTGGAGAAAGGATAGGCTACCCACTGCAGTATTCATGGGCTTCCTTGGTGGCTCAGATGGTAAAGAATCCGCCTACATTGCAGGAGACCTGGGTCTGATTTCTGTGTTGGGAAGATCCCCTGGAGGAGGGCATGGCAACCCACTCCAGTATTCTTGCCTGGAGAATCCCATGGGCAGGGGAGCCTGGCGAGCAACAGTCCATGGGGTCACAAAGAGTCGGACACGACTGAGCAACCAAGCACAGCACACATGTTTTGCTGAGAGGTTTTATCACAAATGGATAATAGATTTTGTAAAACGCTTTTTCTTTATCTGTTGGTGATCATGTTATTTTTATTCTTCAGTTAGTGTAGTGTATTGTCTGATTGGTGGGTATTGAACTGTCCTCCCATCCCTGGGCTCAGAGCAACTCGATCATGGCGTATGATCTTTTTACTGTGTTGTTGAATTCTGTTTGCTAGGATTTTGTTGAGGATTTTGCGTTTGTGTCCATCAGTGATGCTGGCCTGTGGTCGTGTGTGTGTGTTTGTGTGATGACTTTATCTGATGTGGGTATCAGGGTGACGCTGGCCTTATGGGATGAGTTTGGAAACATTCCTTCCCCTTCAGTTTTTTGAAACCGTTTGAGAGGTGTTAACTCTGTGCTATAATTCACTGGTGACGTTGTCTGATCCTGGACTTTGGTGGTTTCTACATTACTGATTCAGTTTCATTACTGGTAATAAATCTGTTCATATTTTCTCCTTCTTCCTGATTCAGTCTTGGGAGGCTGTTTCCAGAAACGTACCCATCTCTTCTCGGCTGTCTGTTTTGCTGGAATGTAGTTGTTTGTAATAATCTCTTCTGTCTTTTGTATTTCTGTGGTGTCTGTCGTAATCTGTCCTCTTTCATTTCTGATTTTATTGAGTTAGGTCCTCTCTCTTTTTTCCCTTGGTTTATCAGTTTTGTTTACCTTTTCAAAGAGCCAGGTCTTAGTTTCACTGTTCTTTTCTGTTGTCTGCCCTGGGGTGTCCTGGCACCATTGCCAGGCAGCTGGTGGGCACATAAGCCCCCACACTAACAGGCTTTCAGGAGGATTCCAAAATGGCACTTGCTAGCACCACTATCCTTCTGGTAGAATGAGCTCCCTAACGCTGCCATCATCTCCATCCGCAAGGGCAGTCCCAGCTGCCTTCTGCCTCTCCAGGAGACTTGCCAGGATCACTAAGTGGGTCTGATCTAGGCTCCTTTCTGATGCCCCCATGCTAGGACTTGGAGCATGCCAGATTCTCTATAGGCCTTTTAGGAGGAGAGTCTCTGTTGCCTTTAGTTGTCCTGCTTTCCTGGACACAAACCCTGCTGGCCCTCTGGCCTTCAGATCCAGACATTTCTGGGAGCTTGTCTTGCTGGTACAAGATCGTTGACCTCAAGAGCTGACGTCGGGCCCAGATCCCTTGCTCACTGGGAAAAACCTCGGCAGTTGTGGCTCTCCTCCCATTTGCGAATCACCTGCTTGAGGGTGTGGGTCTTGACTATGCCAGGTCTCCACCTCTCTTACCCGACTCATGGTCCCTTCTGTATATCTTTAGCCGTGAAAGTCTGCCCTGCCGGTCTTCAGGTTGCCTTCATAGACAGCTGCTAGTAGTTGTGATTGTGGTGCCTGTGGGAGGATGTGAGCTCAGGCCTCCTTCGTTACCGCCTTCACTGCTACTCTCTCTTCCTGGACTTCTCCATTTTTGCTTGTTTTTTTTTTTTAAGAGATCCATTTGACTTCCCAACTAGCACAAACCAGTAAAGTTTCTTAAGAATGAGGATGGTATTATTCTCTTGTCATTGGCCCTCTGTGTTACTGGGCCCCGCATGTATTATTTTCTTCTGTCAAATGAGGATAATTACGCTAACCTAGTAAAGAGTTTCTGGGAACATAACAGAGAATCTGTGTAAAGTATGAAACTCAGTAGGTCATAACTTAAGGTGGTAACGTTTTATTAAACCACCTCTTCAGCTCTTTAGAGTACAAATTGTGAAGGATGCTGATGGGAAGAGGTCTACCTACCAGTTACTGTAGTACCTTGTGCTCTTGAGCATTGTCCGTGTGTCGGGTACTGTCCCGGGTCCTAGGGGAGTGGTGAGCATCCCCCTTGTCCAGTCTTTGTGCTGATGGCATTTAGCAGGGCTTGACTTAACAGGTTTTTAGTTTGACTCTCTGATCACGCTGATTCCTTTTCAAGGATACGATAGACTGACTATGTTCTCTGCTTTGTTTGCAGTTACAGGATAATAAAACTTTCTTAGCAATGATGAACCATGTCTTGAGTATGGATGGGTTTTACTTTTCAACGACATATGATTTGACCCACACTTTGCAGCGGCTCTCCAACACTAGTCCAGAGTTCCAGGAAATGAGTCTCTTGGAAAGGGTAAGGTTAATCTTCTATTTTTTAAAAAAAATTGTAATTAATTTTTTAATTTTTAGGAGCATGCCTCTATTTCATCCATAAAATATATATTGATTTTTCTCAGCCCTGGCTGTGTCAGGATCATGTATGGGGCTTTGAAAACGTACCATGTTTCAAGTAGACATCACATTTCCAAATTCAAGATTCCCCCCAAAAAAACACTGTTTCACAGACAGGATCGAGAACCGCAGTTGTGCATTTTCAGAAATTAGCTTGAACACACATGTTGGTCATTTCCTAGCTCTCAGTGGTCTGTGGTGTAAAAGAACATTAGCAACCACCATTGTGCTTATAAAATCACTGTTCTAAGAGGTGAACTACTTTCTGTAGTGGTATCATTTATAGCTCTTACAGTAAGAAGAATAGCAACTTATTAACTTGGAAAATATGCTTTTGTTTAGTGTGGGGTTTTTTTGTGATTTCCCCCTCCCCCACCTTTTTTTTTTTAATTAAGTGCATCTTTAAAACTAGACCTCAGATGATCTTAACATGACATTTTTGCAGTTCAGGAACCTAGATAATTGCTGCCTTGATTTTTTGTTGTTGTTGTTAACAAAAATGGATATGTTTAGGGGCCAGATAGCATTTATAAAGTTCCGTTAGTTACCTGTTAGCTTGGACCGTATGAAATTGCCACCAATTGACCATTTTTGATCCATAAAATGATAATTTTATGTAGTTCAACCTAAATCAATATTTTAGTTGACTGACTTACTAAAGACTGTAACAGTCCACTCTTGTAAAATTATATGTAGGCTTAGATGTAAGGAGAAGGAGGCAATGAAGGATGAGGTGGTTGGAAAGCATCACTGACTCAGTGGACGTGCATTTGAGCAAGTTGCAGGAGATGGAGGACGGAGACATGCTGCGGCTCATGCGGTCGCCGAGAACGGGATGCGACTGAGCGAGCCCACGTTAACTCTCAGACTTCTCTCTCAGGCAGATCAGCGGTTCGTATGGAATGGCCATCTTCTCCGAGAGCTTTCTGCTCAGCCAGAGGTGATGTACACTGAATAAAACTAGCTTGTTTGTCACTGTCCACGTTGTAACTGAATACATGCTACATGATGGCTAGTCAGTCACTAAGGATTTTGTAAAGAAATCTAATGTAACTCTGTTTATAAACTTCTGGACTTCGATTAAATCTACCCTCTCACATCACTCTAGGTTGGAAAAGCCTAGTTATTATGCTTTGGTCTTCTCTGGAAGCCTTAAATATAGGGGAAGAAAATCTGAGTAAAAATAACATTGCTAAAAAAAAAATCGAAACATTGCTTTCTGTAAGGAAGAGAGAGAGAATAGGTCTTGGGAAATGAATAATGTAGATGGGGCCATAGCTAATTCCCTAGGCAAGCGGAAAGCTCTGTGTTTGTGTCCGTAAGGGACCCTGACTCCGTTCAGTCACCCAGGACAGACGTGCGTAGGCACCGCCTTCCTCGGTACTTGGTTGACAGTTATACTTGGAGGTATAAACAAGGAGGCCCACTTCAGAAGCGTAGTATATGGAATCGAGGTGAATAGATTTGCCTGTAAATACATTTGCTTCATTGTTGACATTTACTTTGCTCTTCTGGGAAAAGTAGTTTGAGCTCCCTGGAAGAGTGCAGTTGTTGTAGGCTAAGACTGACAGAGAGAGAGAAACAGTCTGACCCTTCAGGTAGTCCTGTTAGTGTTCCAGAATCTATGAATGTTCAAGCCCAAATGATTCCAGCAAATATTTAAATTTTTTAAATTGAAAAGGCAATGTTACATTTGAAAATTTTCTTTAAGTTGCTACTTCGTTGTATTTGTATATTACCTCCCCATCTTTAAATACTTTTTATATAGTGTTTCTTTTTATTATTATTAAAGTATATTTATTCCTAAACATTATCTTCATTTCAGGTCCATCGGTTTGCCCTTCCGGTATTACATGGCTGTATCCTTACATATTACTCTTTAGTTTTCTGGCAGTCTTTATTTAAATATTATTATAAGGCAGATTTAAAGACAGTGTCAACTATTACATGAGGAGAGTATTTTAGAATTAGTAGTACTGCTTTTGATAATAAAATCAAACCTATTAACATAAAATCTGAGCATACTGATTGTAAATGCCTTTTTTTTTTTTTTAATAGAATGAACTCTTTAGACTGAATCATGTTCTCTCTCTCCCAGAATTCTGGGGCTAGTGGGTTAAAAGAAATATGTACACTGTGTTTTGGCTTTTTAGACTTTGTATCAATAAACAAGAATAATTTTAGCCTGACTGGTTAACATTTTTCTTAGTAATTAAGAAAGTTAGACTCAGGAACTAGGGTGACCAGCAACTTGGAGAGGAGCATTACAGTTAAAATATACATTTGTCAAAAAAAAAAAATTATATTTGTCATTTGAAACAGCCCCAGAAAAAATGAAACATAGATGTTTTACAAAGAGTGATGCTTGTGGGGCAAGTTAGGGTTAGATGGTACTAGTACAGAATGAGTAATGGCTATCTAGTTAGTTGTAAGGTCATTTTAAAAACGTCTTTATCATGGACATCATCGTGTTAATAAAAAAAAAATAGGGGAGCAGACTGCGCTACTGTTAAAGGGTCCACTCAGTGTGCTGGTGAGCGAGCGCCCGAGATCGCGACTCTGCTAGGAGAAACTGAGGGGGGTCTCTCTCTCAACTACTCCCAAAGAAGCTTGTGAGCTAACACAGCAGTCCGTGATTTATTTGTTCATTATGTTAATATGATTTCCTTGAATTATCATGCTTATTATACTTAAAAGCAGAAAATAGTAATGCAGGAAAGATTTTCTGCAGTTGTGAGGGAATAGAAATCAGAAAATATCAGTATAAAAGCTCTTGTTTATTCTGGCTTTGCTTTGCTTTTTCCCTGAAGCTCTCCAAGTTCTCCTAAGGGTAAAATAATAGCAACCGTACTATTTCGGTGGTGCTTTCAGGATTTGGGCAGCTTGTTTCTGTGTGTGTGTTTTAATTCCAAGATTCGATTGTGAATGGGTAGATAATGGTAAATGAGATTATAGAAACAGGTTATCCATTTAGCTTTAAATCTGAAGCTTAACATTGGCTTTTTAAAAAGTGTTTAAATGTTATCTAGTTATTTTTGGCTGTGGTGGCTCTTTGTGTGCAGGCTTTGCTCTGGTTGCAGCAAGTGGGGGCTGCCCTTGGCTGCAGCGCGTGGGCTTCTCATCGCTGTGGCTTCTCCTGCAGAGCACAGGCTCTAGGGTGCATGGGCCCCAATACCTGTGGCTCCTGGACCCTGGAGCACAGGCTCAGCAGTTGTGGCACACGGGCTTAGTTCCTCTGCTGCATGGGGATCCTCCCCGACCAGGAATCAAACCTGTGTCTCCTGCGTTGGCAGGGCGATTCTTTACCACTGAGCCACCAGGGAAGCCCTACATTGTTCTTTGTTTAGTGTTGACTTTTGACTAGAACTGCCGTCAGATGGTCTGTGTACTTAGAGACCAACAGGAACAGAGGGCCCGTGGCGGGGGCAGAGAGTGGACAGGGCACGTGGGGGCTGGCTTCAGAGATGCAGCTGGGCCCGCGTCCTGCAGGCCCTCCGCAGCTTGGTCTTTGACTCTCGGGCTCTGAGGAGAGAATTGGCGTGGTCGGACAGGGTCACTCGGACCCTGGTGGAGAGAATAAGCCAGGGGGAGCGGGGGTGGGGTACAGGGGGAGTTAGGAGCAGTCGTGATCCAGATGGGAGGCAATGGGGATCAACAGTGGTCGGGCTCCAGGTGTGTTTTGAAGGTAGAGCTAAAAGGAGTTTCTGACAAATTGTGTTACACAGGGAAGGACAGAGGGTTTAGTATGAATCTTATGGGTTTTGGCCAGAGTAAGTGGAAGGAAGCCATGCGCTGAGGTGGGAGGGAGGCCAGAGTATCCGGGCCTTTATTTGGACACGTTAAGCTTGAAATGTCTGTCAGTATCAAAGCAGAGATGGCAAGAAAACGTGAATTAATGAAAGTGGGGTTTAGGAGGGAAGTCCACATTGGAGACATAAATTTGAGAGTGCTTGGGGTACAGATGGCATTCAAAGCTATGGAGTGAGAGCATCAAAGGGAGAAAGGTACATAGAGAATGAAAAGGTGTGAAGAAAGAGAGAGGACAGCCTGAAGGGGATTAGGAAATGATAGAGCACTCTGGCCTCGGTGAGGACGGAGAGCCTTTGAAGCGGGGCATCGGAGTGAGTGAGTGAAAGGACGAGTCAGAGTGGCTCCAAGATTTAAAGTTGGGGAAATGAAGACCAACCGGCAAAGGCCGCCGAGGAAGGGGAGAAGCAGCCAAGTGAGAGCAGTGTCCCTACGCAAAGGAGGATCAGGTGTCCAGGCAGAGGGTCCAATCAGCCGACGTGGTGCTGGTGGTTTACAGTGACCGTTAGAGAGGGAAGTTATGCTCCTGCTCCCCTTACTTCCCTCCCGCAGTCCCAGGAAGACGGGTTTGGAGAAGGTGGGAGCAGAGTCACATGCTGGGGCAGTGTCCTTGAGTGTGTGAGGGTCGGGGTCCCGTGCACAGGCCACAGGCCTCGCAGGGACAGCTCGTCCGCGGGACTGCCCAGCCCCGCTGCCGTGGTGGAAAGGAAGCAGCGTGTGGGCGTGGAGGCCATGGAGGCCGGAAGGTACGCAGATGCGGTGGGAGCTTGTGGGCGGCTGTTCCTTTCCCAGTGAAATTGGAAGCAGCGCCACTAGCTTTGAGCGGTAGTCAGAAATTGCGGACAGCGTGTGAAATGGGCATCCCACGAGGGAGCGCGTGGCCCTGGGAGTCACTTGTTGATACAAGATGAGACATTTTAACAGTTGTGTCGTGATGATGGGCTTCTGCAAGACTTTTTATTTTTCTCTTGCTCCTTCCTTGCTTTCTGGAAGGCTATTCATCTTGTCATCAGAAGAAAATGATTCATAAAACAGTCAGACATATTCCATGCTTTACTCAATACTCTCAGGGCAGGCTCCTGTCTGATTCATTTTTGTGCCCTGCTCCAAAGAGATAACTTGAGCAAATGAATACATAAATAACTGCTTTGAAGTCTTCTCTAGCACTGTGCTTTTAAACAGTTGTGAATTGGGAGCTCAAGATGAGTCATTAAGTCTGATGATACCGGGTGATGGAGAAGAATGAATCATTTGAAGTTCATATTGCTAAAAAAAAAAAATTCATATTGCTAGTGTCATTCGGTACCGCTGTTGTGAAAATTATTTAGCATTTCCTTGTGAATTTTCTAGGCCTTCCCCTCTAAGTATACCCAACATGTTTATACCAGGAGGTTTTTCAAGAATGTTCACAGTACCGCTGTTAGAGCCGACTGAACACTGCAGGTTTCCTCAGCAGAATTAGGACTTTTGTGATACGGTCCTTACAGATCTCATATGACACCAAAGAGAACCGAACTGCTGCTTCACGCGGTAATGATGACTGTTGGGTACTTACTGGGGGCATAAACAAGGACTTGGAGTTCTATTAAGAGTGTTGTGCCATTCTTGTAACACAAGCTGTGTGTTTTAAAGTCATGGTTGCGTATGAAAAAGTGAAAGTCACTCAATCGTGTCCGACTCTGGAACTGCATGGAATTCTCTAGGCCAGAATGCTAGAGTGGGTAGCCTATTCCTTCTCCAGCGGATCTTCCAGACCCAGGAATTGAACTGGGGTCTCCTGCATTGCAGGCGGATTCTTTACCAACTGAGCCATCAGGGATTACACTAAAAAGGCAGGAGACTGGTCTCCACAAGCCTTGTGGGCAAGTAGGTAGTTGGATGGAATCAAGGAGCACATAGTTAGATTCAGAGTTTTGATACTGTTTGGAAGTTGGAAGTAGGTTTATAGATATTTTATTATGATACTGTGCTTCATAATGGATGAATCAAACTATATTAAGAAAAATGTTATATATATATATAATAACCATGGCCAAACACATGAGGGAAGGGGGAGATAATGTTTAATTATGTGCTTCTGAATAATCTTTATTTTGCAGTTTGACCTGTAAATCTTCATATGCTTACCAACTGTTATTTGTAATTATGTATATAATGTAAACTTCAGTAGCCTAGTCTTTTTTCCCTTCTTTCCATTTCTTATTTGAAGGTTAATCTATTTTTAAATGTGTATGTTTTTCACTCAGATGATTTTTTTTTGTGATGTGGTTAGTGTTTAATTCTTTACTTCCAGAAAGTGGTTGAGGCTGTCAGGGAAAGGAAATCATATTATGTAAGTAGAGACACTCTATAGGTCATTATAGGGTTGTTGACAGAACTTCACGATCAGAACTAAAGGCTTGTGAATATTTATGAAGAAACAAAAAGATTTGCATATTCTCTGTGCTTTTTTTCCTTTTAGTGACAGAGTCATTCTAAGTAAGATAGAGATTCAAGTTCATCTGAAAATAATACGTATGATTTCTCCACATGTTGTATTTTTCTTAATGTAGTTGAGTTATTACCATGCACTCATGTTCAGTTAATGGAAAATACTTTGATTGGATTCTCATCTCGAGGAGGAGTTGTTTCAGAGCTGGTGTGCGCTATTATGTGAGAGGTGAGATGAATTTTGCCAGCGTGATTTGGTACCGGGTTATATCTGTCTCTAATTAGTGTTTGGCTCATGGTGACATGAATGTAACCTTTTGTATTTTATTTGTTTTCATTGTCACTTGATAGCCTCGCTAAATCTTTATCTCCTGCTTCATTATAATAATTAGGTAGGTCTTCTGTGCTTTCCTCCAGCTACTCTAGTGACATTGCATTGTTCCTGAGATGCTGTAGACTGCTGCTTAATGCTTTAAGAGGACCCGGTCATGGTATCTGCTGAATGTCTGAAAGCATAGCTGAAATCACTATAATTTCCAGTAACCTAACCCCATATCAGAAAGTCTTTTTGTTTTACTGCTCTTGGTTCCTTTGCATGTATAAACCCAGACATTTGACTTTCTGCCTTCAGCTTTTAAGATTTATATTCGAGGATTTATTCTCTAGACTTTGTACTAGCAACATGCTAATTTGCTTAAACCAGGGTATTGAAATCTATTAAAAGTTACTGTCATTATGAAGCAAGTTTCCCTGAATCTGTTTTTTTAAGCCCAAGTATATCAGAATAAAACTCTGTGGACCCCTTAGGTAAATCATGAAAGTTTTGGGCCAGGAGATTGTAAAAGTCATTTCATTAATCTTTAGAATAGCAGAAGAAGAAAGACATGTAGTGAGTTATCCGGCCAGGGTTACAGAACCAGGATTAAAGTTAGCAGTGCCTTTATATCTGGATTGTCTTGGATGGGGTCCTATTTTTTAATTAAGTTTTAAATTTGTAATGCAAATTTAAATATAAAGATATGCAATTAAAAAATATTTCTCCTTTCTGACTGTATCTGCTGCATCTTACCCCTGACCAGCTGATCTGTTGTTAATTTCCTATCCTTCAGATAATTTTTTTGTTATTCCAAGTGTGTTCTCCTTTTGCAGACAGTGGTTATATACTGTGTACATTTCTTGTACCTTGAGGTTGTTTTTTAAACTAACTATATATTGAAAATTCCTTCTTAAAGATCCTTTCTCTCACACATGAACACACTCTTAACTCTTATTCCCAATCTGAGTTTTTAAAATAACTGCATATTATCCTTAATGAAAATTCTGGGCAGAACCAAGTATAGCCCATGCTTCAACAAGTGGTTTTAGAAGGTATTGAAAAGGCATTTTATTGCTGATTTGACTCACGTTTTTTTTCCCCTTCTGGTAAATATGTTAACAAAAACAGTGATCTTTTGTTACACCTCAGTGTTGTGTGTTTTAGAAGTATGTCAGAAAGGATGTTAAGTATTTGAGATGGTTAAACATCTGCTTTTTTTTCTCCTGATAATTTGAGTCGGGCACTAATTAAAAGTTGCCTTTGCTTATTTTTAGCAAACTTTTCTTAATTAAAATAGATAATGTAAACAAGATAGTAGAGTAATGCTTCAAACATTTGAAAGAACTAAATCAAAGCTAAATAAGAGCAGTGCTTTTCAGATTAGCTTTTTTGGAGTGTATACATGGAGTTTTAGAAATTGTAGCATTATATACAGTTTTTTGTCCTTTCTTTTTGATAGTTAAAGTTATCAGCATCTGCTGGGCTACTTGCATCATTATAACAAAAACCATTAACAAAACGGCCCACATTTGCATTTAATCCTGTGTTTAAAGTTTAACTTCCAAAAGAGTGTTTTGCAAACTGGGATCTATGTCATAATATACTCAGGTTTTTGAGAACTTGTTTTTTCTTTAAAAGATGTACAAAGTTCGAGAAACATCGTTTTGGGGGAATTGTGTGTATATAAATAATTGATATAGTAAATAGCAGTCAACATCATTTGTTTATTAATAGGTCCTTAGTACTACCCTTAAGCCCATGTAACTGAGCAAGCATCTGTTAGCTTTCTGATGATGTACTCTGCATTTGTTTGAAACTTAGTTTTAAAAGTAATTTCACTAATTTGAACTGAGTTAATTCTCTTCAAGTTAAGAGTCACTTGGCGAGTTTCTTGTGTTTTTCTTATGTAATAAAAATAGTTAATTTTTTTCCCAATTCAGGAATTGATTCCGAAGGCCATGCAGCCAACTTTGTAGAAACAGAACAAATCGTGCACTACAACGGGAACAGGGCCTCGTTTGTGCAGGTGAGGTGCCGTCTGTGAGGCAGCCGGCCAGCTGGGCTTCTCAGCTTGGGTTGGGATTTCCTGTTACGCTGCTGAAGCTCATCTCCTTTTCTCTCCTTTCTAAAGTGATGTCGTAGTCTGTGATGGGGACAGGGTTCACCCAGAATAAGGATATTCCGTTAAGCTGGCTGGCACTCAGCTTCCTCTGTTTCCGGCCCTTGAGTTAAATCCCTACAGAAGGGACTAGGGTAGGCGGTGCAG
The DNA here is from genome assembly GCA_007570785.1 of Antilocapra americana. Classification (NCBI taxonomy): domain Eukaryota; kingdom Metazoa; phylum Chordata; class Mammalia; order Artiodactyla; family Antilocapridae; genus Antilocapra; species Antilocapra americana. Next base: position 49,303,967 of record ML660201.1, on the reverse strand, counting down.
GGGCTGTGGAGATGGAGCATCTGCGTGCTTAACCCGTAGACTTCTCCAGGGCAGTGAGGACAGGACAGGCAGCTGGCTTATGCCTGGCGGGACCTGCCGTGCACTTCTTTGTGACATGGCACCGGAGTCGTGGATCACTTGTTGGCCGAGAGCATTAATGGCTAAAAATATCCTTAAGTTCATAAAGATACTCTTTTGAGAATGAATTAAGCAACTTTCTCATTTTATTATAATGCCAAATTATATAGCAGACGTAACTTGGTAATTTTTACTTGTAGATAAATTGATTTATTTTAGAATTTAGGAGAAGCCCAACTGCCCACAAGTACACGTATGTAAAATCAGAAAAAGTCCTTTCCAAATGTTTCCCCACAAAATACGAATTTAGGAGCAGGTAAGCATGAATTTATTTCATAGTTAGTAGGTTGTATGTTTGTTTCTCTGTTTTTCGGTCATTGATGCTTACATACCCCTGACAGAAAGCCGAGAAAAGCAACTGTGTGTGTGTATGCTTCCTTTACGTGTCTTCTCTTTCCTTGTAGACTCGAGGATCAATACCACTCTACTGGTCTCAACGGCCAAACCTCAAGTACAAACCATTGCCACTGATCAACAAAGTAGCAAATCACGTGTGTATCTTCCATGCTGTTTTCATTGACTATGAATAGAAGCTTACTGGACTTGTAATTTACATGTAGAGCACGTATTTCTTCCTCATGAGTCAGGCTTCAGTGTCTTTGAGGCCTTTCTCCTTGGTTCTGGCACAGAGTGGACCTCTAAACCAAGAGACTGTATAGGTGGCATATTAAAATGTGGAAACACAAATTGAATGTCACAGTAAATTTTGATTTTAGAGATCTCAGTGAGATTTGCAACCTTATGCTGTTTAAAATACTTAGTGCATTCTATTTGAGATTAAGCTCAGAAATAAAATAGCAATATTGTAGCTCAGAGTAGAATGGCTTATAATTACTACATGGTAGTAAGAATATCTAGAAGACAGTTTAATGTCATCCTCTTGAATATAGACATAGGACATTTAAGGAGATCCTTTTAAACATCTTGTAAGTATTCTTGTAATCTGGTAAAGTATGTAACTTTTTTTTCTCCCCCCACTTTCTAGATGGACGGTTTCCAAAGGCATTTTGATTCACAAATAATTATTTATGGAAAACAAGTCATAATCAATCTGGTATGTTTCTTTCTTACACTTCTTGGGGAACAAAACCTTAGCATCTTTTTTTTTTAACGTAACAAAATTTGCCCTTGTAACCATTTTCAAGTGTACAGCTCAGTGGCCTTAAGTTATTTTATAGTGTTGTGCAGCCATCACCGCTGACATTTCCAGAAGTTTTCATCGTACCAGACAGAAACTCAGTACCCGTTAAATACTAACCTTCCGTTACCCCTCTCACCTCAGCTCCTGGTAACTTTGTTCTGCTTCTGTCTGTAGACTGTGTCTTGCTTATCATAAGCAGACTGTTTTTCTTCATGTGGCTCTGAGTTACTTTGTAGTGTCTTTTCATTTTAAGCTGAGGACTCTGTGTAGTGTTTCTGGTAGGGCAGATCTGTGCTGTGCTGTGCTGAGTTACTCAGTCATGTCCAACTCTGCAGCCCCATGGACTGGAGCCCGCCAGGCTTCTCTGTTCATGGGGATTCTCCAGGCAAGAGTACTGGAGTGGGTTGCCATGCCCTCCTCCAGGAGATCTTCCCAACCCAGGGATTGAACCCAGGTCTCCCGCATTGCAGGTGGATTCTTTACTGTCTGAGCCACCAAGGAAGCCCAAGAATACTGGAGTGGATAACCTATCCTTTCTCCAGGCAGTCTTTCAGACCTAGGAATCAAACCAGGATCTCCTTCATTGGAGGCAAATTCTTAACCAGCTGAGCTACCAGTTCCCTCAGCTTTTTAAAAATGAAGAATATCTTACCTTTTCATTTTTGAAGGACAGTTTTGCTAGATACAGAATTCTTGGCTGACAGCCCTTTTTTCTTCTTTCAGTACATAAATATACCATCTTTTGGCTGTCTGGCCTCTTAAGGTTCCTGAAGAGAAACTGGCATATAATTCTACTCAGAATCACTTGTAGGCGATGAGTCCTTTCTCTCTTGCTGTTTTCAAGATCTCTCTTTGTCTTTGTAGTTTGATTATAACGTCTGATGTGAATTTCTTTGGATTTGTTGTATCTGGAGATTGGATACCTCTTGGGTTTGAGTATCTCTATATTTCATCAATATAGAGATATTCCCAACTTTCACCAGGAAGTTGTCTTGCCATTTTCTCTCTTTATAACCACTCTCTCTGCCCCTTCTCTCCTTTTTCTAGGACTTCTGTAATGGATATATTGTGTGCTTGGTGGTGTCCCGCGTCCCCAAGACTCTGTTCAGTTTTTCTTTTTTCTTTCTGCTCCTTCAACATGATTAGTTCATTTGTTCTGTCTTCAAGTTTGCTGATTCTTTTTTCTTCCAGTTCCATCCAATGTGCTGTTGAACTCCTTTAGTGAATTTTTAGTTTCCCTTTTGTACTTTTTAACTCCAGACTTACTGTGTGGTTCCTTAGCATAAATTCTGTTTCTTCTATATTCTCTTTTTTTCTTCATGTACTGTTTTCCTGATTTCCTTTACTACTTTGTCCATGTTTTCATTTAGCTCTGAGCATATTTAGGACAGTTATTTTGAAAGTTCTTTATAAATAAGGCTTCTATAGAGATGATTTCTATCAATTTATCCTTTTCCATTAAGCCTTGTTTTCCCTTTTTTTGTGTGTACATTATGATTTTATTGTTGTTGAAAACAGGGCATTGGATGTACATAATACAGTAAGTCAGGAAGTCAGATTCTTCTTTCCTAGGGGTTTGCTGTGGTTTTATTTGGTTTTTGTTTTGACTGTTGAATGCTATAGTAATCCATTTGTTTTGAGGCTTTTCCGAACTATTTTTGCAAAGACTGTTCTTGTGTATGCTCTCTGAAGTCTCTATTCTTTTAGCTTGTGTTCAGCTAACAGTGTGATAGAAATTTCCTTGAGTATCAGGACCTGAAATAGACAAAAGGAAAAACCAAAAAAGAGAACAGGCCCACCTCCCTGTTTCTGCTGACTGGTTCTGTGTTTGCGCAGTCTTTCATGTATTTGGTTCGGCTTGCTCTGACCCAGGGAGTAGCTTGCAGTGAAGGCTAAGGTCTCTAGGGCTTGTCTGAGCCGCGCATTTTGCTTGGGTGCGCACATAGCCTTCTAACATCCTCCATGACTGTGGCTGCTTTTTAATATCCTGATTTTCCAGAGAGTTATCATTAACACCCCCACTGCTTCCGCAGGCTTTAGATGGTCTTTTTTATGTCACCACCTGAAATATCTTGCCCTAGGCGTCTGTTGGTTTGTAGTCCTCTTGCAGCTTATATGAGCAGTGTCTACCACTTTCCCTGTGTTCACATTTATGCAGAACAGAGACCTCCAGGTCACTCCTTCAGATCAGAATGAAGCATACACAACAGTTTGCAAATAAGTTCTGGTCTGTTCCCTCCAATTAGAGGGGAGGAGCTGAGAACTGTTGCTGCTGCTTAAGCTAAGATTGTCACTGCACTGGCAAAAGGGCGAGATAAGGGCAAGAAAAATGCTGCAAATGGTCGTCCAGTTGTGAGGATGGCTTTATCTTGCTTGGATATCTGCTTGGTTGCTAAAAACCTTCGATTGTTTTCCAGAGTTCCTATAAACTTGGTTTAGACAGCATCTCTTTTCTCCGGTGTTTCTGTGAGGGTACAGAGCTTAAAGCTTCGTAGTCTGCCATTGTGCTGATGATGTCACTGTCTCCTTTTAATTAAACTTAAAGCTATGGTGGTTTTCATTTTTCACAGGTAAATCAGAAGGGCTCAGAGAAGCCACTTGAACAGGCCTTTGCAACGATGGTGTCTTCCTTGGGGAACGGAATGATCAGGTACCTCGCTAGAGATCTGTTGTTGGGCTTTTCAGGTTCGATGTGCACCTCATGTACACGCAAGTACATAGATCTCTCTCTAGACCTACTTCATTGTGTTGTTTTCAAAGCGTGATTTTGTTTGCTTGAAATTTTCTCTGACATAATTCATGTTGCAGAATAACTTCCTTTTTGGTTTTTATTGGGAGTATAGTTAATTTATAGTGTTGTGTTAGTTTCAGGTATATAGCAGGGTGAGTCAATTATACATACATCCTCTCTCTCTCTTTTTTTTTTTTTTTAAGATTCTTTTCCCATATAGGCCATTACAGAGTCCTGAGTAGAGTTCCTTGGTTCCTTGTGCTACACAGCAGGTTCTTATTAGTTTTACCTTTATCTATTGTAGTGTGTATATATCAGTCCCAATCTACCGGTTTATCCCCCGCCACCCCATACCCCCTGGTAACTGTAAGTTTGTTTTCTACATCCATGACTACTTATAAATAAGCTCATTTGTACAGAAAAATTTAACAGTTGAGTTTTAATTTGAACTTTGGTTAAAATCCTCTCCTTGAGGCTTTGTGTTGCCACAGCCCTTGGGTCTTCAAGTTACTCACGTCTGCCTGGTCCTGACCCCACACAGGTGGGAGCAGCAGCTTATCTCTCCTGTAGGTCACCAGACAATAGTTAGAAATTCTCTGTAGCTCTGTCAGAAAAGAGAGGGATCCTAAAGCATTAGTAGTTGCCCTGTGGACATGTACAGGGCGATGAGTCAGCCCATTTCGAGCATCCTGCATCCAGAAACTGGGCTTAGGAGGTGAGGGTGTACTGTGGTAGAAAGTGGTCATAGGCAGTGGGGAACACTTTCAAGGAAATGGTACTGGGTTATTTGGGGACAGTTTTTTTTAAGCTATAGAAAATTTTAAAATATAAAAATAGGACATAATGAACCTTTGGGGAAGAAGTTAAGTTTGTTTTGTCCGACTCAAAAACTCTAGCAAATTCTTCAGACCCTTGCTCCATGCACATTTCTGCCTTCTCACAGTGGAACCTGCCCAAACACACTTTGCATGAATCAGAGAAGTGAATCCTATCCAAGATGTGCCTTAAAATCTTCAGAGGAATTACTCAGAATATATCTAAGACCTGAAAAATCAGAATCTCTGGGTTTAAAGTCCAGCATGTATCATATATTCTAGCAAAAGTTTTATCTCCTGGTTGCTGGGTACACCCCTGGTTAAGGCCCTTTCTGTGCTTCAGAGGGTTTCCGTAGGTAGTCCTGCCTCCAGGGTTTGCAGCAGGAGCTGACTTGGAGAACTTGAGGCCTGTGTCAGTCAGTTGGGCCCCTGGTGTCCCAGTGCACTCGGAGGGCTCCTGTTGCTAAGACGTGAAACCCTAAAGCTGTTGTTGCCGAAATACAATGGTGTGAGACATATTCTCAGAAGACACAAACATAATTTTAGAAGGACGTAAGCCAAAGAATCCAAATGCATTCAGGAGCTAATGAGCCACTTAAATTCTTCAGACAAGTCTGTAGCTGTGATCAGAGCTCTCCAAAAATGAATACGATGCCACAAGTTGTAATGGAGCTGCCTTTGAAAGTGCTTCCCCCACTCTCAGTCTGCCCGGAGTCTAGCTCACAGTTGGCTAGCCTCTGTTGCTATGCTAATGTGTAAGGCCCCCCCATAGAAGGAAATGGTAGCCCACTCCAGTAAGGAGAACCCCGTGGACAGAGGAGCCTGGTGGGCTGCAGTCACGGGGTCGCCAAGAGTCGGACGCGACTCGACAACAGACCCCACAGCTGGCTCACCTCTGTCTCTATGCTGACGTCTATGGCCCGTCTTCTCCCCTGAGAGGCGATAGAACCGCTCTCTTGACCTGCCGGAGGCCCACCTGTGTTGGTGTTTGATGTCCCTTCAGCCGTTGGAGCCAGGAAGGCACATGAGAGGAGACGCCTAACCTGAATCTTGCTCTGTAGATCAGAGTACAGGGTCCTTCTCGTCCTCCTCTGCCACGGCTGGGCTTGACGCTTGGACAGGAAGTTGGGTGGAAGTGGCATGTGTGAGAATCTTCAGGTACCCTGGTGCCCAGGTTCTTTGCATTCTTCTTCCTCTCAACTTCCGGGAGTTGGTTAACGATTTTCTCCTCCCTCTCAAGGGGCAGCATTTTCAGGTTCCTGCCGGGACACCTTCATTGTTAGATGTGTTCCGGCTTTGAGATTTATGCCTCTTAAATATCTGAGAACTGGAAACAACCCATTACAGATTGACAGACTAGAAAGTTCTCTTTACCACGTGTGCACGTGGTGTAAGGAGATTGATAAAGTGAATCTTGGCAGGATGAATAAGTAACTTCCAGAGTAGGGGCCATCCAGTTTGTTCTTCTCACAGCCTCTAGTACCTAACACAGTCCAGCCCTTCTTGGGCTAAATCGAGTTTGACCATGTGGAATAGCTTAATTGATTGGAAAGTCAGAAAGGGACCCTATTCCTGGCACCTGGGGGCAGAGAATGAATACACAGCAGATAACTCAGTTGGACGAAGCTGCTGTATATTGACGTGCCTCATCGCTGTGCCCGACTCAGTCTCGAGCCTTTGCTGGGCTTGTTGGCTCCTGTCTCAGGGCCTCTCTGTAAAGATACACGCGTGTCTGTTTTTCCTTCAGTAGATAGGAGCATGAGAAGGTCGGCATGTCTGTGCATGCCTCTGTGTGTGTGCGTACAGTGGTGAACCAGCGTGAATGTGTGTTCCCGGGTGGAGTGTATTTAAAGGGTAGGATCAACTTATAAAGGTATTATTAAAGGGAAAAATGACTAATTTTTAGTCACTTTCTGACTATCTTTTGTTTTGGTAGGTACATTGCCTTTGACTTCCATAAGGAATGTAAAAATATGAGGTGGGATCGGCTAAGTATTCTGTTGGATCAGGTAGCAGAAATGCAAGATGAATTAAGGTAAGCTCCGCCGTCTCTGTGGAGACTGAGGGGTGGGAGAGATGTACACGTTGACCTTGGAGATCGCGCGTCGTCGTCGTCTAGCAGACCCACAGACCGTTCACTAGGTCGGAAGCACTGCTCTGTGCTCATTTTTAGTTTGTCTTTTTCCCTGAAAGATGAGGCTTGGTGACTTTTAAGTATTTTAAACTTCTTAAAAATGACCCAAGTCCAGGTATTTTCATATTTTTATGTATTATCTTCCACACATTTACAGATTTTTACATAATTAAAGTTAGTTTGCTACTTTTTTATGTTCAGATCTTTTCACCAAATATTTTTATCGCTTTTTGTCGTTAGCCTACCCAGTCTCTGTAATGTTAGCATTTAGTGGCTTTGCTGTGTTCCATTGTGTCATAGCAGAGTTAGCTAAATGCTCTTCTTCACATTGGGCATCTGATCCATTTCCTTTTCTCTTCCTTCCATCAAAGACTGTGCTTCAGTGAATCACTGGGTATAAATATATTTTTACTTCTGTTAAATTGTCTCTTAAATTCTTCAGGTAGGATAAGGGACCAAAGGGTCTAAACATCTTTGTGTTGCTTACGTGTGTTACAGTGTTACTTACTGTGTGGCTTCACAGATGGACTGGACTCTGCGCATATCCGCATATCCGTCTTCACCTGTTTTAGAGCCAGCAGTAGGAATCTGGAAACTAGTCTCATTTTGGTTTTGCCTTTGTAGTTCTACTCCTGGCAAGCCAAATGTACTATGTTAATTTCAGTTTTATGGTAACATGGTAAAGCTTCTATAGTCATTGCTCAGCTTTAAGAAAAAAATATATTTATACATAGTAAGTAATCCCAGCTGCTGCTGCTGCTGCTGCTAAAATCTCTCAGTCGTGTCCAGCTCCGTGAGACCTCATGGACTGTGGCCGACCAGGCTTCTCTGTCCATTGGATTCTCCAGGCAAGAATACTGGAGTGGGTTGTCATTTCCTTCTCTGAAATGCCTATGCCTACTCTTTAATTATAACCTTTTGTTTCATGTTATTTTAAAATCTTTTGAGAGTCTCTACATTGGTAATGAAAGAAAAGTGAAGTCGCTCAGTCGTGTCTGACTCTTTGCCACCCCGTGGACTGTAACCTACCAGGCTCCTCCGTCCATGGGATTTTCCAGGCAAGAGTACTGGAGTGGGAGTGGGTTGGGCCAATGCTGGAGGGGGTTGCCATTTCCTTCTCTAGTCATCCCAGCTACAGTTAGTTTAATCTGCTTTTTTCCCCCACCCCCCACCTTCCCCATGCGATTTTTGATTTGAGCATAGTTAGTGTAGAGGAGGAAATGGCAACCCACTCCAGTGTTCTTGCCTAGAGAATCCTGTGGACAGGGGAGCTGGTGGGCTGCTGTTCATGGGGTCACACAGAATCGGTCACGACTGAAGCAACTTAGCATGCATGCATTGGAGAAGGAAACGGCAACCCACTCCAGTGTTCTTGCCTAGAGAATCCCAGGGATTGGGGAGCCTGGTGGGCTGCCGTCTATGGGGTTGCATGGAGTCAGACACGACTAAAGCGACTTAGCAGCAGTGTAGAGGAGTTGACCTATATCATTATTGGGGTGTAGAGAAACATTGTCGAGGGGGTATTTCCTTGAGTTCACCTGTTAATTGCAGCCCCACAGAAGAAAGGAGGAGAGATTGATGCCAAAATCTATGTCTATCGCACTCACCATGTCCCACAGGGACAGTAGACTCCTTTCATGAAACTGTGACATTCAGATGACCTCTCTGCACATTTGTTCTCAGGGATTTGGGGGAAAGAATCTGGGCTTTGGGGCCCTACCCAGTGTTTGAAATCTCAGTTTGCCTCTTATTAGCCGTGTGAACAGAAGCAAGTTAGTTATCTTCAAGCCTTGATTTCTCCATCTGAAAAGTGGAAATAATAATACTTATCTCTTAGTCCTGTTCTGTAGTTTAAGAAGTAATACGTATAAAATATGTAGTATTTATTTTATAAGTACTAATGGGATGCCACCACTTCCATGCCCTCTCTATATATAGTCTAATTGAACCTCACCGGTTTGGAATGAACCTCTTGTAGATCTTTAGTCTTAACACATTCTTGTAACCCATTCTTTCTGGTTGGTTTGTGTGTGTGTGTGTGTCCTGAGATGGTATCTTAGCTCCCTGACCAGTGACCTAACTCGTGTCCCCTGCATTGGAGACATGGAGTCTTAACCACTGGACTGCCAGGGAAATCCCTTAAGCCCTTGTTTTTAAGGTCATGATTTTTAGCCTGTGGTGAATCTATTGTATTTCCCCTTCACTTTTTGATTTTAGGGAATAATTGTGGTTAATTCAATACTGTTTAGTATTCATTGTATTTTCTGTCTCATACACTTTGCCAGGCATTTATATGCATTATATATGATCTCATTTAACTGTAGAGCAGCCTGTTGGTGGTGCTGCTATCTCCAGTTTGTGGGTGAAAAAATACACGCTCTGAGAAATTAGGTTTTTTAGTTAAAATTACACAGCTAGTAACTTGCCTAGGAATTAAGACTAGGAAACTTTGCTGGCAAAGTCTCCGCTCTTCACCACCACACTATATGTTGTCAGATTTTGGGGTTCATAAAATTATCTGAGCAGATTGTTAAAGATGATGGAACCACAGGAACTGCTAACTGTTTGGCTCCAATGCAGACATCTGGGTGGTTCAGGGGAGAAAGTAAAACAGATTTTTCAAATAATGCCCTCTTATACCTTGTAAACTGTGTGCTATTTGCATATATTAGCCATTTTAAGAAGGGATTTTAAAATGTTTTTAATGGACAATATCCAATCCTTTCTTCAGAGATTCTTATTCCGTTTACTTCTGAGGTGTTTGCTAGAAATGAAGGTCAAGCACGTTTGTTTTTAATGAACAACTCAGGGTGCTCTGATGCAGGGACTGAGGAAGGGGACATAGCTGCGCTGTGTCAAACCAAGCCCTCTTCTGGCCTTGGGGAGACACGATGTCGCCCGTTGCATCTGTTACAATACTCCCAGCTCCTTTTCACATCTGTTGGGGGAAGTGGCCTTGATGCTGCAGTTGTTTTGAGATGGAGTCTGTCTTGCGTGTTCTGTTCAAATTTCCTTCTGGTCTTCGGTAATCAGATACACCTGAACTGTACATTTCCTGTGTGTCCTTTAATTGACCGGCTTTAACAATGTTTCTGACATAGACCCGTGTTATGAGAGGACTGTCCTTCGTGGGAGGGCTTCTCTGATAGCTCAGAGAAGAATCTGCCTGCAATGCAGGAGACCCCGGTTCAGTTCCTGGGTGGGGAAGATCCCCTGGAGAAGGGATAGGCTACCCACCCCAGTCTTCTTGGGCTTCCCTTGTGGCTCAGCTGGTAAAGAATCTGCCTGCAATGCGGGAGACTTGGGTTTGATCCCTGGGTGGGGAAGATGGCTTGGCTGGCTTTGGTATGAGAGTGTTTATACAAATATGTGTTAGTTATTTTCTAGTGGACCCAGCTGGCTCAGTGCTGAGTAACCAGGAGGGTGTGTTCCGCAGCAACTGCATGGACTGTCTGGACAGAACCAACGTGATCCAGAGTCTGCTGGCTCGCCGCTCCCTGCAGGCCCAGCTTCAGGTACGTGTGCTTTTTTTCTTCTATTAAGTAGACAGTTTTTGAAAACCAGTCATAAGAGTTGTACTGTTGTGCTATAATTCACCAAGCCATTTAGGTTGCTACGTTTTTGGCTTCTAAATAAGATTGTGGAGAATATCCCTGTGTATAATATTAGTAGCTTGAATTGTTTCCTTTGAGTTAGCTCCTGCTGGGTTAAAGAGAATTTACACTTTCCAAGGGGCGTCCCAGGCGTCACTGCCTGCCCGTGCAGGAGACAGGAGAGATGCAGGTTTGATCCCTGGGTCGGGAAGATCCCCTGGAGGAGAGCATGGCAACCCGCTCCCGTATTCCTGCCTGGAGAACCCCACGGACAGAGGAGCCTGGGGGGCTGCGGTGTATAGGGTCGCAGAGTTTGACACGACTGAAGCGGCTTCGCACGCAGGCATACTTTCCAAGAGAGTCACACCAGTTTACCCCTCATACTGGCCAGCAATAATAAGAGAATCTTGCCAGCATTAATTTTATTTAGAAAGGTTTCCTATCTAACAGTACAGAGCAGTACACCTCTTCAGTTGTTTTTGTTTGCCTCTCTTTTTATTGTTGGCAAGGGATGTTAACACCCAGGTAAATACTGGTGACACAGCTTTGCTTCACCAATGTGACTGTGTTGTTGAGAAAGAGTACGTATAAATAGTTTCTTTTGTTTATATACAGAGTTAAAAATACACACGGCCTAGATTTCCAGACCGCAGTGGTGTTTGTTGTAGGGAGCAAACAAAATTCATGCCAAATGATTTCCTGCCTAAATAATTTGTGAGCATTCATCTTTGTTTATGGCAATTCTGTGGGACTCGGGGGAGAACTGTGGAGTAAAATACCTCCCCGAATCCTCCTGTAGTCATGCCAAAGGCGTGGTCACCGCCTTTGAGTGCTCTCTAGCTTGTGATACGGTGTCCTTGTCAGTCTGATGGATCTTCTTCAGAGGATATTTTTCAATAGAAACCATATTGGGACTGGTTGTTTCCAAGGCTGGCTAAGAGAAATCTATTGGACTAGGTTCTGTAATCTGTTTTTAACTAATTTACATTCTAAAAACAGTCCTAGAAAAGCTCAGCAACCTGCAGAGGGGCTTCGGGCAGGAGCCTCTCCAGCCTCAGGGTCTGCTGAAGTGGGGCCTCCAGCTGAGCCTGTCCCCTTCCAGCCGGCCACTGGGGGACTGAGGGAGGGGTCCTCAGAGGCGGGCAGTGAGGTGGTGGTTCTAAGAGGGTTGCGGGTCCGAGACGAAGATCAAAGGGGATCGATCCCATGGAGAGACTCGGGCTGCGCGGAGTCCTGTGAGATGATATGCAGAGGGCTGTGCTTCTGGCATTTTCCAGTTCTCCAAGGGCCCATGGGTTTGGGGTATGGTGTGGAGACAGCAGTCTGGGTGGTGAATTGTGCAGCAGGTAGAGGGTCTGGGTGGTGGGAGGTGGGGGGGGCGGCAGGGAAGGCGGAAGCGCTGACTGCGTACCCCCGCCTCTCCCTGTGCCCCGTCTCTGGGTTTACTCAGGCCTGCCACTGGTGCTGTGGTCTGGGGCTTGGGGGAGAGGGGCTGTGGGCAGACGGGAGCCCAGAGAGAGGCTTTGCAGCCGGCCGAGCAGGAGAGGGCTGTGGTCCCTGCGAACACAGCGTCTCCTGCCTGCAGCCAGCGACCGTGTGAGACTCTGGAGACACTGCTTTTTCTTCCTAAATCACATGTGCTGAAATCTGTAACGTGTGAACATGTGTATGATCCTTATTCCAGAGACTGGGAGTTTTGCATGTGGGACAAAAGCTTGAAGAACAAGATGAATTTGAGAAGATTTACAAAAATGGTAGGTCGTTTCTTGAACAGAGGCACGGTCATTCAGATTTTGAAATAAATATTATGGATTTAGAGCATTGGTTGGCAGTGATTACTAACTGCTTTTTCCTTTTTTTCTCCCGCAGCCTGGGCTGACAATGCAAATGCTTGTGCCAAACAGTACGCGGGCACTGGTGCCTTGAAGACGGACTTTACCAGGCAAGCCATGCGCTGAAGTCGCGCTCCAGTCCGGGGGCCCAGTTCCAGTGCATGGTGGATTGCACGGGCAGCTTTTACACAGGAGCACCCCTGGCGCCTGGGCCTCATCGCAGCCTGTCCGGGGGCTCGGCGGGGAGGAGGCCCTGGGTGGTTCTGGTGCACAGGGGGGCGAGCCCCACGGCGCCTCAGCTCCTCGCACCCGCCTGCTGTGCACCTCACCCCAGCCCATTAGCAGGCCTGGGGAGGGGCCTGAGGCTGTGCCTGCGTGATGCTGGGGCTGGTTTCAAGGACCGTACTGGGTAGTGGGAGGTTGGAATGTTTTGCATTTGTTACAAATGAGATTGGGTCTTTTTCTGCTCTGTGGATTCCTTGGGAGCAAGATAAGGTTTCTAGTCTGTTTACTTTATACCACTTAAGCTGGGCTATGTGTCTCTCTTCTTATTTCTTGTTTTTGCAAGTGGAACTGAGCATATTTCCTCTGTGTGTCTACTGTGGTAATACTTTCGAAAGAGGATGCACATTTATTGGACTCGGTACTGGTTTCTTTTGTGAGATGCCTCCTTTATATATTCAGGAATTTTGTTTTTAATCTTTATAATTTACGTATCTCCATACCACATACTTATTGGCTATAAACAGTATGAGAATTTAATATGCAAATCTGTAACTCAAAACTTAACCTCTTATTTAACCAGAACTGGGAAGAGAACTCAGTTGGGACTTATAATGGATGGCTGGAACTCATTAATACGGTATTACAAGAACAACTTTTCTGATGGATTTAGACAAGTAAGTTTGTTTTCTGATGCTAATTTGTGGTTATTTGGGGGCTGTATCTTTGTACTAATTTGGGAGTTATTATTTTCCTTTTTTTCTATTCTAGGATTCCATAGACTTATTTCTTGGGAACTATTCAGTGGATGAATTAGAATCTCATAGTCCTTTAAGTGTTCCAAGAGATCTGAAATTCCTGGCTGTAAGAAACCTTTATGTTTTTAAAGTTGTTAATAGCATTGTGACTGAAGGTACAGATGGTGCAACTCCCTTGACATAAAACATGTGTTGTTCTAAATGGAATATAAATACTTAAGTTGCCCCAAGGAGCAGATCAGGGAGGAGAGTGAGGTAGCTTTGGAATGTTGTCTTCTTTCAAACTTGAGTGTCTTTTGCAGATCCTTTGGTTTTGGTTTTTAATTTTTACAGTGTTGTCTTGGTTTCTGCTGCACAGCAGCGTGAAAAGGCCATAATTATACACAGAGCCCCCTCTGCCGTGCCCCCTCCCCTCCCTGCGTCCTGCCCCTGCAGGTCGTCACAGAGCCAAGCTGGGCTCCCCGGTCGCCGCAGCTCGTCACCAGCTCCCCACCCGACACGCTGTGGTGTGTGCCCGTCAGTGCTGCTCTGCGCACTCGCCCCACTCCCTCCCTCCCCGGCTGCGTGCTCACGGCCTTTTCCTGCCCTGCACACAGGTTCACAGTACCCCGTGGGTTAACACACAGTATTTGTTTTTCTCTTTCTGACTTCACTCTGTAGAACAGGCCCTGGGTTCATCCACCTCACTAGAACTGAGTCAGATTTGTTCTTTTTTTATGGCTGAGTAATACTCCATTTTATCTATGTACCACATTAAAAAAAAATCTATAAACAATAAATGCTGGAGAGGATGTGGAGGAAAGGGAACCCTCCTTCACTCTTGGTAGGAATGTTAACTGCATAGCCATTATGGAGAAAAGTATGGTATCCTTAAAAAAAAAAAAAAAACTAGGAATACTTCTACCAGCAACCCCACTATTGGGCATATACCCTGAGAAAACCACAGTTCTAAAAGACATGCACCCCAGTGTTCACTTCAGCACTGTTTACGATAGCGAAGACGTGGAAGCACCTAGATGTCCGACTGCAGATGCTGTTTAGGTGAGAACACAGATGCAGAGCAGGTGTGAGGGTCTTTTGTTTCAGGGAGACTCTGCTCCCCCCAAGGTTCAGGGATTGCTGGAGGCAAACTTCTGATATGGAAGTCAGTGTGTGTTTTTGACACGTCTCTGGTTTTTGACCTGTTCAGCAGAGTTTGCAAGAGCCTCTCTGGGGTTTCATGCCAGTGGGCAAGGTGTCCTGGTGTGGGGGGCTTAGAGTCTGCATGCACATCTGGGTGACCTCCCTCCGCTATCTTCAGATCTTCTTTTAACTTGTTTGAAGATCTGGGCAGTTACAATCAAAACTCTAATGATGATTTGCTGAAAGAAAGGCATTTTGCATATTAGAGGCAGAAGTGTTCTGTTGTCTCTCGGAAGTCAGGCAGCGGACTTTACAGGCAGCGGACTTTACGACCGTTGATCAGCATCTTACATGGCGCTCTCTCTCTCTCCTTTCCCAGTTGCCCATTATCATGGTCGTCGCCTTTTCCATGTGCATTATCTGTTTGCTGATGGCTGGTAAGTCTGCACTCATCTCACGTTCTTGCGGTCATCTTTTAGAAGGTTGAACTTCCCTGTACAACATCTTAAGTTTGCGCCTGCTCAGTGCATGGTGTGTCCCTGTTAAACTGACTGAGTAAAGGGAGCAGGTGAGGTGAGTCCTCAGATGTGACAGGAAGGAAAACGTACACTCAGTAGCTTGATAGCGTGTTTTTTTCCCGCTTAAGCTTTTAAAAATTTTTTTTCTTGTTCTCCAAGTAATACATAATAATTACAGAAAATACAGTTAGACCAAAAAGAAAATGTTGTCTCCTTGCCTTTCAGAGATAAGCTAATTACAGAGATAAGCTAATTACCGTTTTTTCCCAAAAGGCAGACCCTATAAACTTGAACTGTTTTTCTCACTGAGCAGTATAAATATTTCCCTGTGTCTTTCACTTTGAATGGCTGTAGAGTGTTCTGTTGACGGGTGTGTAGTTTATGTGGCCAACCTCCCATTGTTGGGCAAGTCAGCGTTATTATAGAGTAATACGCTACTTACTAAATTTAAATGGAAACATTGCCTAGGAACCTGAGCTAACAAACAAGGGTGTTACTGGTTTTCTTTTTCCTCTCAATATTCCCCTGTGTCACTAAGTTAATGGGGTTAAGTTACTTAGCTGCTTATTTAGTAATATCCAGTGCTCTGAGAAGGAGTCTGTGACGCCTGTGTTTTGCCTGGAGGTGCAGCCTCAGGCGCTCGGCAGGGGCACCTCTG
Source organism: Antilocapra americana (assembly GCA_007570785.1). NCBI lineage: Eukaryota > Metazoa > Chordata > Mammalia > Artiodactyla > Antilocapridae > Antilocapra > Antilocapra americana. The sequence continues at coordinate 49,288,305 of ML660201.1, read as the reverse complement.
GGCTCAGCCTCCGTCCTGAAATTGCTGGGCTGACAGGCTCCCCTCTCATGAGTGTCCCTTTGTTCTTGCCTGCGCAGACCTCAGCTCCCCCTTCTGGTTTCCACATCGTGGTGTGCCCCTCCCTCAAGAGCACTTTCCTCCCTTCTTCAGAGGCGCTCTGCTCTGTGGAGTCCTGGCGCCCAGTGTGCGTTTCTAGTTTGGTAGTTTCTAGTTTGGTAGTCACGCTTTGCATCCTTGCTCATCTTAGTGCAGCGTTTGGAAGGCAGAGACCCGTCTTACTGTTTCACCTCCTGTGCCTAGGATACAGGGCGTGCATGCTGAGTTGCCTCAGCCATGTCCAACTCTTTGCAACCCCATGGACTATAGCCCACCAGAGTCCTCTGTCCATAAGATTTCCCAGGCAAGAATACTGGATACAGGAAGCCCTCAGCAAAAGTTTCCTGAATTAAGGCCTCCTGTCCCCCCACCCACACACACTAATTCTGCCACCTTCTCCAGGGCGGCTCAGAACCTGTTTGTCTCTGCAGTCCCCAAGTGTTCAGCAGTGAAGGTGGTCAGGACACAGGAAGGAGCTGCCTTCCTGTTCCTCTGGGGCGGAGGTTAGCGCATTTTCCAAAAAGAGCCAGACAAGAAGTATTTTAGATTCTGCAAGCTACACATGGTCTCTCTTGCACACTGTTTTTGCAGCTGTTTGAAAATGTGAGAACTCTCAGTACAAGAACGGGCCGGGGCTCCCGAGGGCAGGCCGTGTCGCTGTGTGCCGTGACGGGGGCCGGTGTCATGTTCGGGGCAGGAAGGAGTTGGAGGGCCCGTCGACTATGTTGCTCACGGCTTAGTCCATGCCCCGATCCTCTGACGTCTTTCTTTCACACACTGCACAGCGGACGCCTTTTCTGGGAGCCGCTCCACTGTTGAGTTAGCTTTGTGATCTTGGTCTTTTTACACACGCACATTTCCCTGTAGAACATCTGCAAAGGCAGGACGTCAGGACCGAGACTCAGCCGGAACAAATGGACCGTCCCTTTGGGGAGCAACCCAGGGTGGACTTGCAGAGGAACCGCCTTTCTCTTTATCCAGAAAGAGCTTTAAAACCCAGAGCTGTCAGAATTAGCAGCTGTACAAAATTAGCAGCTGTATGAATGTGCATGTTGTACAAGTGAAGACGGACTGGATGGTGTGGATAGTAATCTCTGATGTCAGTTAGTTGCTGTAACATAATGATCTTTATGGTGTTTAGATATGATAGTGTTTGATTTCTAGCCCCTACTTTGGTTTTTAGTGAAAGTTGCTCAGTCATGTCCGACTCTTTGCAACCCCATGGATGGTACAGTGCATGGAATTCTCCAGTCCAGAAATACTGAAGTGGGTAGCCTTGCCCGTCTCCAGGGGATCTTCCCAACCCAGGAACCGAACCCAGGTCTCCCACATTGCAGGCAGATTCTTTACCAGCTGAGCCACAAGGGAAGCTCAAAAATACTGGAGTGCGTTGCCATTCCCTTCTCTGGGAGAGCTTCCCGACCCAGGGATCGAACCCAGCCCTCCTGCACTGCAGGGCGATTCTTTAATGTCCGAGTCACCAGGGACGTGTAGTGAAGTGGCTCTCACACGTGGTCTCTTGACCAGCAGCATCAGCGTCATCTAGGAATTTGTGAGAAATGCCGCTTCTGGGGCCCTGCTCCAGCCCTGAAGAAGATTCTCAAGCCAGCCGGAGTTAGAGAACCACTGTGCAAACCTTAACTGAGAGGTTCTTATGTTCCTTTGGATGTGTTTGTAGACTTTCATGCTGTCAAGATTTGCTAAACAGCTGAAAGCTGGAACTAGTGCCAATGAAATGACTTCTTATTTATCAGCTTTGTTTTTTTTAAATCAACAGGTGACACCTGGACAGAAACACTGGCCTATGTGCTCTTCTGGGGAGTCGCAAGCATTGGAACATTTTTTATTATTCTTTACAATGGCAAAGACTTTGTTGATGCTCCCAGATTGGTCCAAAAAGAAAAGATAGACTGAATTTGTGTCTGTGGAAAGCGGCTTGGCCTGGAAGATTCCATCATGCAGAACTGGAGTCTTTACTGACCCGCTTTCCACGGCAGCCAAGGTCTTTGTAAATCGTTTATCCAGGGGCACACCTTGTGCTCGGTGTGGGGTGGTGACTCAGAGTTGATCTGGTGTCACTGCCTTGATGATCTCTTTACTGTTGGGATAGTTGTACTTATAATTTGAAGCTAGTCTATAATTAAAATGTAACCTGAATTCAACTCACAGAATGGAAGGAACCTATACATCATCAGTGTAATCAGCCATTTCAGAATGAGTAATATATTTTAAAAAAATCTAGCTTCTTCCCTCATTTGACACAGTAAAATTATTTTTCTAGCTCAGTTTATTGTCACTGTAGAAGCAGTTGCTATTAGCGGGCTTACTTTTCCATATACCTTTGGACTTTTCTTAACAGCTTAACAATAAGCTAATAATAACTCTACTCTGTTCATAACATGCAAATCTCCTACACAGATCAGACAGTTGGACGAAATCGTCCATGACTACACAGTAGGAAAGAGGGGACCAGGGTCTGGTGTTCCTCCCGAGTTCTAGTTGGGCTGCCTTATGAGTTCAGTCAGCTTGAACTGTGCAGTTTAAGTGTAATGACAAAGTTCAGATAGACTCTATCTTTTTTAAACGGTGTAAATGAAATCAGCGAATGTAAAGTCTCTTCCTCATGCTAGAGGTCCAAAGCCGCCTCAGTCTTCGGGATTGCCCCAGTGTGGGGAGCACCCGCGCAGTGTGGGGAGCACCCGCGTGGGGCAGCTCCTCCCTCCTGGCCCTCGTGATGTCCCGGGGTCTGTCTTCGAGACAAGCAGGTCGCTGAGGGCGTCTCATGCCGAATTCCATGTTGCACTTGGAGGCAGCAGCTGCTTTTCCACGCACGGTAGTGTTGACACTTTTCACTCTGTAATTATTTCTGTTAGCTATCAATAAGTGTGTCTGAAATTTAGTGCTTCCAGGTAGTTAGCATTCTCCAAATCAAGGACCAACTTTCAACTTTAATTTATGTGCAGAAATAAACCTGAAAAATATGCTTTAGAAGCCATGCATAGTTCTAATTATAAGTCAAACTGTATATTGAAATTGTAATTATGAGGTTTAAAAACTAGAAAGTAAGGTAGTGTAATTGCCACTATTTTAAAATAGTTCGATTAAATATGCAATATATTTGTGTTGTGCTTGAAAATATGTATAGTTTTTTTTTTCCAATGGTATTACCTTTTCTTGTCCTTAAATATCTCTAAAAAGCGCCTTGATTTTAATATTACCTTTTCCCCAACATTATCGTTTATAAACATTAATAAGAGTTGTTGCTTTTAGAAACTCTAAAGGAAATAATAGCTGGAAAACCGTCTAGCTTAAAGTCAGTTGTTAACACTCACAATAGGGTAAGTAATTAGAACTGCCTACTCTTACTTTGTAAATAAGCATCATTTGTTCCAAAGAGGAAATATCCAAACTTGGTTCCTGTCTACTGTGATGTATCGTCAGCTGCTGCTGGTCATTTCACATTAAGAAGTTATTTCAGCAACCACGACAAAGACCAAATCTGAACTGCTAATGTGGCTGTTTTGCAGTGAATGGGCTAATGTTGGTGTGTTAGACCTTGAGATGTCAATGTTTCAGAAACCTGCAGTGATTTTATTCCTAAATTCATGTACTGTCTCATCTGTACGTGAAAATAAAATAACATATTCTTTTCTAACTAATGTTGGTGTCATTCCTGTACCTTGTCTTCAAAAGGGATATTCTTTATTTCAGAATTTTAAGAATCATGCAGAGCAGTGCACGGTCATTATTATCTTTAAAATATCATGTTCTCTGCCACAGAGGCCTTCTGTCTTGGCAGTTTGGTTCATCCAAGCCAGTCAGTCAGTCTTCTTCAACCTCATCTCCGAAGTGTCCTCTCATCACGTGTGCCGTATTCTGTGCATTAGAAAGAAGTCACTGGGTCAGCACCCTCGGGGAGAGCCCAAGGAGCCTGGAAGGAGGGGAGCCGTCCCAGTCGTGATTCAGAGCTGGTGAGAGCCCGGTGTCTGCTGTGCTGTGCCTTTGGGTCTTCCTGCCGTTCCTGTCAGGCTGCTTGTCTTTAAAGAGTGGCTGGAATCCTGGTGTGTAGAGGAATTCTCTGCTGATGATGTGTACTGTATGTATCTTCTAGTCTGTGCCTTCTTTTTTCATTTTCTTGTGACTTTTGGTGAAGTGTGTCATTTCAGTGGTGTTGAATTTACCCAAAATTGCCTCCCACAGCTTGTGCCTGGGTAAGGCCACATGGCTCAACTCCAAGGGGGTCCTTTTGACATACTTTTGCTCTTTTCACCTTTTAGGTCTTTCTTCCTCCCTGTAAAGTAAGGAAAGGGTCTGTGTCCATCCAGGAAGATCAGATTATGCTGAGGCAACGCAGGGGCCCCAAATCACAAGGACTTAAAAAAAAAAAAACGACGCTTATTTCTCACTGCTTCTGTGTATCCTTGAACGGTCTGCTGCCGCTCTGGGACATGCCGTCTGCCTTCTGGGGCCTGAATGTGAAGCTGGTGATGGAACAGCTTCACACGGGAACATAGCCAGTTGTCTCGGCAGGAAGGGAAGGGAGACGTTGCCACCTGAAGGTGACAGCCCCTTCTGCTCACATTTCACTGGTCAGAGCAGGTTGTATGGCCAACCTGGAAGTGCCGACGGAGGAGCACAGCCCGGGAGGGACTGTGTGCTGTGATCCTACAGGCGATGCAGTTTTCTTGGCCCGCGAGGTTCCCGGGAGAGTCAGCAGAGAGCCTGCACACCCCTGCCCTGTGGTGCATCCCTGCCTCTGTCGGACTGCAGGCTCCCTCCACCTCCAGGGCGTCGGGCTTCTCCACTGCCAAGAACTTGTCCTCACTCTGACGCCTCTTGCAGGGGGGCCTGGCTCTGCCCTGAGCTCGGGGCCCCAGCTCCTCAGTCTGTGGGCCAGAAGATTCTCCAGAGGGTGTTTTGCAATAACCCGAGTCCTGGGTGCTCATAACTGTTTTTTGGGGTTTGTTTTTTGACAGTAGGGATCTGAGGTGAGAGCCGTTTGCAGACATCAGATTAAAGTCACAGTTGTCTCAACTCTTGGGCTTGTCAGAGGTTCGAAAAGTGACTCCTAGAGAGGGGGCTGTGTAACACGGGAGCACCAGAATTTATGGTCTGTGGAATTTATTTTATTTACAGAGCATCCTGTGAAACTGATTTTGGATAAGGCGCGCATGAGAGCAGGCACTTGGCCTTGGAGTTGAAAAGCATGGGCTCTGGTTTGTCTGTGGACCCCAGTAGAGCGTTGAACTTGGTCCCCTCACATTCTGTGATTCTCACCCATACGGCGGTGCCCTAAGGTCACGCACGCCTGCCGGGAAGCCCAGGTGAGTCCACAGGCGGAAGGTCTTCCTCGAGGCCCAGCCCCCGTCCTCTGCGCTGGACGTCACGCGGAGGCTCCGTGCCTGGGGCTTCACCGGCGAGCAGGACCGTCAGTGCGCCGCGTGACACGTGCAGTCACCACCACGCATGCCCTGGCCCTGGCTGAGCTGGTCAGGCGGCCTGTTCGCTCTCAGCACCTCCTGAACCGGGGATTCTGAGCATGACTGCGCCCTTCCGCTCTGTTTTAGCCCAAGGCCCAGGCGTTCCCCTTTCTTCATTCACCATCTTCAATGAGGCGTGCCTTTTGCATATTCTTCTAGCTGTACAGAGCTACAGTGTCATCCATTAAAATATCGTCTTACATTTGATGTCCTAAATTGATCTCCCGTGACAGTCGTGTTGAAGCGTAGGCTCTGAGGTGAAAAGTAGGAAGTACCGGTCGTAAATCGTGTCTAGGAGACCTGGAGATGTCCTTCTGTCTGAGCTTGTGGGAGCGCACCTCCTCCTGGGTTCTTTACTCCGCGCTCTCGGCTGTTGACGTCTCCTCTCAGCTTTATGCTTGTTCTGCTTTCCTGTTGCTGGAAAGTCTCAGTGTTGTGAGCCAGAAGTCACAGCTGAGCGTGAGCTCAGCCGGGTGACCCTGTGACCCAGGGGGCGCTGGCGGGGGTCTCTCAGCTGACAGGGGCTGGTCTCCCTGGTCCAGGTTGGTCTGGCTCTACGCACGAGGGGCTGGAAGGTGGGCGCCACTGGTTCTGTTAGCTGAGCGCCTCCAGGTGGCTCTGCAGCCTTGGGGCAGCCCGAATGTCGGTCCAATAATCCAGGTGGCGAGCCTCTGATGTCAGAGGGTGTCCCTTCCACCAGGTTCACTGGTCGGAGCACTCAAAAGCCCGTTCAGATGCCCGGGGAGGGACACAGACACCCTCTCTGTGAGAAGGATGGAAAAGAAGCTGTGGCTGTGTCTGCAACACTGATGTTTTTGTAGCCTTCCGCCCTAAGCCCTCTTCTCCACATGCACACTCGCCCCTGGTGATGCCGTTTAGAACCCTGGCTTTGAATAGCATCTTTATACCTCTAGATTGGATCTTTCCCAAAGCTTAGATTCTAATGTTCAACTGCCTACCACACACTCCCCCGATTCATAGTCGCCTCAAACTTTATGCAATCTAGCAGAGGTGTTTTTTTTTTTTTCTCCTTTTTCCAGGGCTCTTGATTTATTACACTCTGTAGACTGGTTGGTCCCACGCCAGCTTTCTCCATCTCAGAAAATGCCACCGGCACCCACCCAGTAAGTGTGACATTATATCCCTCTCCTCCTTGCAACTGTGCGTCCTGTCCGTAAGCGAGTCTTGGCAACTCTCCCCTCCAACACACACCTCAGACCCAGCGGTTCCTCACGTCAGTGTCCACGCCAACCACCGTCTCTCGTGGACCCCTGCCCCATCTGTAGCCCCTCGGTCCCTCCTCCACAGCCACCAGCGATCTTCCAGTGTCAGCTGGGTGACACAGGGCCCCACGTCAAGGCCCTCGGGTGGGGTTTGGCTGCTCTCTGAAGAAAATGCAACCTCATTGCTGTGGCTGCAAAGGCCTCACCCGACCTTTGTAGGGGACCAAAAGGTCCCCTTCTGCTCTGAGGCCACCCACCTTCGCGCTCCTCCGCAGTCCAGCCGCAGGCCTCCTCTCTGCTCCCTCTCCCTGCGGGCCTTTGTACTGCTGTTGCCTCTGCCTGGAGGGACCTTCCAGCAGTTCCAGTAGCTAGTTCATTCTGCTTCAAAGTTCAGGCCCCGTTTCTCCTCAGCCACTTGATGTTATGCATTGTCCCTCTCACACCGTCACTGGGCTTGTTTATTTCCTTCTTAGAAAAGACAGCAGTCTGTAACGATGTCATTTAGTATCTATTACTGTTTCTGTTCCCTTCTAGAATCTAAGAGCCATCAAGTCCAGGGGCCAGAACTGTCCCTAGAACCTGCCCAGGGCTGGTTTTAACAGATTTGATGAAGGTGGATCCAGTGCAGGTGGGCAGTGGCCAAAGGACACGAGATTCACCTGAAGAGACCGGTCAGAGTTCTGGTGGCAGATTTCATGTTTGTAGACGCACTTTGTGCCTTGCAGAAGGGATTTTTTAAACTGCTCACTCTTTTTCTTTCTTAGGCTGGATGATGGGTAGAAAATGGGTATTTTTCTCCAGCTTTTCTGTCTATAAAGTAAATCAACTTTTTTATGTAAAATAACTTATAATCTAACACAGTGGGTAACACAGCCTTTCCACCCCAGGACAGTTCTGAGGTCACACCCAGCCCTACTGAGTGGGTTCTCATGGCCTCAGTCGACAAGGGATCCTGAGGTGGGCAGACTGCCCAGGCCCTCTCAGAAGGGTTGGAAAGGTTCTGCAGCAATTCAGAAGAGCTCACATTCTGCTTAAAATCCAGCAAATTAGAATTTTTCATTGGGATGCTGTCCTTCCTGTTACCATGTGACCCTTCTCAGGTGATGGCCTTCACACATTACTGCACTGGTGTGGCTTCAGTGCGTGTGAGGAAGCAGAAAAAAGAGGTCAGACAGATTCTCCGTTCTTTTATTTTCCTATTTTTTCCCCCAAAATTAGTATGTTTACATAGTGAGGAAAAAACTAGTGTTTAGAGCTTTCAAAACTACATCCCATAAATGACCAAGATCGAAAGAGATACCCGTTTAGGGTTTTATTATGATAGTGGCTAAACACAGATACTTCCCTACCTGACTTTTTAGCGCTAGGAGTCGGCGTGTTCGCAGTGTAAGTAAAGCTCTCTGGAGTCCCTGCCTGGTCCTAACGCCATGGTACCCTAAGGGAGCGGGGAGGAGTGGGCCTTTCTTTCTCCAGCTTCTTGGAGGAGGGTGGACAGATGCCAAGGTGACTGCTTCGGTGCAGCCCCTAGAAAACAGCCAGGAGAGGCTTTTTTGAAACAGGACTTAGTGGTTCAAGAGGATAACTCTGAAATGTTCTGCTCTTTGTGCAGTTCTCCAAAACCAGAATAAAACTGAACCGAAACTGGAGACATTTTCATCTGGATACATTAGTCTATAATAATGGTTCTTCATGTCTCCCTTTTGTGAGCAGAAATTATTTTGGAGAAGTGACTTTTCCTTACAGTCAGAAGTGCTCAAAAGTGCTGCCAGACTTTTAAAGGTCACTTGATGTAAATGTGCCTGAGCGTTTGACCCATTCCCTGTCTCTCTCCAGTAGGGCGCCGACTCTCGGGTTTCACAGCATGGCCTGCGCACCCGGGGAGCCGGCAGGGACACTGGTGGAAGACCACCGAGGTCCGACAGCTGTGAGTGTGGTGCGGCTTGAGGACAGAATTAGCCCACTCTCCTGAGGACCCTGGCGTTTGGGGCTGAGATGCTCCGCTGACGAACACCCCCAGGAGGGGCGGCCTCTGTCGTAAGGGATCATGACTGAGGGCTGAGGTGGGGACTGAGCGGTAAGGCTGTAGGAGCAGACTCTGTTGTGCATTTGCTGTCCAGAGTGTCCACTCTTCAAGCCTTGATGGGGAAGGGTCTGGACGCTGAAGGAACCTGCTGATAAGAAGTCACAGGACCGACGAGATGTGGTACGTAAATGCATACCCTCGAAAGCCAAGTGTTTTCTTCTATTTCGGTTCATCACAGGATATAGGATACAGTCCCCCGTGCCGTTGAGTAGGACCACGTTGCTTGTCTGTCCTGGATACGGTGGTCCCAGACTCCCAGGCCGTCCCTCCGCCTTGGCAGCCACAGGTCTGTTCTCTGTGAGTCTGTTTCGTACATGAGTTCATTTGCATTGTTTTAGCTTCCACTTACAAGTGACATCATATTTGCCTTTCTCTTTCTGACTTGCATAGTATGATAATCTCTGGGTCCATCATGTTGCCGTAAATGCCATTATTTTGTTCTTTTTTATGGCTCAGTGGTATCTGTTGCATATATATACCACATCCTTCACCTGTCCGCTGATGGACAGACAGGGTGCTCCCACGTCCTGGCCATTGTGAACAGTGCTGCCAAGAACAGATGGGTGCGTGTATCTTTTTTGATTCTAGTTTTGTCTGGATATCTGCCCAGGAGTGGGATTGCTAGGTGATATGGCAGCTCTGGTTTTGTGAGGAACCTCCATGTTGGTTTCCACAGGGGTTGCACCAGTTTACATTCCCACCAAGAGTCCAGGAGGGTTCCCTTTTTTCTCCACCCTCTCGTATTTGTAGACTTCTCCATGACGGCCATTCTCACCAGTGTGATGTTTTAACTTGTTGTTCCGACTTGCATTCCTCTAGTGATTACTGGTGTTGAGCATCTTCTCATGTGCATGTTGGCCATTGTCTTTGGAGAAATGTGTTTAGGACTTCTGCCCATTTTTGGATTAGGTTGCTTTTATTATTATTGAGTTGTATGAGTTATCTGTACATTTTGGAAATTAAGCCCTTGTTAGTAACATCATTTGGAAATATTTTCTCCCAGTCCATAGGTTGTCTTTTTGTTTATGGTTTCCTTTTGCAGTGCAGCAGCTTATACGTTTGATTAGGTCGTTTATTTTTGCTTTTAAGAAAATGTTGATATGGTTTATGGCAAGAGAATGTTTTGCCTATGTTCTCTTCTACAAGTCTTATGGTATCATATAAGTCATTAGGGGTTTATTTTTGTATATGGGGTGAGGATCTATCCTAACGTCATTGGTTTACATGTGACTCTCCAGCTTACCCCACACCACCAAGCATTCTTTCTATAACAGGGCATCAGGTGAAGCTGGAAGTTTATAGCATGAAAATAAAGTTTTAAGAGAAAAGCTATCTCCAGCTGATGTCCCAGGTGAGTGTTTAAGTGTCTTTAAAGATATCTGTACAATCTACCCAAATAACCTTCCTGTGCTTCACTGAGATCATGGGATCCAGGAATGTTAGAACAGGAAGGGACCCTCTCAAGTCAGGATGACCTTGACCTACTTGCTTACCGTTACAGGTAAAAAGACAGCAGATGTTTGCCTGGTGGACTAATGCAGTGTCATAAGTACGGGGTCTGAGACCAGTCTTCCTATACACTTCAGAAGACCTATGTACAGTAGGTAAATAATGTAACACTGACTGTAAGCTGTGATCATGGTCTTTCCCATAAAGAGCTGGTCATCATGACCAAATATTACCTTCGACCCCTGGGAAACTTAGCTTCACTTTCATCCTTGCAGTGGCTCTGAGACACTGGGGTTTGGGTCTGTTCGTGGAGAGGAGTGGCCTCGGACCCACGGAGGCCGCAGGTGAGGGAATCCTGACCTCCTTTGTGAGCCCCGAGCAGAGCCCGTCTGTCTTGATGGCCAGCCCATCCGCTCAGGTAAGGGGAACACAGTTGATTGCAGGTTCGCTGCGCCTGGAAACAGAGCTCATTTTGCACTGATGACGTTCAGGTTTGTCATCTTAGACACTGAAAGCTCCTTTTCTCAACTTCTCTCTAAACGAATGCCCCCTGACATTTTGAGATTTCTTCAGGAAAAAAAAAAAAACTTTTATTTCATAAAAATTAAAGTCAAATTTCAGTTCACAGTGCGCCCTGCTTGTTGGACGTTGCTGCCAACAAGCAACCACCTTCCAGACTCGCCGTGGGAATCTTGCCTCTGGTGGCTAGGAGGTGCCGGGGTGTGACTCTGGGGGGCGCGACGGGGCTTCTCCTCGGGGAGTCATCTCCTCACCTTCCCGATCGGCAAGGAGACAGTGGGCGGAGAGCGTCTGGAGTTGTGAGTTCCGGCAGCAGCCGAAGCGCCCACCTTTGGGTGAGGGGCTGGAACAGAGCGGCCGACGTCGGTCCTGGGGCCTGGCCCTCAGGCCTCGGGGGCTGTGTCTCCCCGCCTGAGGCGGCGTGTGATGAGTGTGCCCAGGGCCACGAGCGGGATGCACAGGGTGGAGGCGGCCACGAGCAGCCCGATGATGGCCAGGGCGTGGGGCGGGTAGTCCTTGGTCACCAGCTGACCCTGAGGAGAGAGGCCGAGGGTCAGAAGATGCCCCCTGGAAGGCCTCAGGCCCCCAGGGGGATGACGAACGTGTCCTTACACCTCGTGCCCTTCAGTGAACACAGCCAGCGTGCTCGCTCTTTGGAGCTCCCGGTGAAGAGAGAAGAATAATAAAGGCTTCAAGGCAGCAACCAAAAGGTAGGGCTCCCCTTGCCCAGAGCTGTCCCATACGGCTACCCCCCACTGGACACAGGTGGCCACTGGGAATGTGGCCAGTGATGTGAGAGGGCTGAATTTTAAATTTTACTCAGAGTTCACCCCCATGTGGATTCTTAGCTACTAAGTCTAGTAAGTTTTCGTCTCAAGAGAACGATTGATGGACTTAGTGGGTAGAATTTGTGACGTTTCCCTAAATGCGAAATTTGAGGCCCCAGAGCCAACAAATGCTGCCTTCCCACCAAGGAACCAGAGGACGCTCAAGTTCAAGGGAGCCTGCTGTCAACCAAAGTACGTACGGTTTGCAAACCAAAACGCCACGCCGAGTGTGGCTGTGGGAAGCAGCCCGCAGACTTGTGTTGCTCTTGGTGTTCTAGGTTGGTCTCAGATGAAGAAAAAGCTCAGCACTCACACAATAAAAACGTTCCAGAAAGTAGTCAAAGAGGGACCCTTCCCCAACATAATAAAGGCTATAAACAGCAAACCCATAGTAAACATCATTCTTGGTGACAACCTGAAAGCATTTCCACAAAGATCAGGAACAAGACAAGGATGTCCATTCTTACATTCTTATTCAACATCCTCCCCCACAACCTGTTTTGGGGGCTTTATGTGAAGTGCCGCTTTGTAGACCTGCTTGTATTTGTAGATGAAGACACTCGTGTTCTTTGCCATGTAAACAGAATAAATTACTCTCTCGAGTTACTATTGATATGACTTCATAACAGCGTCTGTCTCTCATCATCTGAGTGAAAGGGTATATTGTGTATGTTCAGTCTGTTCTTCTGAAATTGTTGTGTATGCCCCCTTAATGACTTTGTTCCCCTTTTTATTTACTCTTAGAGATTAAGAAAACGTCCAAGACTGGTAATAAAGAAGCTTGCAGAGTTTTAGCCAAACAGCTTGTATCTAAGGAAACAGAAAACAAGCGTTGTGGCTCCAAGTTCACAAATCCCTTCCATGTCCACACAAAAGGGATGAATTCCCAGGTGATGAGAGCAGGAACAGTGTCTACTCCTTTATATCCAGGACTTTTTCTGAGATATTTAACTTTTTGTATTGGAGTATAGCTGGTTAACAGTGCTGTGACAGGGACTCACTCATACATAAATATGTATCCCTTCTCTCCAAACCCATTCAGGCTGCCACGTAACATGGAACAGAGTTCCCTGTGCTATACAGTAGGGGGTTTATTCAATATGGTTTTGGAACTCCTAGCCACAATGATCAGAGAGGGGAAGAGAAGGGATACAAACTGGAAAAGAAGCTAAAATATCCCTGTTTTCTGTGTGTCATCTGCAAATCCTAGAGGCCGGCAGAAAACTAAAGTAGCAGGATACAAAATTAATGCACAGAAACCTCTTGCATTCCTATACACTAACAAAAGATTGGAAAGACAAATTAAGAATTCCATTTACCATCACAATGAAAAGGATAAAATACCTAGGAATAAACCTACCTAAGGAGGGAAAAGACTTGTACTGAGAAAACTAAAGAACAGATGAAAGAAGTCAAAGAGGACACAAACAGATAAAGAGATTTGCGTTCTTGGACTGAAAGACTCTCTATACCATGAAAATGACTATAGTACCCAAAGCAATCCACAGATGCAGTCCAATCCCCATCAAACTACCAAGGATATTTTCACAGAATTAGAACAAAACATTCTACACTTTATATGGAAACAAAAGACTCTGATTTCACAAGTTATTAGAGAAGTGAGAACTACAGTGAGGTATCAGCGGGGGAGGGGGATGGAATGAATTGGGAGACTGGAATTGCCACATATAATATGGTGTGTAAATGGATAACTCATGAGAACCTACTCTAGCACAGGGAACTCCGAGCTCTGTGGTGACCTGAATGGGGAGAAAGTGCAAAAAAAAAATGGATGTGTGTGTGTGACTGATCACTTGTCATGCAGCAGAAACGAATGCAACATTGTCAAGCAGCCAAACTCCAATAAAAACTCAAGAAAGCAAGTACCTGGATGATGATTCCCCGTTGTCACAAATAACCACCCCTATTCTGGAGAGGTACTGGGTTTCAGAAAATGAGAGCCCCGAGATGGCAGATACCTGGGTGGCGTCCCAGGCCTGGTACCGCAGGTTCCCTGTGATGATGTAGTCGCTCAGGTAGAAGATTAAGAGGCTGATGATAAGCAGCGGGCTCACGCCGCCCCACATGGCTTTCCAGTACCAGTGCAGGGCGTGTCCAGTCATGGCCTTGAGGTCGCTTTCAAATCTGTTTGGAGAGCAGGGAGAGAAAGTCTGGATTATCCGTGCTGTTGGAGGCAGGCGGTCCAGGCCGTGGAGCCCTCTGTGGTTAGGAAGATCTTGTGCTGGGCACCACTGGTACTTGACCACGGGGCCCTCTCCACTGGGGAGGCGGGTCCTGGGGAAGGGGAGAAGGACACAGGCTGCCACGAAGGGGGCAAAGTGACCACCCATGCTGAGTGGACATCAGAGGACACGCCCCTGGTGCCAGCCTCCAGGTGGGCAGCATCCAACGCCAGCAGGCACAGAGGGCCTGCCTGGTGAGACGCCTGTGAAGCCTGTCCTCAGCTCCTGGGGCCCCCGAGGGCAGCCCCGTTCAGTCCCTCCCGCGCTGCTATCAGCAGCTACAGTGCCTGGAGCCCACCATCGTGATTTCCATTGGGTCTGCGGGCTCTCTTTGTTTCTTTGACTCTCTTGCCTGAATTTAGAAACAGCACAACAGTATCTGTCGTACAGTAAACTGGACAGGCCACTCTGGGACTCTGGAAACTGCACGTGGAGAAAATGCTGCGTCATGGCCTCGAGGGTGCATTCCCCATGCAGTTGTCCGGCGGCGCCTCCTACCTCCTCAGCCCGTACAGGTAGCACACGGCGACCGTCTCCACCAGGACGATGAGCAGCAGGGACAGCGTGGCAGCGTAGTCATTGAAGATGTCGAACCAGTAGCTGCCAGCCTCCATGGTGAACAGCATGCCGATGGCACAGTTAGCGAGGCACACCAGACCTGGGACCACACGAGCCCCTGCTCACCGCCTGCTCGCCGCCTGCCACCCAGCTTCCCTGGGGCCAAGGCAGCGTGGGGAGTGTCAGCAGGACTGCTGACGCTCTTTCACGGAGGGGTCCAGCAGAGGACACCCAACTCGGTGTAAAAGGTAAAGCTGGGGGCGTTGCTGTCTACGTGATCTCACCTGGGCTGTGGGTCTGCTTATGTTGTTTATCCCAGCAACTCAACCTCCAAGCTCATGGGAGGTGAATTAGTGGGGAGGAGAGTTGAGCTGCAGGACGCCCAGTGGAGGACTGACATCTGACCCGAAGAGGGGTAGGGGGAGGAGAGAAGAAACAAACGCTGACCCAGGCCCCACGGCGCCTCTGGCATTTGTCCCCGTCGGCTCCTGAGGGCTGTGAGTCAGGCAGCAGGAGCCAAGCCCCCTTTCCAGGGTGGGGGAGCCGAGGCCCAGAGATGTCGGGTAACTTTCCCAACATCACACAGCACGAAAAGCAGCAGTGATGGAATTCAGACACCCCTCCAACAAAGTATTAGACCCTAACGCTCCCCGCTTCACTGTCCACTGCCACCCGCCAAGAGCCCCACCCACCAAGAGCCCCACAGCTGTCCTGAGGGGAGAACAGGCTGTGAGCTGTCAGGGAGCTGCAGGCACACAGAGCTGGCTCCTGAGAGGAGAGATGCCAGCGGGCGCTGACGGGAGCAGAGTTGGATTGGGGCTGGAGGGCCCTTGTGGATCTGCCGGAATGGTGTCATCAGAGGCAGCGCTTGCGGGTCCCAGGGTCCTCCAGACACTGGGCTGGAGAGGGGCAGATGGGTGGTGCAGTGAAGTGGAGAGGCGTGCTTGCCCACCAACAGGATGGGCAGATACGATGTGATGTGTGGGCTGTTGATGGGTTTTTTCACAGAAAAGATAGATGACTGCTACTTGCCACCAGCGTGTGTGGATGTGAGAGCTGGACTGTAAAATCTGAGCACCGAAGAATTGGTGCTTTTGAACTGTGGTGTTGGAGAAGACTCTTGAGAGTCCCTTGGACTGCAAGGAGATCCAACCAGTCCATCCTAAAGGAGATCAGTCCTGGGTGTTCTTTGGAAGGAGTACTGACAAACTCCAACACTTTGGCCACCTCATGCGAACAGCTGACTCACTGGAAAAGACCCTGATGCTGGGAAAGACTGAGGGCATGAGGAGGAGGGGACGACAGAGGATGACATGGTTGGATGGCATCACTGACTCAATGCAAATGAGTTTCAGTAAACTCCGGGAGTTGGTGATAGACAGGGAGGCCTGGCGTGCTGCAGTCCATGGAGTCACAAAGAGTCGACTGAACTGAACTGAACCAGAGTGGATTTCATAGACTTGAGTTTGAATGACAACAGACAGACAGGGAAAGTACAGAGTGACCTAACTGACGTGCAGTTTGAGAGCAGGAACAACCTCAGCTGGTAGCGTTCAGAGTAGAGGTGGCTTCTGGGGGGCTGGGGCGTGCTGACTGGACAGCAGCGGGAAGGGGCTCTTGGGTGAGAGAAATGCTCTGTACCTTGACTCGGCGGTGGTTCACTGAAAGTGTGTTTAAGAAGTGTACAAATTGTCACTGTTATTCTTAGGTCAACATAGACAAAAGCAGGTTCTCTGAATGCCTGGAGAGCTTGGAGTGTCATGTTGGGGAGTCTGGCCTTTGCTGAAGACTGGGGTGACCACCTGATTTCCCCATGATGTGGAAGACCGGACGTGGGGTGAATTGCATTCCCAGAGTGCCTGACAGAGCCACGGCAGGACTCCCGAGAGGATGCGGCAGTGACTCGGGGAGTAGGCGAGTCCGGAGGACAGCGCCTCTGCTCGGCTCCCCGAGCCCCCCCGCCGTGGTGCCTGGCCCACTCACCGGAGATGGCCTCCTTGGGCAGGTAGCTGGAGATGACCTTGCTGTCCGTCAGAGGGGTGAGGATGGCGGCCGTGTTGCCCAGCATGCTCCCAATGCCCAGCAGCAGCAGCATGAAGAAGTAAAGCACCGACCACAGCTGAGACACCTCCATGTTCTTAATGGCCTCCGTGTAGACGATGAAAGCCAGGCCAGTGCCCTGAACGGCCTGTGTGAGGTGAGGGCACACAGTTACACACCCCGGGAGCTCAGGCCTCCCCCAGCACACCCGCTGCTGAGGCACCGGGGCACCTCTGAATCGGCGAGGAGAAGTCACGCCAGCACCCGAGGTGGACCCGGGCTAGAGAGGAGGGTCGCCTGTCGAGACCGCAACCTGCCTCGTGACTACTCCAACACCGAGCGTGCTTTTTCTGCCAGATCTTGCATCACTCTCTACGGATACAGAATTAACAGCTTGGAATAACAGCTGCTTCCTGATCAGGACTGAGGTAGCGACCTGGGAGTGGAGATGGTGAAGGGAAGCTAAGACGACACAAAGGCATACAGACCACCGCAGGCGTATGTAAAGATGAATCCAGTTCCTGCTGAACTCAAACACGACACAGTCAACTACGGTACTGCCAGAGATGAAAAGTGCATCCTTTTTGAAATCAGGCTTAACTGACTAAGCCTGGGGTACATCCTGGGATTCCTCGGTGGACAGTCACAAGTCCCCGTGAGGAAGGCAGGCAGCGACAGCCTTCCCAGGAGGCCACTGTGGACTGCAGTTCCTAGTATCCCCTGGATGGGAACCCAATCTCTGATTCCAGATGAGCCTTCCTGCAGGTACACCAAACCTCCCCCAGCTAAAGGATGGTGTATCCCGGGGCAGAGGAAGTTAGAATGTCACCCAGTCTTCATGGTTCCTGGAGCAGAGGTGCCTTTGCCCTCCTTCTTAGAATTCGTGAACTACATAACCCCAGTGCAGGGCTTGGAGTTGGTCTAGAACCGCATGGGGATAGGAAATGAGGCCCACCTTGGATGTCTCTGCGGGCACTGGCGACCTAACCGACAGCCCAGGAATAAGGCTTTCTCCCAGACTGGTCGCCCTGGTGAGCAGAGCAGGGGGGAGAAGTGCTGCCTCCTCGTGGCCGTTTCCACAAACAGCAGCCTGAAACGCTATCCTTGTGGGTACTTAATGTGCACAAGGCTTGAGGGCTGTGAGTGACCAGGCTCCCAAGAATCTACTGCAGGACGTGAGGGACGAAGACATCAACTAGGGCCAACTGGCGACAAGCCTGTGCCAAAGGGTGAAGAAGAGTGAACTTGTGTTTTTCTTTTTAAAATCCCTGAAACGATGCCCGGTGTCTCCAGTGCTTAGACAGAGGCAGGTGAAATCTGCACTGAAGTGTCTCCTGGCACCTGTCATCACAGAGACTGCAAGAACCTCTGATGGAGAGGGTGTGGAGAAAAGTGATCCGAGCAAGCTGAGCGGCTCACAGCCAGCACGCAGAGAAGTGACGCGGTCCTGAGGAAAGGTGAGGTGCAGCCCCCTAAACTCCGCAGCCCCACTGCTGCTTGCGGTGGGAGAGGGAACCATCGGTCAAACACACACGTACGCGCTCCATTGGCCTTTGCCCGTCTACCTGCAGTAGGCAAGGCATTGGAAACTACCAAAATGTCCAGCGGCAGAAGAAAGGATAAAGAAGATGGGCTTCTTATAAACAGCGGACTGCTACTCAGACAGAAAACCGAATGACAGCACAGCCCTGACGACAGTGTGGACGGACCCGGAGGAGATCTCATAACTAAAACAGGTCAAACAGAGAAAGACCAAGTACATACGGTACCACTTATAGGTGGACACTAATAGTAAACTGAACTAACATACCGAGGAAACGTAAACAGTTTCAGGAAAGAAACTGTTTCTAACACGGCTAATGCGGAGGGTGGAGAGAGAAATTAGGAGGTGTATATATCTGTATCTTAAATAGACAATAAACAAAGGCCTACTGTAGTGTAGGGATAACTGTACTCACTCACAAATGACAGTCTCCCCAAATCCAAAGATAATATGGTTCTTGTATCTGTGATACTGAGTCCAGTTACTAATTATCTCAACACAGCATTGTTAATTAATCATACCCTAGGAGATAATAAAGAAGTGAGTTACTTTAGAAATACCTCCTTTTTCCCCATTCAGGAACACATGATTCGAGGTGGGTCATATCCTGGAACCTGAAGTGGCCATGACTCCTCGAAAAAAAGTCACGATTCCCCTAAGTGGGGAGAAAGCAACAGCCTTCCGTGGAGGCCACAGCAGACCTTACGTGCCTGGTAAGCCCTGGCTGGGACCCAAGCAGGGGAGCCTTTCGGCAGGTACAGCAAACCTCGTGTGGTTAAGGAACGGTGTATCCCAGGGCAGAGTGAGTTAAAAGCCACCCAGTCTTCATGGCTCCTGGAGCAGAGGTACTTTGCCCGCCCTCTTAGAGTCCCTACACTACATGCCACTGGTGCAGGCCTTGGAATCGGTCTAGAACTTCAAGGGGCAAGGAGAAATGAGGCCCACCTTGGGTGTCTGTCCGGGCACTCGACCTGATAGGCATCCCAGGAAGGAGGCTTTCCCCAGGCTCTGGTTGCCCCGGAGACCAGAGTGGGATGGAAAAGTGCTGCCGCCGTGTGGCCGCCTGTGTGAACGGCAGCCTCCAAGCTATGCTTCTGGCTACTTTTTATGCACAAGGCTCCAGAGGCTGAGTGGCCACAGCTCCCAAAAAATCTGCTGCAGGAGGTGAGCCCATAAGAAGTCAACTGGGACAAACTGGCAACAAGCCAGCGTCAAAGGGTGACGTAGAGTGAACTTGCGTGTTTTATTTTTGGGTCCCTGGAAAGATGCCGGGTGTCTCCAGTGCTTAGAGAGAGGCAGGTGAAATCTACAGTGAAGTGTCTCCTGGCACCTGTGAGCTGAGCGGCTCACAGCCAGCGTGCAGAGAAGTGACGCGGTCCTGAGGAAAGGTGCAGCCCCCTAAACTCCGCAGCCCCACTGCTGCTTGCAGTGGGGAGAGGAAACCATTGGTCAGAAACACGTACGCGCTTATTGGCCTTTGCCCATCTACCTGCAATAGGCAAGGCATGGAAACTACCAAAATGTCCAGCGGCAGAAGAAAGGAAAAAGATGGGCTTCTTATAAACAAAATACTGCTACTCAGACAGAAAACCAAATGACAGCACAGCCCTGACAACAGTGTGGACGGACCCGGACAAGATACAGTAACTAAAGTAGGTCAGGTAGAGAAAGGCCAAGCCCATACAATATCACGTATAGGTGGACACCCAAATAGAACTGAACTTACACACCAAGGAAATGGGGGCAGCCAGTAAGGGGCGAGATGGGAAGGGTGGAGAGGGAAATTACAAGCTTGGAATTCACAGCTACACACTGATGTGCATGTGTTTGTATATATAATTAAGTAGACGACTGAGGAGACACAGACAACTCTATTCACTCTGCAGATAACTGTGTCCCAAAGAATACAAACAACAGTCATTCCATGTACATTTGAATCTGAGTCCAGTTCCCGTTCAGCTCATATGCAAGCTGTATGTCAGTCATAATCCAGGAGAAAATAAAACCGGAATTCACTTTAGAAACGCCTCCTCTTTTCCATTCAGGCCTGACTGCTCTGGGCTGGGGTCATATCTTGAAACCCTGAGGTAGCTTGGATTCCTAAGTTTGACAGTGGCTGTTTCTAGGATCAACAACCTTAAAACCTATGAGTGAAGTCACCCAGCCATGTCCAGCTCTTAGTGACACTATGGATGGTAAAACCTATGTTTCTGGGTACTTAATAAGCAAAAGGCTTGAGGGGTGTGAAAGACCACAGCTCTCATGAGGTTCTCTAGGCAATAATGGAAGAAAAATTCATAAAAGAGTCTGCTTGACACATGCCAATTTCAAAAGGAAAAAAGTTCACTCAACCTGTTTTTTCTTTTTAAAGCACCTGAGAAGATGCTCAGCATCTCCACTGCTTAGAGAAATGCAAATGAAGTCTACAACAAGGTACCTCTGACACAAATCATCAAAAATCCTACAAACAATACATGATGGGGAGGGCCTGGAGAAAAGGTACCCTGAGCAAGGTATTTGTGGAAAGATAAACTGCTCAGAGCCATATGGAGAGACGTAGAGAAGCTGTTTAAGCAAGGAAAACTACAGCTCCATACACCTGGACACGCACTCCTACTTTTATGTCCAAAGAGAAGATCAACAATGAAAATCACACACTCTCTCCCTCAGCCTTTCCCCATCCTGGGCAAGGCATGCAAACTAGTGTCCAGCGATAGTAGAACGGACAAAGACGATGTATGTATACGTCTTATACAAAGAAGACCCCATGTGTACAACAGACTATACTCAGAAAAGCAAACTGCAACACACCATTGACAATAGTACGCATGGACCCAGAGAAGACCTCACTAACTCAGGTAAGTCAGACAGAGAAAGACCAAGCTGATGATACCACTTCAAGGTGGAAACTAGAAATGAACTGAACTGAACTAATTGACAGGGAAATGTAAACACCACCCTCAGACAAAAAAATTAGAGTTTCCGCTGGAGCATGATGGTGAGGTTGGAGAGAAAATCAAGAGGTTAGCCTGAACTGGTACGCTAATATACATACAAATGTAAATAGACAATTAATGAGGCCCTGAGAAGGAAATGGCAGCCCACTCCAGTACTCTTGCCTGGAGAATCCCATGGACAGAGGAGCCTGGTGGGCTACAGTCCATGGGGTCGCAAAGAGTCGGACACGACTGAGCGACTAACACACACACACACACACACACACACTGCACAGCAGACTACTCTCTATAAACACTGTCACGAATCAAAAGAAAAATCGGTCCTTGTTTATGTGAACTTGAATCCAGTTCCTGTTGAACTCAAAGGCAATACTGTCTATTGACTCCAGGAGAAAATAAAAATTCAGTGTAAAAACACCTCCTCTGTTTCCCTCAGAACTAACTGGTTCTGGTTGGGCTCATCTTCTGGAATGTGGAGGTGGCTTGGATCCCTATTTTGACAGTCATGAGCCCCGGTGACCAGGGGAGAATGGGACAGCCAGCATACAAGCCACCTTGGACCTGTAGTGCCGGGTCTCCTCTGGATGGGACCCTGATCTCTAAACACAGTCGAGCCATCCTACAGGCAAACCAAGTCTCCTATAGCTACAGGGAGGTGGACTCCCTGGACAAGGCGGGCAAGCCCCCAGTCTGCATGGCTTCTGGTGAGCAGGTATCTCTAGGCCCGTTCCATACTACCGGCGCACGTGTTGGGATCTGTCTAGAAGTTCATGGAGCTGGGGGAAGTGAGACACAAGCCCTTGGGTGTCTTAGGGCACTTTCCACCTGATAAGCCAGAAACAGGACGGTCTCCAGACTCTGGTTACCTAGGTTACCAGAGAGCTGGCGCAGAAGTGCTGCCGCCTTGTGGCCGTTTCTGGGAGCAACAGCCTTAAACCCTGTGCTTAATACGCAGAAGGGCTTCTGGGGCTGTGAAAGACCAGAGCGCTCAAGAAATTTTCTGCCTGAGGTAATCGAAGACACATTCAAAAGTGGGTGAAACGGCGACAAACCAGGTTCAAAAGAGGAAAGTTCACTCACCCTGTGTTCTGCTTTTTAAAACCCCTTGGGGGGTGGGGGGGGGGTGCGGAAACAGGCATCTCTAGAAATGCAAATGCAATCTACAAGGAGGTAGCTCCTGGCACCAGTCATTAGAGAGACCACACAGAATATATGACGGAGGGGGTCTGGAGAGAAGGGAGTCTGTGCAATGTATACGTGGAAAGGTCAATTTCTCCCAGCCCGTATGGGGAGACATAGAGAAGGTCCTTAGGAAAGGCGCAGCTCCCCGAAGATCCGGCAGTGCCACTCCTGCTTGTCTGTCCGGGAGAAAACCATCGAGGACGATCGCACGTGGAGTCCACTGGCCTTTTCCACCTGCCTACAGCAAGCGTGTGAACTCCGCGACTGTCCACCGACAGAATGACCCTCTGCATGATGGACTGCGGCTCACAGATCAAAGGATAAAATCTCTTGTTTACAGCAACGTGGACAGAACCAGAGGTGATCATACTAGTCAAGGTTGCCAGACAGATAATTACAAGTAGTATACGACACCGTTTATAGATGTAAATTTAAAATGGATACGGGTGGGGGGTGGTCCTAAGCTGGCGGAGGAATAGCACGGAGAGACCACTTTCTCCCCCTCAAATTCATGGCAGGAACATTTGAATGCTGAGCAAATTCCACAAAACAACTTCTGAACGCTGGCAGAGGACATCAGGCACCCAGAAAGGCATCTCAGCGTCTTCGAAAGGAGGTGGGACAAAACGTAAAAGATAAAAAGAGGCAAAAGAGGTAGGGACGGAGATCCGTCCCAGGAAGGGAGTCTTAAAGAGTTTCCAAACACTCTCACCAGCGGTCTGTGGGGAATCTTGGCATCTCAGAGGGAAACATAACCGAGAGGAAAAATACATAAATAAACCATTAAACCCCACATATTACATGCCTAATGGCAACTCCCAGTGCTCACGGCTGCCACCGGCAAGCAGGGGCTGCACTGCTTACGGTGAGGACAATCTGAGGGAACTAACATGAGACAGCAACCCAGACTGGGACAGCCAGAGCGAGAGAAAGAGAGAGCAAGCGAAAAGCCCTACCCTGAGGCACTGCCAGGCCGGCTCACAGAACAAAGGGCTGAGCTCTGGAGCTGGGGAGGCTGGGTGCAGCCAGAGCCGGAAGGGGGCAATCTCAGCCCCAGGGAGGCATCCTCTACCAAACTGCAAGCAGGCTCCGTTGCTAACCAGGAGATCTAGGGATTCTGGATGGTCGACACCCACCGGGAGGGCCGCAGCCAGAGATCAGCTCCCCAGAAGAGACACACAACACCCCTGAGAAGGCGCGCTGGTTGTACGCCCAGAAAACCAAGCCGCTGGGACGCGGGAGGCGATAAGACGCACCCGCCAAGCACCTGGTCACCAAGCTGCTCGGACCAGACTGGGGAAGGGCACAAAACGCAGGCCCAACCGAGTACCCGAGAACCTGAACCTGAGCGGATCGGACCAGGGAAGAGCACGCAGCCCAGGGCCCGCTCCCTGCAGAGCAACCTGAAGCCTGAGCGGTGTAGACCGGGAGAGCACTGAGGCCGTGAGCGGGGCAAACCAGTGTGGCCAAGACAGGCGAGCTCTCCCCACACACGCCAGGGATACTTGTTTGCAGGGTTCCTCCCTCGCCACAGCACGACTGAACAAGTGAGCCTAAAACAGTGACCCCCCCCTGGTGCCAGGGCGGAAATTAGACACTGAAGAGAGAAGCAAAGAGAAGCAGCCAAATAAACAGAGGGAACCGCTCTGGAGGTGACAGGTGCAGCTTAAAACCCTGCAGTTAGCACCGACGACACTGGAAGGGGCCTATAGATCTTGAGAAGTATAAGCCGGATCAAGGAACTATCTGAAACTGAACTGACCCCACACGGTCTGCAATAGCTCCAGAGAAAGTCCTAGATATATTTTTACGATTACCATTTTTTAAATTAAAAAGTTTAATTTTTAAGTCCTCTATTACTCCTTTAATTTCCACTTTTATAACACACTACTATTACCTTGCAAAAAAAAAAGACCCTATTTTTAAAGCAAACTTCACATATATATATATATTTTTTATAATTTTTGTGACTTTGTTTTCTTTTTTCAATATTGTATTTTTAAGAATCTAACCTCTACTCTAGATTTTTAATCTTGTTTTTTGGTATCTGTTATCAACTTTGTACCTTTAAGAACCCAATCTTCAGTACCCAGTTTTACTTGGGAGCAAGATCACTGGCTAGATTGCTCTCTCTCCCTTTGGACTCTCCTTTTTCTCCACCAGGTCACCTCTATCTCACCCTTCCCCCTCTTCTTCTCTACCCAACTCTGTGAATCTCTTTGTGTGTTCCGGGCTGTGGAGAGCACTTAAGGAACTGATTACTGGCTTGATCTGTCCCTCTCCTTTTGATTTCCCCTTTTATCTTCCTGGCCACCTCTGTCTCCTTCCTCCCTCTTCTCCACTCTGTGTAATTCTGTGAACATCTCTGAGGGGTCCAGACTGGGGAGAGCACATAGGGAAGTGATTTCTGGCTAGCTTCCTCTCTCCCCTTTTGATTCCCCCACTTAAGTGGGCCTTAGGAAGCATCATTACAAACAAAGCTAGTGGAGGTGATGGAATTCCGGTTGAGCTATTTCAAATCCTGAAAGATGATGCTGTGGAAGTGCTGCACTCAATATGCCAGGAAACTTGGAAAACTCAGCAATGGCCACAGGGCTGGAAAAGGTCTGTTTTCATTCCAATCCCCAAGAAAGGTAATGCCAAAGAATGCTCCAACTACCGCAGAATTGCACTCATCTCACATGCTAGTAAAGCAATGCTCAAAATTCTCCAAGACAGGCTTCAGCAATACGTGAGCTGTAAACTACCAGATGTTCAAGCTGGTTTTAGAAAAGGCAGAGAACCAGAGATCAAATTGCCAACATCCTCTGGATCACAGAAAAAGCAAAAGAGTTCCAGAAAAACATCTATTTCTGCTTTACTGACTATGCCAAAGCCTCTGACTGTGTGGATCACAATAAACTATGGAAAATTCTTAAAGAGATGAGAATACCAGACCACCTGACCTGTCTCTTGAGAAACCTGTATGCAGGTCAGGAAGTGACAGTTAGAACTGGACATGGAACAACAGACTGGTTCCAAATAGGAAAAGGAGTACGTCAAGGCTATATATTGTCACCCTGCTTATTTAAACTTATATGCAGAGTACATCATGAGAAATGCTGGGCTGGAAGAAGCACAAGCTGGAATCAAGATTGCCAGGAGAAATATCAATAACCTCAGATATGCAGATGACACCACCCTTATGGCAGAAAGTAAAGAGGAACTAAAAAGCCTCTTGATGAAAGTGAAAGAGGAAAGTGAAAATATTGGCTTAAAGCTCAACATTCAGAAAACTAATATCACGGCATCTGGTCCCATCACATCATGGGAAATAGATGGGGAAAGTGTCAGAGTTTATTTTTAGGGGGGCTCCAAAATCACCACAGATGATGACTGCAGCCATGAAATTAAAAGATGCTTAATCCTTGGAAGAAAAATTATGACCAACCTAGATAGCATATTGAAAAGCAGAGACATTACTTTGCCAACAAAGGTCCATCCATCTAGTCAGAGTTACAGTTTCTCCAGTAGTCATGTTTGGATGTGAGAGTTGGATGGTGAAGAAAGCTGAGCGCTGAAGAATTGATGCATTTGAACTATGGTATTGGAGAAAACTTTTGAGAGTCCCTTGGATTGCAAGGAGCTCCAACCAGTCCATCCTAAAAGAGATCAGTCCTGGGTGTTCATTGGAAGGACTGATGTTGAAGCTGAAACTCCAATACTTTGGTCACCTCATGCAAAGAGCTGACTCATTGGAAAAGACCCTAATGCTGGGAAGGATTGGGGGCAGAAGGCGACAACAGAGGATGAGATGGTTGGATGGCATCACTGACTTGATGGACATGGGTTTGGGTAGACTCTGGGAGTTGGTGATGGACAGGGAGGTCTGGCACGCTGCCATTCATGGGGTTGCAGAGAGTTGGACGCGACTGAGCGACTGAACTGAACTTCTCCTCCTGGTCACCTCTATCTCCCTTCTCCCTCTTCTCTTCTCCCTGTAAAAATGTGTACCTCTCTGGGTGTCCCTCACTGAAGAGAAACTTTTCATCATTAACCTAGATGTTTTACCATCGGTGCTGGATGAAGAAGTGGAGAAGTCTTGAGGCTACTGTAAGAAGAAGACTGAAAACCAGAGGCAGGAGGCTTAAGCCCAAATCCTGAGAAAACTGGAGAACTCCAGACTCCAGGGAACATTAATCGATAGGAGCTTATCAAACGCCTCCACACCTACACTGAAGCCAAGCACCACCCAAGGGCCAACAAGTTCCAGAGCCAGACATACCATGCAAATTCTCCAGCAACAGAGGAACACAGCCCTGAGCTTCAATATACAGGCTGCCCAAAGTCACACGAAAGCCAGTGACATCTCACAACTCACTACCGGACACTCCACTGCACTCCAGAGAGAAGAAATCCAGCTCCACTCACCAGAACATGGACGCAAGCTTCCCTAACCAGGCAAACCTTGACAAGCCAGCCGTCCAACCCCACCCACAGCGAGGAACCTCCACAAGAAAGAGGAACCACAAACTGCCAGAATATGGAAAGGCCACCCCAAGCACAGCAATCTAAACAAGATGAAAAGGCAGAGAAATACTCATCAGGTAAAGGAACAGGATAAATGCCCAGCAAACCAAACAAAAGAGCAAGAGACAGGGAATCTATCTGATAAAGAATTCCTAATAATGATGGTGAAAATGATCCAAAATCTTGAAAATAAAGTGGAGTTACAGATAGACAGCCTGGAGACAAGGATTGAGAAGATGCAAGAAAGGTTTAACAAGGACCTAGAAGAAATAAAAAAGTCAATATATAATGAATAACGCAAGAAATGAGATCTAAAACACTCTGGAGGGAACCAACAGTACAATAACGGAGGCAGAAGATAGGATAAGTGAGGTAGAAGATAGAATGGTGGAAATAAATGAAGCAGAGGGGAAAAAAGAAAAAAGAATCAAAAGAAATGAGGACAACCTCAGGGACCTCTGGGACAATGTTAAACACTCCAACATTCGAATCATAGGAGTCCCAGAAGAAGACAAAAAGACAGACCATGAGAAAATACTCGAGGAGATAACAGTTGAAAACGTCCCTAAAATGGGGAAGGAAATGGTCACCCAAGTCCAAGAGACCCACAGAGTCCCAAACAGGATAAACCCAAGGCAAAACACCCCAAGACACGTATTAATCAAATTAACAAGATCAAACACAAAAACAAATATTAAAAGCAGCAAGGGAGAAACAACAAATAACACACAAGGGGATTCCCATAAGGATAACAGCTGATATCTCAATAGAAACGCTTCAGGCCAGAAGGGAATGGCAGGACACACTGAAAGTGATGAAGGAAAATAACCTACAGCCCAGACTACTGTACCCAGCAAGGATCCCATTCAAATATGAAGGAGAAATCAAAAGCTTTACAGAAAAGCAAAAGCTGAGAGAATTCAGCACCACCAAACCAGCTCTCCAAGAAATGCTAAAGGATCTTCTCTAGACAGGAAACACAGAAAGGGTGTATAAACTCAAACCCAAAACAACAAAATAAATGGCAACGGGACCATACTTATCAATAATTACCTTAAATGTGAATGGGCTGAATGCTCCAACCAAAAGACAAAGACTGGCTGACTGGATACAAAAACAAGACCCCTATATATGCTGTCTACAAGAGACCCACCTCGAAACAAGGGACACATACAGACTGCAAGTGAAGGGCTGGAAAAAGATATTCCATGAAAACAGACCAAAAGAAAGCAGGAGTAGCAGTACTCATATCAGATATAATAGACTTTAAAACAGAGGCTGTGAAAAGAGACAAAGAAGGCCACTACATAATGATCAAAGGATCAATCCAAGAAGAAGATATAACAATTATAAATATATATGCACCCAACATAGGAGCACTACAGTATGTAAGGCAAAAGCTAACAAGTATGAAAGGGGAAAAACAATAACACAGTAATAGTGGGAGACTTTAACAGCCCACTCACACCGATGGATAGATCAACTAAACAGAAAATTAACCAGGAAATGCAAACTTTAAATGATACAATAGACCAATTAGACTTAATTGACATCTATAGGGCATTCCACCCCAAAACAATGAATTTCACCTTTTTCTCAAGCACATACGGAACCTTCTCCAGGATAGATCACATCCTGGGCCATAAATTAGCTTTGGTAGATTCAAAAAAACTGAAATCATTCCAAGCATCTTTTCTGACCACAATGCAGTAAGATTAGATGTCAATTACAGGAGAAAAACTATTAAAAATTCCAACATATGGAAGCTGAACAACACACTGCTGAATAACCAACAAATCACAGAAGAAATAAAAAAAGAAATCAAAATATGCCTAGAAATGAATGAATATGAAAACACAACAACCCAGACCTATAGGACACTGTAAAAGCAGTGCTAGGGGGAAGGTTCATTGCAATACAGGCTTACCTCAAGAAACAAGAAAGAAGTCAAATAAATAACCTAACTCTACACCTAAAGCAACTAGAGAAGGAAGAAATGAAGAACCCCAGAGTTAGTAGAAGGAAAGAAATCTTAAAAATTAGGGCAGAAATAAATGCAAAAGAAACAAAAAACACCATAGCAAAAATCAACAAAGCCAAAAGCTGGTTCTTTGAGAAGATAAATAAAATTGACAAACCATCTCCAAAAGGAGAAAAATCAAATCAACAAAATTAGAAATGAAAATGGAGAGATCACAACAGACAACAGAGAAATACAAAGGATCATAAGAGACTACTATCAGCAACTATATGCCAGTAAAATGGACAACTTTGAAGAAATGGACAAATTCTAAGAAAAGTATAACTTTCCAAAACTGAACCAGGAAGAAATAGAAAATCTTAACAGACCCATCACAAGTATGGAAATTGAAAGTGTACTGATAAAACTTCCAGCAAACAAAAGCCCAGGACCAGATGGCTTCACAGCTGAATTCTACCAAAAATTTAGAGAAGAACTAACACCTATCCTACTCAAACTCTTCCAGAAATTTGCAGAGGAAGGTAAACTTCCAAACTCATTCTATGAGGCCACCATCCCCCTAATACCAAAACACGACAAAGATGCCACAAAAAAAGAAAACTACAGGCCAATATCACTGATGAACATAGATGCAAAAATCCTTAACAAAATTCTAGCAAACAGAATCCAACAACATATTAAAAAGATCATACATCATGACCAAGTGGGTTTTATCCCAGGGATGCAAGGATTATTCAATATCTGCAAATCAGTCAATGTACTACACCACATTAACAAACTGAAAAATAAAACCACATGATTATCTCAATAGATGCAGAGAAAGCCTTTGACAAAATTGAACCTCCATTTACGATAAAAACCCTCCAGAAAACAGGCACAGAAGGAACATACTTCAATATAATAAAAGCTATATATGTCAAACCCACAGCAAACATTATCCTCAATGGTGAAAAATTGAAAGCATTTCCCCTAAAGTCAGGAACAAGGCAAGGGTGCCCACTCTCACCACTACTATTCAACATAGTTTTGGAAGTTCTGGCCACAGTAATTAGAGCAGAAAAATAAATAAAAGGAATCTAGATTGGAAAAGAAGTAAAACTCTCACTGTTTGCAGATGACATGATCCTCTACATAGAAAACCCTAAAGACTCCACCAGAAAATTACTAGAGCTAATCAGTGAATATAGTAATAAAGTTGCAGGATATAAAATCCACACACAGAAATCCCTTGCATTCCTATATACTAACAATGAGAAAACAGAGAAATTAAGGAAACAATTCCATTCACCATTGCAATGAAAAAAATACTTAGGAATATATCTACCTAAAGAAATAAGAGACCTATATATAGAAAACTAAAAAACACTGATGAAAGAAATCAAAAAGGACACAAATAGATGGAGAAATGCACTGTGTTCATGGATTGGAAGAATCAATATAGTGAAAACGAGTATACTACCCAGAGCAATCTATGGATTCAATGCAATCCCTATCAAGCTACCAACTGTCCTTTTCAGAGAACTAGAAAAAATAATTTCACAATTTGTATGGAAATACAAAAAACCTCAAATAACCAAAGCAATCTTGAGAAAGAATGGAACTGGAGCAATCAACTGCCTGACTTCAGGCTCTACTACAAAGCCACAATCAACAAGACAAT
>ML660201.1:49199418-49257945 GCA_007570785.1 Antilocapra americana | reverse complement strand
GGGAGAACGGCATTGAAACATGTAAATTATCATATGTGAAACGAATCACCAGTCCAGGTTTGATGCATGATACAGGGTGCTCAGGGCTGGTGCACCGGGATGACCCAGAGGGATGGGATGGGGGTTCAGGATGGGGAACACATGTACACCCATGGTGGATTCATGTCAATGTAGGCAAAACCAATACAATAAAGTAATTAGCCTCCAATTAAAATAAATATTTTTAAAAAATAAATTAAATAAATTTAAAAAATACAAGATGTATCAAATATACCTACTCTATAACACAGGAAGTTGTACTCTACAGTCTAATAACCTATATGGGGAAAGTATCTGAAAAATAATAGATATACTTTTATGTATAACTGTTCGAAGTTGATGGATACCCAAAACAAACACAATAGCATAAATCAACTCTACTCATTATAAAATGAAATTATATTAATCATAATTTATAAAATAATGTGACTAAAAGGAACTTTTCTATGAAAGAAGAAAGCCACAAACATTTAGAATACTCTTGTGATTGCCTGAGGGGGCTTAGGAAGGTTGAATTGGGAGTTAGAACCTGGAGATGAAAACTTTTATATACACACATACATATCTATTGATACATTGGATAAACAAGGTAACATTTAAGGCACAAGGAACTGTATTCAATAATCTATAATAACCCTTAATGCAAAAGAATATGAAAAAAATTTATGGGTAACTGAATCACTGTGATAATAACAGATTTTAAATCAAGCAGTTCAATTTTTTTTTTTACATTTTTGAAAATAGAGGTCCCAGCATAGCAATTTAATTCTATAAAATGTATATAAGAGTGACATTTGTAGCAGAATTTTTTTTAAAAAACCCAAATATTTATCGGTAAGGAAGTTCATAAAGAATTCTCTCGGGATCCAGCTGGGGCCTCCAAGCTTCCAGTGCTGGTGGCTCAGGTCCAATCAAGTGTGGGATATTTATGATGGAACAAAATGTCACTCTTATAGTGAAAGAATGGAAGTCCATATGTATTCCCATAGAGCAATCTCAACTAAATGCTGAATGAGAAAGAGCTGTCTCGGGACCACTTATTTCCACCTAAAAACTGCCAAGAAAAACCACAGCATTACCCATGATATACATGGGTAATAAAGTCATCAAAATGAAGGTTCTGGGCTCTGGGAGTAGATTTTTTTGGGAGAGGAACAAAGAGAATTCTACCTTTGTCCCTAAAATGTTCTTTCCTTTTACATAGAGAAGAAAATCTGAGCCCCAAATCGACAAAATGTTTAAATTTTTCATTCTTAGAGGGGGACAGCTGAGTGTTTATTACTCTTCATCCTTTCCTCTATTGTAAATTTTAAAAAAGAGCCAGGTTAAAGGAACAAAGGACCCAGGGGTTCCAAAGGAACTCTGTGGAGACTGGGGACCCCAAGCAGCACCCGGAGCGTGGTGGGCGGGGCGCGCGTCCTCTGAGAGGTGCAGGGAGAAAATTCAGAGTTTCCCCTGATTTTCACAGGGTGTGTGCGCCCCTCAAGTTGCCCTTTCTCATGGGCAGGGTCAAAGGCCCCTGTGAAATGTGTGAGTGAAGCAAGTCAAGATTTTGCCAGCAGCTTACCGTCTGCAGCTCCGACTCCAAGCTGCAGTTTTTAATCTGTGGGAACACCTCGCTGTACTTGCTGGGGTAGGCAGACGCCAGGTAATCTTTCACTTGCTCCAGGTTGTTGGCTGTCAAAAAGCCATCTTCAAGGTCGAAAGAATTGGTCAGCAGCAGAATCACCCTGCAGAGCAGAGCAGCTGATTACAAAGGTCGCCGTGGCCAAACCCTCTCCCACCTAGGGAATGTGTTGACTGGTGAGCTTTGCAAGGACACGGTGATTGTAAATGACTTTGAAGGAGCCTCAGATAGAAACAGTGATGACCAAAGGAACCACACCCACACAGCCGGGCGGGCTGTTTTAACCTCTGGACCAGCACTGTCTGAGAGAGCCTCCAGCGAAGACGGGCAGGTCCTACGTCACTGGCCACTGAGAGGCTGATTCCAACCACCTTACACTGAGATGGAAACCAGCCTTAAATCAAGAATGGATGCTTTGGAACTGTGGTGCTGGAGAAGGTTCTTGAGGGTGCCTTGGACAGCAAAAGACTAAACCAGTCAATCCTAAAGGACACCGACCCTAAATATTCACTGGAAGGACTGATGCTGAAGCTCCAATACTCTGGCCACCTGACGCAAAGAGCTGACTCACTGGAAAAGACCCTGATGCTGGGCAAGATTGAAGGCAGGAGAAGAGGGTGACAGAGGATGAGATGCTAGGATGGCATCGCTGACTCAGTGAGTTTGAGCAAACTCTGGGAGACAGGGAAGGACAGGGAAGCCTGGTGTGCTGCAGTCCATGGGGTGGCAGAGTCAGACACGACTCAGCCACTGAACAACAGCAACAAAACAAAATTTTAGCTGATGTTGAAGCAATCTACATTTAAATTTGTAAATAGCCCCTTGTGGCTAGTCACTGCTGTACCGGACAGCATACCTTCTGGATGATGTTTCTTATGTTTAGGGTAAGGGGGCACCAAAGAGATTCTGCAGGCTCCATGGCTCCGCTGGGGAGCTCTTGGTTACTTCTGAGGCAGGGGAGATGAGGCAGAAGCTGGTTTCTTACGTGTTGGATGCCCTATTGGTGCTAAGTGCTCTGAACACACTCAACTGCCCTCATCCCCTCGGGCAGACGCTGGTGGTTCTGATCTGAACCCTGGATCGAGGGCAGCAAAAACAGTGCCCTTGCCCCAAGAGGTATTCAAATACCCCTTGATTTCTGGGATCTGCCTCTTCTCAGAGGCCCTTTGGCTCAGGCTTTTGCAGACTCACTGCCCTGCTTGAGGCCTGGGGCCCACCAGGTGTCCCAGGCTTACTTGTTCAAGCAGCTCTCGTAGTTGAAGGTGGCCTTGAAGCCATAGATGGAGAAGGTGACGATGCTGGCAAAGATGGAGGTGGAGCTGTTGATGATGGACACGATGATGGCGTGCTTCTGGCAGTTGTTGGAGGGCTCGTTGTAGCTGGCGAAGGCGATGAGGCTGCCGAACCCCAGGCCAAGCGAGAAGAAGATCTGGGTGGCTGCGTTGATCCAGGCCTTGGGGTTGGCCAACTGCTCCACCTGTGGGGAGCAGTTGCGGGGCAAAGCCAGTGGGGACCGGGTGGGTGAACCCCAGGTGGGAACCCCAGGTGCTCAAACCAGCAGAGGGAGGGGGCCCAGAGAGGGGAAGGAACTGGCCTGGGGCACACAGCCAGCCAGGGCAGGCCTGAGGCTCGAACCCAGTCCTCCTGGCCCCGCCAGGTTCCCAGCAGATAACACACATCCTCATGTCACACCCTCCACTGCCTCTTACCCAGAAGAGACGGTGTCAGATAAAATAGTTTTCAAAGGAATTGAGCCCTTGATCCATGACCCAGGCACTACACAGGTCTGGGCATCCAGAAATGGAGGTGCTGGTGCCCAAGACCGAGTTGAACCCCAGCACTGATATTAGGGGCAATGTTGCTACAGTCATACTGTTTGCAGGGACCAGACTTGCTAAATGACTGTCCTGTCCCCAAGGCAACAGTGGTCCTCTTGATAGGCATCAGCTATGGGGTGCCTGGGACAGGATCACGGGGGGCCCTGCCATGTGTGGATTCACCCCCATAGGGAAAGGGGTGCCTGGAAGCAAGCAGGAGGCTGAGCTGACTGCAGCGGTGCTCCTGGTGAACAACTTGGTCTGCACGCTGGAGGGAGAGTTTGGGGTGAGCTGGGCAAAGGCCCGATGCGGGGCTGGGACAGTGAGGACAAGCATGAAGGTGGACCATAGATTTAGGCTCCAGTATGCACAGGCCTGGGGGCTCCCTGGCTGAGGACATGGAAGCCACGACCCTCACTGCCTGGCGGGCTCACATCCACTTTCCTCCCCCTTGGTCTCCCCCTTCCACCCATCCTGGAAGGTGGGGGGATGAATGGGGGGTACCCTTGGGGCCCCTCCCCTCCAGCCCATACCTTGGGCGTGAACATGTATGCCAGGCCATTGGTGGCTCCATGAAGCGTGAGGCCCCGGACCAGGTAGATGATGAGCACGCAGTAGGGCAGCAACGCAGTGAAGTATACCACCTGTGGGCACCAGAGCACAGAGTCAGCTCCCTGGAGAAGCAGGGACTACAGGGCCCTTATGCCCAAGGAAGGCAGACCCGCCCTCCCCCACGGAACACCGTGGCACCATCTTGGCCATCTGGGCAACCCACAGCTGGGAGGGCAGTGTGGTTCTTGACCAGACACGGGCTCCGAGTTTGGGGACTGGGAGGTGGGACACAGATGCCCACATGTGCGACCCCCGGGAAATCTCTTGTTCAGTGGAGGAGAGGGGACAGGTCCTGGAAACCTCTGTCCTCCGGCCTCCCTGCAACTCAACCTTACTCTAGAAAGGACTCAAGGCCGCCCATAGGAATACATCATGAGATATTCATGTAAAAACAAACTGTGGGCAACCCAGGAAGATGAGCCCCAAGAAAAAGGCGGCTCACAGGACAGACGAGGTGCTCCCCAGTTTCTGAGCCAGACCGATCTCTGAGCTTCCTCGGGGCCCACGCAGAGCACGAAGCAGCCAGTTACAGGATGTATATTTTCTCTGAAAGGCGAAAAAAAACCCAGGAGCTTGGAGGAAGGTCAGGTACCCCCAGGACTGGGGCCTGAGACAAGCTTGGCCATGAGTGTATAAAGGAAAGAAGTGGATTTATTCAGAGGGACGCACACCCCACATGCAGAGTGTGGGCCATCTCAGAAGGAGTGAGAGGCCTTCCATGGGCTTTAAAGGTGCATGTCAGAATTTTTTTGTCAACCAGTTCTCTCCCTGCTGACATATGTCATGGGTTCACTGATGTTTTATCTTTGATTTTCATGATAGCTTTGGAGATAGCCTGTCAACGCTGGGCAGTTTTTTACGAAGTCTTAGACTAGAGCCCTTCAAGTGCCCAGATGCCCACATGGGGCTGGAATTTATTTTTCTGCAGATCAACTCGTATGTGCACCAGAGCCCCTTTCAAACACTTTGCAAATTTTTTTGTTTGCTTGGCTATTTTCTTTGTCGGGGGGTGGGGGGGACTGTTTGGGGTTTGTTTCTTTTCTTTTTTTAATAAAAGCAGTTCCCTTCCTTTTGGGTCACCCTGTGAGAAACAGAGCTGGCGACTCAAGTCCAGCTGCACCCAGCTCTCCACCCCCACTGAGGCTGGCACTGTCTTCCCATGAATGTCCAAGGACACCCACGTGGCACTCTGCCCTGTCACCCTGGGGCTGGCAGGCAGACGTCAGGTGTGTCTTCTATGACTGCGTCTTAGCCGAGGCTGTTGAAACTTGAGATGAGTAATCCACATGAGATTACACAAAGGTAAACCAGTTTCGTGATGGGGATGGTCAAGCAGAGAGAGTGGGCACCCGGCCGGGGAGCTGAAGGCCATCAGGAGACAACACGGGAGGGGTGACCCCTGTCGGTAACCAGTGGACACTAAGAGGGCACAGAGGGCCAGTCCTTGGTCGCCCCCCACCCTTCACCTCAGGTGAACGAGTTTCCTGGAAAACTCTTCAGTCAAGACCAGACTGGCTCACCTCTCCCCAGTCGGGGAAGCCAGAAAGATGGCTGGATATGGGATCCAGCCTGAACTACCTGGAAAAACCATTTGTGAATAATCTGAAAACAAACTGTGGAGGGGAAGAAAGCGGGGTCCAGCAACGAAGGCCACATACAGCACACAGGCTTTAACAAAATTCACCCCATAAATAGAGCTGTTGGAGCCCGTATGACTCAGCAACAACAAAACAAAAACACAGCCCAATCCAAAGACGTGCAGAAGCCCTAAGCAGGTGTTCTCCCAAGACATCCAGACGGACAACAGGCACAGAAGAGATGCTCACGTCGCTGGTCGTGAGACGAGTCAGAACCACAGTGAGGCGTCTCCTCACAGCAGTCAGAACGCCGTCATTACAAGGTCTGCAAATAACACGCTGGGGAGGGTGTGCAGGAAAGGGAACCCTCCTGCACCGCTGGTGAGAAGGTAAGACGGTACAGCCACCAGGGAAAAGAATACGGAGGTGCCTCAGAAAACCAGAGTTGCCATATGACCCAGCAGTTCCACCCCTGGGCATATATTCAGACAAAACTAAAAAAGATACATGCACCCTTATGTCCACAGCAGCACTATTTACAACAGACAAGACACGGGGACAACCTGCATGCCCATCAACAGATGACCAGATAAAGATGTGGTATGTGTGAACAGTGGACTATTATCCAGCCACGAAGAGAACCCAGAAGTTATACTAACCGAAGTCAGAAAGAAGATGACAAATACCATATCACTTATATGTGGAATCTAGACTACAACACAAATGAACCTCTCTACAAAACAGAAACAGACTCACAGATTTGTGGTTGCTAAGGAGAAAGGAGGGTAGGAGAAGGCTGGACTGCGAGTCTGGGATTAGCCGATGCAAACTATAAAATATATATCTATATAATGGACAAACAAGGTCCTATTGTCTAGCACAGGATGCACTAAATATCCTGTAATAAACCATAACAGAAAAGAATATGCACAGCTGAATCACTTTGCTGTACACCATCCATTAGCAGCTGTTGGGGCACTTTTGTCATGGAGAGGGGTGTGGCTTATGCTGAGGGAAGACAATAGAATAAGTGAGTTTTCATGTCATGACACGTCCTCATTCAGCAAGTCTCTCAGTGATCTGGAAAAGGGATGGCCTCATTCAACCTCCACATTTGCGGATACTGCCCTCGGATCTTCGGGATCACGTTCACGACAATCTGGCAGAGGCCAGTTGAAGAACCTTTTTTCTGAGCATAAAACATCCTCCAAACTTCAAAATGGGACAGAGTGAGTTGCTGTAGAATCTCAGCGTTTTGGTGGTGAGATGGGGGTTACTGGGACTAAGATGCTGGCCATCACAGGGCCCTGGAAACCAGAAGAAGATATCCTGCTAGACACGGTTCTGGGTGTCACTGGACACCTCGAGTCCTACGGGCAGCTGGTGTCAAGACCAGTGCGGGGGCTACCCCGGTGGTCCGGTCACGAATCTGCCTTCTGGCGCAGCGGACGCGGGTTTGACCCCTGGCTGGAGAACTAGGATCCCACGCGCTGCGGGGCAACCGCAGCAGCAGCCGTAGCTGGAGAGGGGCGCGCGCACCCCTGGGAAGGTGCTGCGGGTGGCAGTGAGGCCTGCGGGCGGGACGGGGACTGACACAGCCGCAGACAGACACCCCGCCGTTGGAGAGGCGAGGTGCGGCTGGCGGGGGCAGCCGGCGGGCCAGGGGCAAGCGGACGGGGGACGCCTCTGGCCTTCAGGAGGGAAAAGCTGGGACTGACTGAGGCATGACAACCGTGGGCCAACAGGAGGTGTTCAAGCAAAATGATCGGGGGTTTCTGGGGCAAAGCGGGGTCTGCCTGGCTCTCTGCCCTCTCTACTCGGTGCCCCTGGGCAGGACTTCACCTCTGAAGGCCTCGGGCGAGTGGACAGCGAGACCTACTGTGAAGGACTGAAGACGAACAGCCTGCACGTCCCCCCGCGTTGGGTGGGCTGTGAGGCGTGACTGAGCATGAGGGGGCACACACGTGTCCAGAGCGTCTGCTGCAGCTGCAGAGAGACGGAGGGGACGGAGCCCCTCCAGGAAAACGGTCCACAAGGAGCGGATCAGAGGGATGTCTCCACTCCGGCAGGGCCACTGACCTAGGGACACGCTAAAGAGCAAAGGTCTCTAATCGGGCCCCACAGCTCTCTAGGTCGTGGAAAGCAGCTTGGACCGAAGGTTCTGCAACTCAGCTGCTCACCAGGGTCACCTGGAGAGCTTTTACAGTCCCAGCACTCAGGGGACCCCCACACGGACCGTCTCGGAAGTGCTGAGCACCCCTGGAACGCCGAGTCCGACAAGCCCTGTGCTGCAGCCAAGGCTGAGTGGAGTGTGTGTTGGGGACGATGTCGATGTGCCAAGGTTTCAGAGAGGAAAACTAGCTCGATTGCCTGGCACCCCTCGGGTGGTACGGCGGGGGACCGGTACAGACATGCTCATCTTTCCGGGAACTGGGGAGGTGCTCATTTCAAGATTCAGGGGTGTGACTTCAAGGACCGCTGGCCGTCTCCAGCGGCTAGACTCGTGCCAGGATCGCCGTCCGCGCCCTCCTCCCCAGCGCAGCACTGCGTCCGGCCGCCCCTGGACTGCGGAGGCGGCCTCACCGCTGCCCAGGGCACTAACCCCCCAAGTCCTACCTTGCCGGTGGACTCGGTGCCCCGCAGGATGCACAGGTACACCACCAGCCAGGCCAGGATGAGGCAGAGCGCCGGCTCCCACTGCACCGCCCCACTCTCCTGGATGGACGGCGAGATGTTGAGGGTCTTCCGGTACCAGAAGTACTGCGTGGACGAGGCCTTCTCACACTCCTCGATGTAGCCCGTGCGGTTGCCATTCAGTGGGCACACGGACCATGGCAGGGGGTCCTGTGGGGTCAAAAGGAATGTTAGACTCAGAGGTGAGGGTGGAGGCCAAAGGTCAGGGTGGGAGGACACGGGGTGGCCCTGAGGGGAGGCTCTTAGAAGAGGTCCCCGGTCCCCAAAGGGCAGGAGCTCCTGAAGGCAGACCGGGAGCCAAAGGCTCTTCCCCCCACCTCCCCCCACACAGGCGGGGCT
This sequence comes from Antilocapra americana, assembly GCA_007570785.1. NCBI lineage: Eukaryota > Metazoa > Chordata > Mammalia > Artiodactyla > Antilocapridae > Antilocapra > Antilocapra americana. The sequence continues at coordinate 49,249,240 of ML660201.1, read as the reverse complement.
GGGGCAGAGGGACAGGCAGGCAGAGGCTCCACACTCCCGGCGATCCCGTGGGTGTCTGCTGAAAACTTCTCAGCTCTGTGGTGGGTAGGACAGACCGAATCAAAGGGACAATGGCCAGACCGTCTATGACAGATGAACTCTGACCCACGACCTCTGTGGCCTCCAGCCCAGGGGCCCGAAGCACAGGGCCTGCGGTCATCAGCTCAGAGTGGTCAGGACGTGGTCACTGACTGCAGCTTTCTGAACTTGTGTTCCCTCCAACTCAGGACCAAGGGGGAAAGCCAGAGACCCTCCCCTAAGCAGCCACACGGCCAACACAATCCCCCAGTCCTCTGCCTGCCCTGCAAGCGATGGGGCTCCCTCGTTATGCCAAGCTCTGGATAAACAGCCTCTGTTCGCTCTCATCTGGGTGGTCTCTATTTCCACAAGTCCCAGTAGGGACAAGACTTGGGTCCTGCCCTCAGGACCTGGGTGGAGATGGGCATTTCCTAACAGTCACTGTGTCTGGAAGGTGGAGGGGGATGCGGTTTGTTCCCACCACAGCCTTCTTCTGTATCTAAGACACAGACGAGCAGGCGCTGATGACTTCCGCTGAGTCTGAGGCAAGCTACGCCTGAAGCAGTTCCACTCCTGGACCTCACAGGCGGAGCCAGTGACGGCCTCTCCTGCTGCAGCTAGTTCTCTCCCTTAGAAGCAAGAGCGCCTAAATGGCGCACATATGATCAACACGACCCGAGGCCAAGAGCTAAAGAGAAGTGCTGAGCTGAGTGGGGGAGGGGAGCGGAGCTAGGGCCCCACCTCTGCTCTGCCACAACCAGCCCCAGTAGATCAGATTTCATCAGACAAAAACTCCCCGCTGACAGAAGCAAGGCTGACAGGCTAACCCCAATGGGTTCAACCCCTCTATTTCACAGGAAAGAGAAATGAGCCCCAGCAGCATTACCTGGTGGGCTGCGGCCAAACTGCTGGTAAGGAGCTGGCGCCCACGTCTGCCACCTGGAAAGTGCTTAGTCCCTATTCTTGTGGGGCCCCTGGCAGAAACCCTGAGAGCTGGTTTCTAGCTTTGACCTAAAAATGCTTCCAAAGGTGACCACCAGCAACCCTCCTTGAGAGGCGGCAGCCTCTCCCCCTGCCTGTGACCTGGGCTGACCTGTGTCTTGCTCTGGCCAACATGAGGCACTGAAGTGAAGCCGCCTGGCCTCACATCCTTGCAGCTTTTACCTTCACCCTCGTGGACCGGCACCCTGCACAGACCCTTGGGCTGGACTGCTGAGCGAGGGGGACTCATGGAGAGAATGGCCGCATGGAGTAAACCAAGGTGTCCAGTGTGCCCCCATCAGGTGCGTGTGGGGGGGGTCCCTGTGGACCTGAAGCTCAGACCACGGCCCCCGCTGGGTCTGCCTGGCCTGTGGGGGACTGCCTGTGTCCATGCACTGTTGTTCAGCACAGCCTGGTCGCCCACCTTGACTACACGTGCATGACTTAATCACTCAAAAGGAAAGGAGGCTTTAAAAACTCTGATGCCCAGGCTGCATCAGCAGTGACTCAGATCTCACTGGTCTGGGTGGGGTCAGGGTCTCAGAGTTTTAAAAGCTCCCCCAGGTGACTGCAGCACGCAGCCAGCCGGCATGGAGAATCTTTAGACTCCGGAAGGACTTAGGCTGACCACTCCTCAGCACCCAGCCTCTCCCCCTCTGAGTCACTAGTTGAGGAGGCCGAGACCCCTGCATTCACATGCGTGTGAGCCTGGGGCTCCCACAGGGAGAAGCTGGCAAGCCCCACTTGGTTGGACCAGAGCACAGGCCCCACGGCCAGGCTGCTGCGTCCAGCCTTCCAGCCTCGCAAGTCCCCTCTGGAACCTGGTGCATCAGCACCACAGGGTGCGGCCGTGACTACCCGAGGAAACAGTTCTGAAGTGCTGGTGGTGCTAGCTGGCCCAGGGCAAGTGTGAGTGAGAGGCAAGGCTGTGATCAGTGTTCAGGAACCCTAGGTTGAGCCAGGGAGAGGAAGAGACGCGCAGCTAAGCTCAGGGCAGAGTCTGTCCGGTCAGGGCATTCTCTAAAGAGATGATCTGGGTGTGGCAGGGTGGAAAGCTACAGCTGGATGGGGATATAGTACCTTCTGAGAATAGATGCCAGCTCCTGACTACTGAGGTCATTCACCCAAGCATTCCTTGGGGCCTCAAAGATTCAAGGGTGTACTCAAATGCTCCAGAGACTGGCCTCACCAGCTGGGGTCAGTTCAGAGTCCACGACCAGGCCCGTGTAGCTTCTGACCCTGGAGACAGGGTCTGCTCATGAAGGCCTGGCTCAGTGGTGAAGGGCGAGACATCCCCCCAGCGGGCTCCCGTCTCCTCCCCATCTTTTCCCGTCTGGGCAGAGGCCGCGTGAGGAGGGGCCCTGGGAGCGGACGGGCAGACTCTGAGGAAAAGACGTGGACACAGGCCATGGAGGGGACGCTTTGGACACGAAGCCCACCCCTCGGTGTGGAATTAGGGTCCTCTCTTCGCCACAAGTCCCTTCCACATTTTCCACAATGAGCTACAGCTAGGGCTATAACCAGAAATGCATTTTTCAAATGTGTATCTTCGGGAAGAGCCGCTGTTAAGTTACAGGGTAACAATGGTTCTTCTAGGAGAACTTTTGCAAAGACAAGGAGGCACCGGCTAGGGTCAGAAACCTGGAGGACACGTGATGAGAGGCAGGAAGCGGAAAGGAGGGAGGCCATGCGGTCATGCTCAGTGAGGGGCGGGGGGGGGGGCCTTCCCCATCAGCTGTCCCCACAGGTTTCCCCTGGCCCAGCAGGCAGCGGTTCTTAATATTTTGGTCGGGGGTCACATCCTTCAGAGAGCACCCGATGAAATCTGTGGGCCTGCTCCCCAAAAATGTACACACAGACTGCACACAACAGTAGGGGCCCACAGAAGCCCTCTGCTTGGTCCGGGGTGCCTGATCACCCCCTGGCTTGGCTCCCTTGAGGCCGGTGCCCTGTTACCAGCCCCCCATGCCCTGCTGCCCTCCCCTTTCCTGCTCCAGCCCACATTTGCTCACCTGGAAGGAGTGGAAGAGGTACCAGAAGGCCCAGGCGTTGATGACGTTGTAGTACATGGAGAGGAAGAAGGATACCACCACGCTGGCCACGCCTGCAGAGACAGGACGTGGGGACCCTGAGAAGCGCCCGGAGCCCCCAGGACACGCCTGCGGAGCCCGCTCTGCCACAGCAGAACTAGGTCTAAGGTTCGTCTCCCCCTCTGCCGCCCTCTCCCCGTCTCCTCTGCCACGAAGCCAGTGACGATGCTCTGGGTGCTCTTCTGGGGGCCTGACGACTGTTGTGAAGAGCGACCTCAGGCCCACTACGCAGAGGGGGACACCCAACACACGGCACTTGCCCGAGGCCACTCTGCTACGAAGTGATGGAGCTGGGCTTCGCACCTCAAGTGAGAAGCGCTTTGTCACTGATGCCAGACGTCACAGCCGCTCCCTCCTCGGAGTGCCTACAGCGGGGTCACTGGTGCCAAGCCCTACTCGGTGGTGGTGGGGAGCAGGCTGTGAGGAGTGTCAGGCGTGGAGGGGACGGAGGCTGTCCCTGAGCTGGCCAGGCCTGTGGGGAACCAGTCAGGGTGCTGGGGGACCCGGAGCAGAGTGTGGGGGTCTGGAAAGCCACTGTGTGCAGCCGGGCCCTCCCCTCGGGCCTTCCCGCACCCCGCGTCACAGAGCTGGCTGGCAAACATTCACCAGCGTCCCCGGCTGGCACCCACATCTGGTAGTTTTCCCTCTTAGGCCGCCGCCGCTGCCTCGGAGAAGCCCTCTGTGACTGACGACTCGGGCCGATCGTAAACCCACACCCCTCTGTGTTAAACGTTAACAGCCGTTCAAGACAAGGGGGCAGTTATGCGTGGGTGTGTGAGGCCTCTGGACACACTTCTGGACTGAGATGAAGTTACGTGCCGGTTCACAGGCACCCTGCTCCTGAAACTTTCCTGTTCCCCTTTCTGCCTGTGTGTGTGTGGTGAGCAGAACAGACTGTGGCCACTGCTGGCCAAAGTTCGTCCTGCTTCCAGGGAAGCCTGGCACACGAGGGCCGTGCTGGGCGGGCAAAGATCCCACAAGGTCGCCCCAGACCCCGGCTCACAGTAACTCAGGAGGCGGGAGGGAAGGCAGGGCCCTTCTTGCTCCTCACTGGGCCCCTACTTCCATGCACTAGAGATATCAACAGCACCCCATAAGCCCTCCGGCGTGATGACTAGTGAGCTCACACTCACACCGGCCAGCACCTAGCTGGAGCGGGCGCTCACCGATAAGGGGGGACGTCAGTAATCAGCAGGAGCCGCCTGACGGCTCCCACGTGGCAGGTGGAATGGCCCAGACGCTGGGTCACACTTCTCTCCTTGGGCAGTTCCCTTCTTGTGTGTGCGCGTTCAGTGGTGCAGTCATGTCTGACTGAGACCCTCTGGACTGCAGCCGGCCAGGCTCCTCTGTCCGTGGGGCTTTTCAGGCAAGAGTACTGGCAAGCCATAAGGAGCGTGCGTTAATTGCTCAGCGGTCCGAGGCTCTGTGAATACCGGAGTGGTTTGCCATTTTCTCCTCCAGCGGATATTTTCGACCCAGGGATGGAACCCACATCTCCTGAGTTGGCAGGCAGCTTCTTTACTGTGGGGTCACCAGGGAAGCCCTACTTCCTTGCTTTCCTTGCTGCACAGGGGACTGAGGGGAGCCCACTTACCAACGCCACTGAGGTAGGGGCTGACGGTGCTCCAGGCCCCGATGCTGCCCTGACGCATGCGCTGCCCCACCGCCAGCTCCAGGTACAGCAGCGGCATGCCCTCCACAACCAGCATGATGACGTAGGGCACCAGGAAGCTCCCTGCGGGGGCCAGAGACAAGCCGGGTGTCAGCCGGGGCTCCCCCAGGGGACGGGACCCACCCACACACACCCTCCCTCCCTCCTCCTACTCGCCGCTTCCTTCTAACTTTCCGTTCATCCACCCATCTTAAACACATTTTAAAGATGTGTCCTCCTTATTTTTGGCTGTGCTGGGTCTTCGTTGCTGCATGCGGGCTGTCTCTGGTTGCAGCGAGTGGGGCTACTCTCCAGCGGTAGTGTGCGGGCTCCCTGCGGGTTCCAGGGTGAGCGGGCTTCAGTAGCTGTGGCTCCCCGGGGCTCTAGAGCTCAGCTTCAGTAGCCGTGGTGCAGGGGCTCAGTTGCTCTGTGGCATGTGGGATGTTCCCAGACCAGGGATCGAACCCGGGTCTCTTGCGTTGGACTCATTACCAAAGAACCACCAGGGAAGCCCCATCCATCCATTCCTGTGTTTTATCTTTTCCTCAGAGTCCATCCTCCTACCTGTAACCTCTGCCTCATCCTGTCCTTCCATCCACCCATCCTTCTGTCCTTTTACCTTTCGACTCACCATTCCACCCATGGATCACACGCAGCCACATCAGCCCTTAACATTTCTAAATACTGCCATCCTGCATGGTAAACTGCCACTGTCCCAAGACCCTTGGGCGCCTTCAGTGCCTCGGCTGCCCCCACCCCTCTGCCAGAAAGCCCCATTCCATTTCTACTAAAGCAACTAATGGCTGGTCAGAGCCCGGGTGGTTACCTGCTCTGAACATCGCCCTTTGATCCAGCCAGGCAGCCAGCTCCGCGTACTTCCCTTGGGCTTTTCACAGGGCCAACCTGTTAGGGGGTGTCACCCTAAACAGGTGTTTCACTGAACGCTTCCTCTGGGCCAGGCCCTGAGCTGAGTGTGGGGCAGACGGGAGAGGAGCGGCGCTGCTTCCTGCCCACAAGGGGTCACCCGGGCAGAAGGGTTTCAGTGGCCTCAGGATTGTCGAGCGCCACAGGTACTCCGCAGGGCCTCTGTCGTCAGAGATGAGGCCAGGGCTCGATAGGTATGTGTGGAGACAAGGGCTCCCCGACAGAGAACCCAGGCCACCGCCTCCCCTGAGAGAGCACTTCTGCTGTACGTATGTTCCTTTTATACAGTGGCCCTCAGCCTAAATTTTCATTTTAATAACAGGTTACCAAGTGGCTCAGCGGTAAAGAATCCTCTGCAATGCAGGAGATGCAGGTTGCATCCCAGGGTCAGGGTGTTCCCCTGGAAAAGGAAATGGCAACCCACTCCAGTATTCTTGCCTGGGAAATCCCATGGACAGAGGAGCCTGGTGGGCTACAGTCCAGGGGTCGCAGAGGGTCGGACACGACTGAGCGACTGCACACCACCACCGCTATGTCTAGTGCAGATTTTAAACCCACTGGTTCCCAAGGAGCCATCCGCAGACAAGGACCCTTGGTGACAGTGGGGAGCAGGTTGAGTGAACAGAGCTAAGAAAGGACTCCCTACCCCCAGACACAGGCAAAGAGGCTGGCAGCCTGCTGGGGGGCGTCCCCCAGCCCAGCTGCCCCACTGTTTCTGCTGTTGGTCCCGTCTCCTCCTCCTCCACATGCCCTCGGACACCACTCCCCCAGCTCCTGGCTCCTTGGCAGAGGACCTGAAAAGAGGTTCACTGGGAGAGGAGGGCAGGACTGCTGATTAAAAGCAAACCCTGACGCTACAGCTGCAGGGATTAAGGGCTGCTTACAGAAGGAACTGGCTCTGGAAGTATTAAGGTAAATTCACAGACACATCTAACAGTCACAAAAATGCTCCCTTGGGGACTGGCCTGGTGGTTCAGTGGTTAGGAACCCGCCTTCCAACACAGGGTCCTTGGGTTCACTCCCTGGTCAGGGAACTAAGATCCCACAGGCCGCGGGGCAACTAAGCCCGCAGGTCGCAAGAACATCCTGCGTCCCGCAACACAAGATGCCACGTGCAGCACCTAAGACCCAACACAGCCAAATAGATTTTGTTGTGTTTTTTTTTAAAGCCTCAACTGCATACACGTGCTGTCCTGTAGCCCACGTTTCTCCCCCAACAGGGTCTCATGACCACTCTCTGGGCCACACCATGTACATCCCACTAGGAGAACGTGCCCACAATTCCTCACCGGGCCCTGGACACTTAGGATGTCAACAGTCTTCTGCCATCGTAAACAAAGCCAGGTCTGTGCGTTTATCTCCTCGGGATAGAAATCCCAGAAGGAGACGGCTGGCACGGAGGCCACGCAGGGCCCCCGCCACCCCTCTCACCTCGGAGAGGAAGATGCGAGCGTGTGCTCACCAGAGCAGGCCCCACACCAGCCTCTGCACACCCAGCTCCGAACTCCCTGCTCACATCAGGGTGACGGCGAATCCTGCCCCTTCTTTTCTGGACTCTGCCAGGCCCTCGCCTGGCTTCACCATCTCACCCGGCTCCTCTCTACAGCAAGGAGCCCGAGAGGCGGCAGGGGCTCCCGCCTGACAGACACCATCGGTGCAGGCTGTGCCGACACAGCCTGCCTGCCGCAGCCTTCAGCGGTTGTAAGAAAAGCTTGATTTCACCCAAGATGTTAAACAGTAACCATGGGAGGCCTGGCAAGGTCCACAGAACGTTTTTCTCTTTCACAGGGCCTGCCTGATGGTCCACTGCCCATGGGAAGGTTGGAAATTCAAGGCCTGGTGCCCAGATGGGAACAGGAGGGCTCTTCAGCCTTGGCCTTCAGTGGTTTTTGCTACCCCCTCCCACCACCCAACCATCCAACAGACACACAATCCCAGTGGATCTGGTCTACAATCAATTGCTCAACAAACGCTGCTGGAACAACTGAACATCCATCAGCAGAAAAAGTGAACCTCAACCCATATCTCACATTTTATACACTGCTCACTGCGCCCCCCGGCCCTGAAAAAAGGCCCTTGAAATGGATCACTGACCAAAGGGGAAACTTAAAACTATAAACCTTCTAGGAGAAAACACAAGAGAAAGTCTTTCTGACCTTGGGTTAGGCCTAGATTTCTTAGATACAACATCAGAAAAGCTTTTTGTGAGACAAAATATTGATAAATGTTGGTAAGATATTGGGCTTCATTTTAACACTGTGCCTCATGAAAGAAGTCTAGAAAACAAATAGACAAGCTACGAACTGGGAGAAAGCACCAGGGAAACACATCTGACAAAGACATCCACGTTTCTTTATGCCCAGAATAGAGAGTAATAAACAGTAATGAGAAAACAACATGTTCAAAAATGCACAAAAATGAACAGAGTCCTCACTGAATCCATAAACAGAGTTCCCTAGGAGAATGCATTATTTGAACGTCCATGAGATGACGGCTTATACCTAACAGGATGCCGACAGGAGAAAATGCTGATCATACCAAGTGCTGATTTGGATCCGCGAATCCCCAGGCATCACCAGTGGGAATGCAAGGTGGTTCGGCCACTCTGGAAAGCAGCTTGGCAGTTTCTTCTAAAGTTAAGCCCACATTTACTGTATGACCCAGAAACCCCACTCCTGGGTATTTTTTTTACCCCAGAGAAATGAAAACTTACATTCACACAAAAACCTACACACCGACGTTTACAGTGTCTGTATTCACAGCTGTCATAAACTAGAAACAATGTAACTGTCCTTCGGTGAGTGCATGGATAAACAGACCCTGGTACATCTATATAATGAAATGGTACCTAGCCAATTAAAAAAAAAAAACAAGCTTTTCCAAACAGCAACATGGGAGGATCTCAAAAGCATTATGCTAAGTGAAAGGTACCAGAATCAAAAGATGCCACGTGCCGTGTGATTCCATTCATACGACATTGTGAGAAAGGCAAAACTATAGGGATAAAGAGCTGCGGCTTTGGGGGTTGGCTGGAGTGAGGCGGGGCTGACCACATGGGGCATGACTGTGGTGTCGATGACCCAGCTGCCTGCATGGGTCAAAATTCATGCAACTGTACACCCCAAACTGTGCATTTTTCTGCATGCAAAAAAAGCCTCAAAGGAAGAATTTTGTTTTGTGGTCAGTTTGAGAACAAGTCCACTCACCAAACCCTGTTCCAATTGGACTGTTCCTCAAGCTCCTTTTATACAAGAATTCTGACCCAGGCTCTGGATGAGGAGAGCCTGGCACCAGAGAGAAGCTGACAGAGGCCCGAGACTGGTGAGCCTGCTCCCCTGCATGCCAATGGGGCAAGTGTGGGAGACTAAACCCCGCCACATGCGCGCTCTTGGCTGCTCCTGCAGAGACGCCGAGTCTACTTCCGCCCGTGGGTCTGGGTGGGCCCTGGGACTGGCTTTGTCCACGAGGATGTGGGGAAGGGGCACCGTGATGGAGGCAGGGCCCAGACCTCAAGACGCCCTCCAGCTCCAGCCTCATCCTTTTGGAGCACAGCCCCTGAGGCCACCACACACAGGCCACCTGGGGATGAGGGGCACACGGAGGAGAGCCCAGGGGTCCAACCAACTGCCAACACGCAGGGGGCCTGCAGCCCAGCTGACCCGCCAGCAAATGGAGCCGTGTGAGCCCAGCCGCCAACAGAAGCGTGAGGGACACTGTGTTAGCTGCGGCTTTGTACTGGGACAAAATTAAACCAACAGATTGACACGCCTGCAGTTACAATGAAATTACCGTTTACTTCACTGGACGGGCAGACCTGCTGGAGGCAGACTCGTGGAGAGGTGAGCATAGTGTCCAAGGTTTTACACTCTGAGTTACTCACCTTTGACATAATCCAGTGCCACTTCCAAAAACGTGGCGTTTCATTTTGCCTTTTCTTCTGTTGTTGTTCCCTGTTGAACACTTTTAGGAGGCATCATCTACTAACTGAGAAGGGTTCATTCCAAACGCACTAATTTTTGCAACTTTCTCCTGCTGTAAGGTATTCCCTAACCCCCGCCAAAAAAAAGGTCAAGTTTACCGTTCTTATATTTTCAGGGGCCTCAGGATCTGTATCAATATAATATCTATAGGCCTGATAAATCTTTTCCAAAAATTTAAAGGAGCGGGCTTCATATGGTTTTTGCTGAATTGCTTGAATTTTCTTCAGACTCTTTTGCTTTGGTTCCTCTTTCCAAAGCCCAGCTAGGATGTACTGATAAGCAACGTTTTAATAAGGGCTGGCCTTCCTCATTGAGACCCAATTTGGTTCAGCTGTGATACTGCCAAGTGGGTTCAGGTGTTGGAGAGCCTCCTGGTAAGGGGGTCCCGATCTTTCCAAATAAACACGTCCGAGAAACCTAGCCAGCAGGTGGCTGGCATTAGGCCCCCACGAGATGATGGGGTAAGGCAAGTTGCCCTGTCTCGGGAGCGGCTTCTGGTCCCAACTGGTGCCTTGTCGGGTCTTAGATGGTGATACCGTACTAGGTCCCAGTTAACACGGGGTTTTCTGGTTGATTCCTTGAAGGGGGGCGGGCCATCCTGGGCTCAGCTGGAGGAGTTAAGGTTTGGAGCGACCTGTCCTCACTCTCGTTACCTTCTTTTTCTTATTTTCTCTGATGTAATAGCACAAACGCTTGCATGTAGAGAATTTCATCATTTCCCCTCAATTCTTCACAGAACAGCCCGCCCTAAGACCGTAAATAGCCATGGATTATCTCTAACTACAAACGGGTACCTTTGGCTTGGTTTGAAACAACCAGGCTGAATTCTGGGCTGGGGCATTCGGTGATTTTAGGAACCAAGAGGAACTTTTCTCTTATCCCTTGGGATAAGAGGAAGGTTTTTGTTTTTTTCTTTTCTATTACTCTCCTCCATGTGACATCATTGTTTTAAATATTATCAAGTTGATTTGGCTGTAAATGGAGGAACAGGACCAAACAAAATGAAACAAAAAAACCCCAAAGACAATCAGAAAATCCTAAATAAACCCTCCAGTTTGGTCTCGAGGTTTTACATATGCCAACAACACAGGAGACCACAAGCGACGTCATTAACACAGCAAGGGTCATATCTGGTGCACAGGGTCCCAAGGTAACCCCGCCTGAACCCCTTGAGGGGGTCTTAACAGCACTGTGGCCACTCAGGGTTACAGGAAAACAGCATCACCTGTCACTCACAGCTGAGATCAGATCACTCATCCAAAAGATGCCTCAGAGGGCTTTCTTTAGGGATAGCTTAAAATTTCCCATTTTCAAAGACCCAGATTCAAGATAAAATATAGACGGCCCAGACAAATGTTACATCCGAGGAAGCAGGGGGTCCCGGGGTTAAGAACCCGCCTGCCCGTGAAGGGGACACGGGCTCCATCCCTGGTCCAGGAAGACCCCGCGTGCCCTGGAGCCCGCGCTCGCAAAGAAAGCCCGAGCACAGGGACGAAGATGCTGTGCAGCCAACAATAAACCTCTACAAAGTTGATACAACACAGAACAGAAAGAAGGCAGCGAGCCAGGTAAAAGCCCAACAACTCTTTCCTCTCTCCAACAGGGTAGCCCCCTCGAATACATAACAACCTGCCTTATTCTGAAGAAAAAGCCCCACACCCAAAGGTTTCCGGCTGTACACACCAGAGCGATTTACCTTACTCTCTGGAGCCCGTCGGATTCCAAGTATCAATTCCTAGCTCCAAATGCCAAGCACTGGAGAAGCCAGGGCCACTTTGGAGAATTCTGAGTTTGCGGGGGCCAGGAGCAGCGTCTTGACTGGGGAACATGGCGGACCCAAAGCCAGAGCAAGAATTCAGGCTCTTTTATAGTAAGGGGGCGGGAGTAAAGCCAAGCATTTCCGCTTCCGGTCAGCCTGGTTTGGGGAAGAGCAAAGCAGCCTTCACTCCTGGGCCTGATCAGGATGTCTCTGCTGTGGGTGCTCAGTCGCTAGGTCGTGTCCGACTCTTTGGGACTCCAAGGATCACAGCCTGCTGGGCCCCTCTGTCCGGGGGATGCTCCGGTCAGGGCTACAGGAGTGGGTTGCCATTTCCTCCTCCAGGGGATCCTCCTGACCCAGGGATTGAATCCACATCTCCTGGGTGCCCTGCATTGGCAGGCGGATTTTTTTTTTCGCCACTGAGCCACTTGGACAGTCCTTCTTGTGAGCTAAACAAAGCTATTTTAGCTTGATGCTCCTTACCCTGGGAGCCAGGGTTCCCAGAGATGGCTCATTATGTATAATTCAAGCTTAAGGCAACATCCCTTTAGTGATTAACTTGTGCTAGAATACAAAGGTTCTTCCCTATTACGGCCCCGCCTAACCCCAAGCTAACTGCTGGCATCTCTGTGCAGTCCCCTGTGTCCACCCTCCAGGTGCCCGGCACGTGTTAGGAGCCCAAGAGGTTGGTTGTTACTAGGACTGAACCCAGAAACCCCAGGATGAGCCACAGACGTGTTCTCTCAAGGGACCGCCCGGCCACGTTTCCGGATGCCTGGGACCCTGCATCTCAGGCTTACTTGCCAAATTGTGCTCAACACTTTACAGCCTCTGAAACTCAGGATTCTGTTCCATCCAGGAGCACTGCAGAAATACCAAGGGCCAGAGACTGAGCGCGCGCACACGCACGCACACGCACACACAGTGCAAGGGCGCAGGGCCGTGCTGTCCACCGTCCACCCGTGGACTGACGCGGTGTGGCTCAGTCCCGGGCTGGGTGCTGTCTGGAGGGCTGTGGCTCCAGGCGTGCCGGGGGCCCGCTCACACCGGCTGTCGAGAGCTGCGTGTCTCCTCAAACCCCACACCGCCCTGGACACCACACTTGCCGTCTGAACGCGGCCGGCGTGTGAGTACTTACATCACACACCAGCAAACGCTATCAGCTAAGTCCTGCTCCTCCTTCCAAAGCCAGCACTGCATGAATGGACGCCCACTGCCGGGCTCCCGGCAGCTAGTGGCCTGGTGGGGTGGAATTCCTCGAAGGTATGGTCCGTGGACCAGCAGCCTCCATCGGTGTCACCTAAGAGCTTGTCAGAAATGCAGTCCCACCCCCCACCCCCAGGTCTCCATATCAGAATCTCTAGGAGTGGAGCCAGTAGTTTGTCAAGAAGCTTCAGTGGGCAAATCTGAGATGCAAAGATCTAAGTACCAGGGAGGAGCAGGAGGGCCTCTGAGGAAAAGTGCCATCATCCTACTGCCGGGTCAGGTGTCCCCTAACTGCCCCGCTTTAAGGGTTAAATATCATATAGAGAAAATTTAGGGGAAAAAATAATCCACCTTTCCATTAGCCACATAACTTGCTGTTCCTCCATGTTTTCTCCATGATTTGAGCATGTGCTCAGTCGTGTCCGACTCTCTGTGGCCCCATGGACTGCAGCCCGCCAGGCTCCTCTGTCCATGGGATTCTGCAGGCAAGAGTACTGGAGTGGACTGCCGTGCCCTCCTCCAGGGGATCTTCCCAACTCAGGGATTGAACCCATGTATCCTGTGTCTCCTGTACTGCAGGCGGATTCTTTACCCGCTTAGCCATCGAGGAAGAGAAAATTTATATAAAAGTCAACCGTGGGTGCACTCATTTTTCACACGTTAGGATGCAACACCTTTGTATCCTGATTTCTTCCGGAACACCATGGCCTTAGACTTTGGCATGGCCGCCAAGGCCTGCTGACCTCGCCGAACACAGACTCCAAGCAGTTCCTTCGGCTGCCTTCCCTTTGTTCTAGCTCCGGGGCGCTGTAAGCACCTGGCATGTAATCTTCAGAATTAACATTCCTCGTGCTGCCTGGCCCGCAGACCAGGGAGGAAACCAGGAGAGGAGCGGGACCCTAATCCTTTTTATTCTGGGGAGTGTTTTGGCATGGTCTGGCTCGGCGGTTTATAAACAAGCTCTTTGTTGACTGGAGGGTGGGGGGTAGGAGTGGGGAAGCCAGGGTTCTGTGCGGAGGGAAGTTAGACACCCTCCTAGAGCTTTTCATGATGTGGCTTGTTACCAGTCAGGTACAGACATCACTTACTGGAGTGACATCACTGGGCAGTGAAAGGCTTGGGAAAACTCCCACCTCCCTTGCTTCACAAACTCTGCAGCTTTTCCTAACAGACCTGGCTTCTTCATTCAACAGACATTCTCTGGGTGCCTCCTTTGACCCCATCACTTCACAGAGACAGGGTAGCAGGCGACAGAAACTCTAGAACAAAGTGTAGTCCTTCCAACCAGATGCTGGGAGGGTCCCAGGCTGATGTCCTAGCCCCAGGCTAATGTCCAAGTGGACGAGTAGCTTGAGCAAAGTATGCAGGCAGAGTGAGTGGTCAGTAAACGAAGAGTTGTTCAGATAATTGGAGGGGGCACTGGAAGATGGGTGAGAACAGGGCAGGTGTTAGGTGGGCAAATGCTCAGTGAGACAGGATGAACTCTTTGGTCCTGAATCTGCAGGTCACATGACCGAGAGGATGCCACCCACCTAAGCTACATCTGTCCACCCTAGATCCACCCATCCATCCATCCACCCCCCCTAACCCCCGCCCCCAACATCCTCTCTCCAGGATCCATTCTCTAGTCAACCATCATCCATCCATCTACCTTTCCACCTATCAGCTTAAGTGTACTCTGAACCAGGTACACGATTTCTTCCTTCTTTTCGTGGGTCTTAAAGGTCTTACCATCTCACCAGCAACTTATATATACAGTTGACCCTTACACAACCCTATTTTAACGGCATGAACACACTTATACGCACACTTTTTTCAATGGTAAATCCAATAATACTACATAATCCCCATTTGGCTGAACCGTGGATCTGGAGGAAATATGGATAGAAAGAGCCAACTGTAAGTTATATGGGGATTTTCCACAGCACGGAGGATGGGCGCCCTTCACCCCCATGTCATTGCAGGGTCAATTATATTCCGCCTCAGAACTACCCCTCCCTACTGGTGTCTACCTGCAGACTATTCAGGTGATGGTGTTGTTGGAAACAAGGGATTAAATAGCCATGTGACGGTAGGGCTCACCTGGCCTGATGTTTGGGAAACGTGTAGCCAGGATAAGGGTATCATGGGTAGGTGTGCTGAGCACAGAACGATGTGGGAATCTCATCCTGACACTTCTTTCAAAAGTCAGTTATCAAGCTGTTACAGCATATGAGAGAAAACACATGAACTTCACATAATTGTGATATATATATGCCTTTCAAATTTAAAAAGGAGTCAGAGGATTAAGAATGCACTGTTTTTAAAACCTTGTACAACCTTTTGTTAAGTTTTTTCTTTTTTTTGAGCTGGGAGTTGGGGGTGAGAGTGAGCAGTATTTTAGTCTTCTTAAATGGCTTAAATTTGGTAAATCCTTTTATCTAACATCTTTCATTGTCCTTTATTGTGAAAAAAACAGCTCATGCTGATTATAGAAGATACCACACACACACACATACACACACACAGTACAAGGTCAGCAAAAACCACCCAGAAATATCCATTGTTTTATTCTCTTGGGTATGTTTTTGCTCATTCCCTTTTCTCTGCATAGTTTCAAACATAATTAAGAGCACCCATTTTGTACAGATTCGAATCTGACTTCCCTCCCTCTGTGTAATGTATGACATGAAAAAATACTCACATACTTATTTTGAAAACAGCATCTTAATGGCTTCCAAGAGCACCATGCATGTTCCATAATTTATGCAAGCACTCCCCTTTAATTGGGGGCTTAGGAAGTTTCCAATGTCTTGCTCTTATTTAAAGACAGAGGCCATCCTTCTGGTGTCTGCCGTCTCTCAGAACTATTTTACATAGGTAAAATTCTGGAAATTGAATAACTCAAAACCTTTTTCTATACTGAGACTTCAATCCCTATCGCCACCTTGCCTCCCCAAAATGCACTTGGCCACCCCAGAGGCTCCTTGGCAGGCCCTAGAAGGTGGTTCCAGCCCCTGCAAGGTGGGGCAATGCTGTGTCGGTGTCTAGGGAAAGCACTAGGATGCCCTGCGATGTGAGGACAGTTTTGCAAAAAACAAGCAAACTGAAGTTAAATAGAATGATTAGCCTTCCTGCCTACTGTGGTTCCAAACCCAAATCAATCTTGTGATTAAAAAATTAAAAAAAAAAAAAACAACGAAAACTAGCTCAAGATCGTTTTATCCTGAGTTTCAAGTCATGCTGCCAGGCATACGCTTCGGATCTGAAAGTTGTATAACGAGTTTCTGTCGAACAACACAATTTCCTGCTCACTTTTTACACTTAAACGTAAGGCTTACACACTAGCAGTCAGATCATCGCCACTTCTCCTCCGGAGGGAGGAAAGGAGTGTCCCTGTCGACTCGTACTGCTCGTGGAGCGGCAGCCTGAGCGACCGGGGTGACGGGTGTGCTGGGGGCGAGGAGGGGCCGGAGCTGCAGAGGGCTCGGCAGGGCGCCCTGGAAAAGGGCTCCAGCTGTGGACCGAGACGTCCTAGGTCCAACTCCGGGCTCCGTGATTCTGGGCAAGTCGCTTCGCTCTCTGAGCCTCAGTTTCCTGGCACGCAATACGGGACCCAGCCCAGCGCGCCCCGGGCCCCCCGGCCTGGAAGGGGCGCGCGCCGGTCTTGCAGCCCGGGCGCCGGCACTCACCTCCGCCGTACATCTGGCACAGGTAGGGGAAGCGCCACACGTTGCCCAGGCCCACGGCGTACGAGATGCAGGCGAACACGAACTGCAGCGGGGTGGCCCACAGCGGCCGCGTTTTCTCCATGGCCCCGGGGCTCGGCGCGCGGCCGCCAGGAGCGCCGTCCCGCCCGGCTCGGCCAGGGGATGGCCCCACGCCTCTGCCGCGGCCGCTCGCCCGCTTTTTAATCGCTAATCTCATTAACGGCGCGCCCGTCGGAGGGGCGAGGCTAGTAAATGGGTGACGGCGAGCCCCACCCCGCGCCGCCGCGGCCGGGAAGGCGCCCGAGGTTGCGCGGTACCGGCCGGCGCCCCGGCCCCTCCGGTTCCGTGGGGGCTGGCGTGTCGGCTGCGAGCTCCGGGGAGGGGTCATTTACAGTGGCCACCTGTGTGTCTGGGGGTGGGGCTGTGAACGACACAGATATCCCC
The DNA here is from genome assembly GCA_007570785.1 of Antilocapra americana. Classification (NCBI taxonomy): domain Eukaryota; kingdom Metazoa; phylum Chordata; class Mammalia; order Artiodactyla; family Antilocapridae; genus Antilocapra; species Antilocapra americana. Next base: position 49,232,459 of record ML660201.1, on the reverse strand, counting down.
CAGCCCTCCTGGGGCTGACACCCTGGTAAAGGGAATTGCTTCAGTGGACTGGACGAAAGGGCCCATTTTCAACCAGTTTTTACCCCCAGAAAGGGTAACTCCGTATGGTTTATCTTACTCCATATTTAAGACAGACAGACACAAGGAAAGCAACTAAGGCAAAGCAAAGGGGTTAGCAGTTACGGGGGAGGGGGGTAGGCTGGGGTGGTCAAGGAGGGCTTCCCAGAGGAAGGGGCTTACATTTTTGTTCGGAAACCAGAAGAAAGTGAGGGGTTCCCCCACCTCCCATCGGATCGGGAGTGACCCACGCAGCCATCTGCTTCCATCTACAGACAGGTTGTGTGCCTACTGTGTGCAGGGCCAGGAGTATGGCTAGGTAGGGAGAGATGGGGCTGGATCAGGTTTCCAACAACAGCTGTGGGATATTCTACTCCTGGGGCCAGAGATTACGATTCACTAGCCTCAGGTTGGGACCTAAGAAGCCTCCTATTTCTATCAGGCTCTCAAGGTGATTTGGTTTAAGGGGGTCCTTAGCAAAGACTAAATCGGGTGCTTTGGAATAATGCACGATCTGGCTTTGAATCTCAGTTCTGAGTCAAAGCCACTGACTTGGCTGTGTGACCTTGAACAAGGCATTTAACCTCTCTGAGCCTCTGTTTCCTTATCTATAGTTGGAACAAATATATTCCCCTTTCCATGGGTTCATGTGAGAATTAACAATTTAGCTTACTATCTGGCACATACTAGGAGCTCAATAAATAAGCCATTATTATAGGCTGAATAAATGAATGGGTAACACACTAATAATTACATACTTTGAACAGTCCACTTGGTATACAGTAACACTTAAGAAAATACTTGATAAGTAAAATTAAAGAGACGAAAAGCAGACTTGCCAGTGGAAATCTTATGTGATGCCAAAAGGAAATCGCCATTGTGCCTGTCTCTGGTTAGACTTGCCCCTGCCTGGTGGCAGAACAGAAAGTGGGGTGTGGTGAGGAAGGTAGGGGCTCCTTAGACATGTTACCTGTCCTCAATCTTCCTACCTCCAAAAAACAAGGCAGAACAAATCCTCAATGCAACAGGGAGACAATTTCTAGACTTCATATTCTAGATAATGCTTTCTAGTTTTTTTTCAACCCCTCTCCCTCCTCACCGGAGGAACCCACCCCCCTGGTTTCTATCCCATGGGTCAGTTTCAGCTGCTTTGACCTTTACAGAATTGACCTTTCGCAACATGTGCTCTTTGCTTCCTGGCTTCCTCAGTGGGATTTACTCACACTCTAGTGGGCAGTGGACAATGTCGTTTATCCCTGCCGCCTAGTATTCCGAGGTGTGAATGTAGGTCCATCACAGGTGATGGACGTTTGTGCTGTTTCCAGTTTGTGGCTGTGATGACTCAAGTGCTCGTGACACCTAGTGCAAGTCCTTGGGTGCTTGAATCCACTCATTGCTGGGACTCAGGGCCATGAGGTGGGCGTGTGCGCACCCTTAGCAGATGCTGCCAAACCGTCTGCAGAGAGGTCGCACCAGTGTACACAGCGGCTGTGCCTGACGCCTATCGCTGTTTTCAAAGGCCTACCCAGCCTCGTGGGTGCGCAGTGACCCTTCACCGTGGCGTTTAAGCTTCATGTTGCATACCTTGCCATAGGCTGATGGGGTTATTCGCATATCCGTTCTTGGAGGGTCTAAGTCTCCTGCCAACTTTTAAATGGCTTGTGGGTATGGTTCTTTATATATTCTAGATATGAGCCCTTTGTCAGTTTTATGTATTACAGATTTCTTCTCTCAGTCAGTGAGTTCCCTTTTTATTCTACCGGTGTCTTCTGATGAATAGACACTTAATTTTAATACAGTCCTAATTTACCAATGGTTGATTTCAGTGTTCCCCTTTGGTTCGTCTTTTTTTTTTTTTAATTTTTATAAATCTCTCAACTCCAGGGTCATGAGATAATTAAAATCTGTGGCAAAATAAGCCTCAGTGACGCACAGATTGGGTGGCCTTTTAATGCTGTTGAATGGTAAAGAAGGCACGTTGCCGTCTCCAGCCATCCACTTGGCAGCTTCTTATTCTCATAAATGAGTTTTCCCAGAGGGAGGCTGGCTATACGGTGGCTGAGGAACAGGACACCTTAGGGAGACGCCCAGCCTATGACCTGAAATAGGAGGCTGCTCGGCATTGGCTGGTTTGACATAGGCCAGGCCCCTCTTCAATTCCCTACCCCGGGGATCACGCCAGTACCTCTGTCTAGTCACACCGCCAGGCATCGTGGGAGCCTGTTAATGGTGTTAGGCCCTGGGTAGGGCTGTGGGCATGGAGACACCCCCCATAACAGGACTAAGTAAATCCTCAGGAGTCTGGTAAGGTCCCCACACCTTCCTGAACCCCATCTGACAAGACTGTAACCTGACAAGACCCGCTGCGCTGCTGTGGCCACTAGGAGAGGACAGAACAGGCCCAGGAAGGGGGTGCGCTTCCATGGGGCCCACGAAGCTGCGGTGGGCATTAGCGGCGGTGGGCTGGCGGGTGTTTAACCACTGGCTCCCTGCAGGAGGAGCGCTGATACATCGGTTAACCAACTTCTGTGGCGTAGATGTCTCACTACGGCTACCAGCGTGGGGTCACCCAACAAGGAGTCTGGAGAGAAGTGCAATAGCTCACCATTGAACCGAATGAATGTCCACCGTACAAACGCAAGGACAAAGAAACCTCAGTGAGAACACAGCTAACAGTGCAGAAATCAGGAAGCGGTCAGCTTTGAGGATTTACTACTTCCTGATCTAAATTATTTGTTGGCTGGTCCATTCTCCTCAACCCAGACTGGACTATTACCCTTTTTAAGAAACCTCAGCAGTCTATCTCCAGCCAGAATCTATTCCTCCCTTTCCCCTGGCCCTCAAGCCTGGGTGCCTACCTGGTTTCTAACACTCAGTCTTTAATAATGACCGTGTGTAGCAATCAGCTCCCACACACAATTCCCGACTATGTGCCTGGCGGTGCTCACCAGCCCGCAGGCCCTGGCCCAGCACTGTGTAAGGACCCGGGGCTGGGGAAGCAACTTCTGTGGGGCAGGGCCGAGGGGGCAGTTCAGCTCTCAAGGGCCAGGGCCCAGGGGCAGCAGGGTTTTCGGCTCAGCTAAGCCCCACCCCGAGCGCTCCTGGGGGGCCGCGACAGGCAATGTGTAAGAGACCTTCCGGGGGACCGGCCTGGCCGGTTTCACGGGGCCACCTCACGCAGGACACGCTCCCTGAAGGATAAGCCAGCCTGGCGCCTTATCTGACTTCTGGAGGAGGGTGGGGCCGGGGGGATGGCCCTTTCCCAGCTGTGTGGGTGCAGGTCGCAGCCCAGGGCCAGGATTCTAGATCCTCACCCCACAAGTCACAGCCATGCAGCTTTCAGTACCGCGCTCACCCCAGTGATCCCGCTGTTACTTAATCCCACCGTTACTTAATCCCACCGGTGGCTCTCGGTTCCCCTCAAGATAAAAGTCCAAACTCCTCAGCCTGGTCCGTGAGGCTCTGGGAATTTTTTTCTCTTTAATTGAGCCCTGAGGAATTTGACCCTTGCTCACCTAGGTTCCAGGAGAGGCTAGACTCTTCACCTCCTGCAAACAGCCGCAAAGTTTTATTCTTAGGGCAGTTCCCTCAACTAGGAACATGCTCTCCTTCCCTGACCCAGCAAAAGCTGGTCCATTGTTCTCGACCCAGATGGAGTATGACCCTTTTCCAGACGCGCCAGCAGCTCTATCCCCAGGCGGAATCTACTCCTTCTTCTCCCCTGCCCTCAGGGCTGCGTGCGTATCTGGTTTCCAACACTTTCTGTGCCGCCCTGGCAGGAAAACTGCAAGATACCTGCGTCCCCTCTGGGCTGTGATGGAATCCTGTCTCATAGTCACCCTTTTTTCCCCAGTGCCAGGCGCTCGGCTGAGTCTCAGTTTGAGAGTCAACTGTCTCGAGAGTCTCAGTCAACAAGTCAAGAGCCTCAGTCTCAGTCTGAGAGTCGACCTCTCAGAGGTTGTGGGTACACGAGAAGCCTGCTGCAGGATCTGAGCACTTCAGTATAAATTCCATCCAAGACCCGAGTGCCCGTGTGGCAGGTTTCTTCAGACATGCAGGTCTTTCTTGCCCACCTGGGACTGTGCGCCTGGAGCCGGCTTGGGGACTTGAGGTGAAACCTCTGCATGACCGATGGGCCTCCCTCCCCTGTTGTCTGAGGCCCCTGCTCCTTCCCCCGTGGGGCACGCACACACATACACACAGTGCACACAGGCGTGTGGCAGCCACCAGGAGGAGGTTCTGCAGAAGTGCTGAAGCTGCTGGGGTCATGGTCCAACCCAGGCGGTGAAGAGGAGGGTCTTCCAAAGAGTCTGAGGGAGCCCCTGCCCCAGGGCTGAGTGGGCACATGTGCCTGTGTGTGTGTGCCTGTGTGTCTGCACACATGCCTGGGAGTGCCTGTGCACATGTATCTAAATGTGTATGTGCGTGTGCCTGGACGTGTGCACAGGCCTTATGTGTATGTGTGTGTGTGATGCTGAGGAGACGGTGAAACTGAGCAGGGTCCTGTGAGGCCTTCCTGGGTACACAAGTTCCTCCGTGTCTCCTGCTTCTTGTCTGTAGAAAAAGGCTTTAGTACTAGGCCTTCCCTAAATTCCAAAGAGCAGACGCAAGCTGTTACTAATTAGGAAAGTGAGGGAACACAGAAAGAAGGAAAAGCAAATGGTTCAGCAGGAAAACCAATTAATTCAGTGATAAAACACTGTCCTAGCTCCCCTCACGGGACACACGTAACAATCTGACGCCCATCTCTGAGTGTTTGGGCAGACAATAAGACCCCCCACCCAGGTGGAGAGCATACAGACTTCAGACTGGAGTCAGAAGGCTGAGAACTGAGGTTCCCCAAACACCGACCAGTGGCCTCACCCAACCAACCCAAAGGGGGTCTCCCACCTTGCAGCTGCACCCCTCATCCCTGTCAGACCAAGGCTTGTCTGCACTCCCCTCTGGGAATTTTCCATTCCTGTGTTAGGGAACTGTGACTCTGAGAGGCATCGGATACTGATCTGCCTGTTTCTACTAATACCAGCTGTGTGCAAGAATAATGGGAAACCCTAACTCTATTCCATTTTGGAGTTTCCTACGGTGTATTTTGCAAAACTGGGAGATCTTCAGTTATGTTTCCATAAAAGAAAAAAATGGTACTTTATTGTAATTCTGCTTAGCCTCAGCACTCCTTGGGATCTGGAGAACAACCACCCCTCAACAGTTCATTAGATTGTAACACCATCTTTCCATTACAACTGCTTTGTAGAAGGGAAGGAAACTGGGATGACATCACTTATGCGTAGGCTTTTAACTTTTTGTATCAACCTAAGTCTTTTGGAATTGGCTTCGCTTTTATCTTGTGGGTGTGCATGAGTGTCTTAACAAACACGTTCAAATTTTCTCTCCCTGGTTTTGGCAATTGTTAAGGAGTCCTAGTTTTGACCATTAGAGTCCTTGGTAACTTGAAGATGTGGTTGAGACACTCTTAGAAACTGATAGTGTAAATGTGGTCTTGAGCCTGATTCAGAACAGGTAAGTTTGTCTGGAAGTGTGAAGGTGAGTGAATGACATGTATTACTAAATATTACTGTTTATTACTGTGATTTGTTTAAACTGAACTGGCTATTTGAGAACTGAAGTATACCACCATGAAAATGGCCAAGATGGGGCTCTTATGATATTCCAAATTGGGTTTTTGCATTTGCAGTTAGAAGAAGCTGGTCTTCTAAGATGAACCTGTTTCTTTTTCCCCTGTGCCTTTGAGATGTAAGTGTTCTACCAGGACTCTCAACTTGTCTTTTCTGACCCTCTCCAATTCCTGAGACTAAAAAAAAGGGTGTGTGTGTGAGTCCTTTTAAATTCAAGCAGGAAGGACTTCCCTGGTGGTCCAGTGGCTAAGACTCTGTGGTTCCCAATGCAGAGGGCCCAGGGTTTGATCCCTGGTCAGGGAACTAAACTCTACATGCTGGAACTAAGAGTACGCATGCTGCAACGACATTAGCGCTTACATAAATTCTTGGAAATACAAAGGAAACGGATCAGAATGAATTTCAGATTCACATGATCTGTGAAACATTCAATACTAAATTACTGTCTGGTATTACAGTTACTGCAGGCTTATTGGATTAATTGGTGGGGACATGTCTTTCGTGTCATCAGTAATGTGTACAGTGACAGAGACTTACAAGACCAGAATTTAAAAATTCACACATACATTTACATGCTATACACAAGAGAAAAATCAAATAGAAGATCACAGAAAGATTTACAGTAAAATGAAAAAAAGAAAACAGCAGGGAAACATTATCTAAAAGAAAGCTAAGGAGAGCTATATTACATCAGACAAAATAGACTTTAAAGGGTATTATTAACGATAGAAATAACATCTATCGCCAGAAAGATATAGCTTCAAAAGCTGGGAAGCAAAGGAACTCAACCTTGAATACTCATGGGAAGGACTGATGCTGAAGCTGAGGCTCCAATACTTTGGCCACGTGATGAGAAGAGTCGACTCACTGGAGAAGACCCCGATGCTGGGAAAGACTGAAGGCAGGAAAAGGGGACAACAGAGGACAAGGTGGTTGGATGGCCTCACCGACTCAATGGACATGAGTTTGAGCAAACTCTGGGCAAGAGTGAAGAACAGGGAAGCCTGGTGCTGCAGGCCATGGGGTCGCAAAGAGCCCGCCGTGACTGAGCGACTGAACGACCACAAGGAGAGACGGACATATATGCCATCATGGTGGGGATTTCCATACCCTGCTCTCCATTACTGATTAAGCAGAAAATAAAAACCAAAGAACAAGGAATGAAAAATGACATAGATTATTAAAATAAGAGCCAAACTTTTAGAAATGAAAAATAACTGAAATCAGAAACCCAATGAATGGGTTTAAAAGTGGATTAGACACAGCTGAAGAGAGATTTGATGAACTCAAAGAAATGTCAGAAATTTTCTGGAATATTGCACAGAAACAGGTAAAAAATATACGAGAAGAAGATACACAGATAAGATACACAGGGTAATAAAGTAGTATACACTTATTTAGAATTCTAGAATGAGAAAAGAAACTGAGAAAGACCCATACTTAAAAAAAGTACTAGGAGCTCAGCATTTTCCACTATAGATTCATTTAGTCCAGTCAATCTTATGCAGGATTAAAAAAAAAAAAAGAATGAAATATATATCAGGATGGCTCATGATGAAGCTCTAGAACATCATGGTGAGCCCTTAATCCATGACAAAGGGCTCGCTGCAAAGGATTGTTTAATTTGGGGGATTTTGAAAAACTAATAGAACTTAGGTCTGAAAAAGTATAATAGCATGTAATTTAGAAGAGTCGGTACAGTGGTAAAGAATCTGCCTGCCAGTGCAGGAGACCCAGAAGACACAACCCTGGTTCAGGAAGATCCCCTGGAGAAGGAAACGCCAACCCACCCCAGTATGCTTGCCTGGAGAACCCCATGGAGAGAGGAACCTGGTGGGCCACAGCCCATGGGGTCGCAGAGGCAGGCACAGCTGAGTGACTGACTGAGCACAGCACAGCAGAAGACTTCAAATGCTCCACAGAGGTGAGTAACTTTAGACTTGGTGACAGGATGCAAAGCGAACATTTCAGGGAGTTCGTCCCAAATGATTTGGGACAGCTCTCCAGGATCTAATCAGGGTCACAGACTGTATGCAGTTGGTAAGAATAGAGTGGCTTTTAGGACAGTTTCCCCAACTTTTAAATTCCATGACACTGACTTTCTGAAGAGACCAAACTGACTGTTTAAATTGCAGAATGTTCTACATTCAGGATTTGCCTGACTGTTTGGTTGGGGGTTATTTAACACCTTTTTTCTCCCTATAACTTGCAGAGAATGTTTTTAATTTAGTTTTTATATGGCATGAATACTATATATTATATCACTGTAAATACTCTTAGGCATTTAATTATATTTGTTTTTGACAGACTTTGGAAAAAAATGAGTATATAACCTGTGTTTACATTTTACACTTGCAAAATGGGAGACAGTACCAGATGTTCAAGGTGGATTTAGAAAAGGCAGAGGAACCTGAAATAAAATTGCCAACATCCACTGGATCATAGAAAAAGCAAGAGAGTTCCAGAAAAACAACTACTTCTGCTTTATTAACTATGCCAAAGCCTTTGACTGTGTGAATCACAACAAACTGTGGAAAATTCTTCAAAAGATGTGAATACCAGACCACCTTACCTGCCTCCTGAGAAATCTGTACGTCAAGGCTGTATACTGTCACTCTGCTTATTTAACTTACATGCGGAGTACATCATGAGAAATGCTAGACGGGATGAAGCACAAGCTGGAATCAAGATTGCCGGGAGAGGTATCAGTAACCTCAGCTATGCAGATGACAACACCCTTATGGCAGAAAGCAAAGAGGAACTAAAGAGCCTCTTGATGAAAGTGAAAGAAGAGAGTGAAAAAAGCTGGATTAAAACTCAACATTCAAGAAACTCAGATTATGGCATCTGGTCCCATCACTTCATGGCAACTGTGACAGACTTTATTTTCTTGGGCTCCCAAAATCACTGCAGATGGTGACTGCAGCCATGAAATTAAAAGACACTTGCTCCTTGGAAGAAAAGCTATGACCAAGCTAGACAGCATATTAAAAAGCGGAGATATTACTTTGCCAACACAGGTCCATCTAGTCAAAGCTATGGTTTTTCCAAAAGTCATGTATGGATGTGAGAGTTGGACTATAAAGAAAGCTGAGAGCCAAAGAATTGAGGCTTTTGAACTGTGGTGTTGGAGAAGACTCCAAAAGTCCCTTCGACTTCAAGGAGATCCAACCAGTGAATCCTAAAGGAAATGAGTCCTGAATATTCACTGGCAGGACTGATGCTGAAGCTCCAATACTTTGGCCACCTGATGAGAAGAACTGACTCACTGGCAAAGACCCTGTTGCCGGGAAAGACTGAAGGCAGGAGCAGAAGGAGACGACGGAGGATGAGATGGTTGGATGGCATCACCGACTCAGTGGACATGAGTTTGAGCAAGCTCCGGGAGTTGGTGACGGAGAGGGAGGCCTGGTGTGCTGCAGTCCCTGGGGTTGCAAAGAGTCGTTCACGACTGAGCGATGGAACCGAACTGAAGTTCTCTGCTAAACTGAGACTATCTGGCGTATGTCAGGGATGCAGAGTCCCGAGGATGCTCAAGAACTGCTGGCTGGGACTGAAGTCCGGAGACCACACAGAGCTGGGCCTGTGCTGGCAGCTGCAGGGGTGGCTGTGTTTCCAGTGCTGTTTCTGCTGAGACAGGAAAACACTAATGGCACACGGGTGGCTTCAATGGCAGTTTAAGACGAGAGAATGAGGCGTCTAAGGCTCGAATGCAAAGACTTAATCTAAAATGATAGGGAACTCACAATGTAAATGTCTGAACTGGTGTACTTCACTATTCGTTTACTGAAGACCCTGATGCTGGGAAAGGCTGAAGGCAGGAGGGGAAGGGGATGACAGAGGATGAGATGGGTGGATGGCACCACCGACTCAATGCACTGAGTCTGAGCAAGCTCCAAGCCTGGTGTGCTGCGGTGCATGCGGTGGCACAGAGTCGGACATGACGGAGCGACTGAACAACAACTTTACCATTAACTAGTGGTCAAAACTCAGGGCTTTGTGAGACTCAAAGTAAGGTTCAAGAAAACAACACATTCAATATGCTGTGTCCTTTTGTCCACAGGCTCACTTCCAAAGGCCAACTGTTTGAACTGAATACCCTGAAAGGCTTTCTGTACGTTGCTCCTGCTGCTGCCTGAAGGAACTCATGTGTGTAAAGAGCACCGAGTGGGCATTGTTTAGAAAGGCCTGCACGGAACAAAGAGGCTTTTTTCAGGTCAGAGGGAACAGATGAAGAAACAAGCTTATCTGGAAAACACCGCAGTTTCTCCCCACGACCACTCAGCTGACCACCTGCCTTAGGAAGATCCAGCCAAGCGCTATGAAAACACCGGCCCGAGCGCCGCAAAGAACCCTTCCGTGCTTTGTGTTGCTGTTGGCTAAATTTATTTCTTCACCTCAAATATTTTTTGCCAGGAACAAGCAAGCAGGACCCACTAGAAGGCATAATCTGGTGGAGAAAAACAGACAGAGCCCTGTGAAAATATTTTCCAGGGTCAGAGTACACCGACAGTCTCGATTAGTGGCCCCCTAAGGGGCTTCGCTGTGTCCTGCTGCGCTATTTGGTGCCTGTTCTCTCATTTCATAACAGGAGAAGCCCTGTGAATCTCACTCTGCCAGAAAACACACATGCTTCATTTCACAAGCTCAACATTTCAAGTTATACTGGACTTCTCGTGCCTGTCCGTGTTCAGAATGTGGTCACTGGCCCAGAAGGGGCACCACCAGGGAGCCTGTGAGGAATGCAGACTCCTGGGCCCTGCTCCAGGCCTCCTGAGTCCCAAGCTCTGTTTCAGCAAGACCCCCAGGGCCCTGTAGAGATGTCACGGTTTCAGGAGCACTGCTGGACTCTTCCACTTGGTTTCACGGCAGGATCCTCTATGCAGCTTTAAGGCACAGATGCAGGATTCCAGTGAATGGTCCCTTTAGAAGTCACGTGGGAGCTGGCTCCGGGTACCTTTTCCAGTAGAAGGAGCCTGACGGCCACCACTCCACACTCATTTTATTCATGACTGCACATCTCCTCCCCTCAAAATTCCACTCCATTTTCCACTTCCCATGTCCCCAGGGCCCCTTGTAAATGATCCCCTTCTACCTGCTTTTCTCCACCTTTTCAATTTCTTCTCTGAAATACACTTGAGTCAACAAAAAAGATCTGAAAGATAATTCTGTTGTATATGCAACAAAAATGTCTCCTCCCGAACCTGAGGAGCTCGAAATATTTTCCCTACTTACTTAACCAAGGTTCCATTCTGCTTGGAGAGAGCCAGGCTAACTTCCTCAGTTCAGTTCAGTTCAGTCCCTCAGTCCTGTCTCTTTGTGACCCTATGGACTGCAGCATGCCAGGCCTCCCTGTCCAACAGCAATTCCTGGAGTTACTCAAACTCATGTGCATTGAGTCAGTGATGCCATCCAACCAGCTCCTCTGTCGTCCCCTTCTCCTCCTGCCTTCAGTCTTTCCAAACATCATGGTCTTTTCAAATGAGTCAGTTCTTTGCATCAAGTGGGCAAAGTATTGGGAGTTTCAGCTTCAACGTAAGTCCCACCAATGAATATTCAGGACTGATTTCCTATAGGATTCACTGGTTGGATCTCCCTGCAGTCCAAGGGACTCTCAAGAGTCTTCTCCAACACCACGGTTCAAAATCATCAGTTCTTTGGTGCTCAGCTTTCTTTGTAGTCCAACTCTCACATCCATATATGACTACTGGAAAAACCATAGCCTTGACTAGACAGACCTTTGTTGGCAAAGTAATGTCTTTATAATATGCTGTCTACATTGGTCGTAACTTTTCTTCCAAGGAGTAAGCGTCTTTTAATTTCATGGCTGCAATCACCATTTGCAGTGATTTTGGAGCTCCCAAAAATAAAGTCAGCCACTGTTTCCCCATCTATTTGCCATGAAGTGATGGGACCAAATGCTATGATCTTAGTTTTCTGAATGTTGAGTTTTAAGCTAACTTTTTTAATTCTCCTCTTTCACTTTCATCAAGAGGCTCTTTAGTTCCTCTTCACTTTCTGTCATAAGGGTGGTGTCGTCTGCATATCTGAGGTTATTGATATTACTCTCGGCAATCTTGACTCCAGCTTGTGCTTCAACCAGTCCAGCATTTCTCATGATGTACTCTGCATATAAGTTAAATAAGCAGGGTGACAATATACAGCCTTGACATGTTCTTTCCCCAATTTGGAACCAGTCTGTTGTTCCATGTCCAGTTCTAATTGTTGCTTCCTGACCTGCATACAGGTTTCTCAAGAGGCAGGTCAGATGGTCTGGTATTCCCACCTCTTGAAGAATTTCCCACAGTTTGTTGTTATCCACACACAGTTTTTGGCATAGTCAATAAAGCAGAAATAGATGTTTTTCTGGAACTCTCTTGCTTTTTCAATGACCCAGGAGATGTTGGCAATCTGATCTCTGGTTCCTCTGCCTTTCCTAAATCCAGCTTGAACACCTGGAAGTTCATGGTGCACGTATTGCTTGAAGCCTGGCTTGGAGAATTTTAAGCATTACTTTACTAGCATGTGAGATGAGTGCAACTGTGCGGTAGTTTGAGCATTCTTTGGCATTGCCTTTCTTTGGGATAGGAATGAAAACTGACCTTTTCCAGTCCTGTGGCTACTCACTGCTGAGTTCTCCAAATTTGCTGGCGTATTTAGTGCAGCACTTTCACAGCATCATCTTTTAGGATTTGAAATAGCTCAACTGGAATTCCATCACCTCCACTAGCTTTGATCGTAGTGATGCTTCCTAGGGCCCACTTGACTTTGCATTCCAGGATGTTTGGCTCTAGGTGAGTGATCATACCATCGTGATTATCTGGGTCATGAAGATCTTTTTTTATAGTTCTTCTGTATATTCTTGCCACCTCTTCTTAATATCTTCTGCTTCTGTTATGTCCCTACCATTTCTGTGCTTTACTGTGACCATCTCTGCGTGAAATGTTCCTTTGCTATCTCTAATTTTCTTGAAGAGATCTCTAGTTTTTCCTTTTCTATTGTTTTCCTCTGTTTCTTTGCACGGATTACTGAGGAAGGCTTTCTTATCTCTCCTTGCTATTCTCTGGAACTCTGCATTCAAATGGGTATATCTTCCCTTTTCTCCTTTGCATTTTGCTTCTTTTCTTTTTAAAGCTGTTTGTACTTCCTCAGAATTTTGCTCAAAAGTCACCTTCTCCTGGGGCCTCAAAGATAAGCCTAGCTAACAGGTCCCCTACTGCCCCCATGCGTTATACCCTTCTTGCCTGCTTCATTCTATCTCCTTGGCTCTTATCCCCATTTAGCATATAATGTGACTTTCTGGTGTATCAGGTCTGATTCATCAGTTTAGTTAGACGTAGTTACTCATTGTCCCCATGTGCTGGGTGGGCCCTGCTCTAGGTACTGGGCAGGCATGAGCAAACATGACAACCCAGATCCCAGCTCTCTGGGGTGGGCATTCTGGTAGGAATACACGCTGTGGCTTCTCCAGCTCCAGAAAAACAATTCCTTTCCTCGACGCCACTTTTCCTTCTGGCCTCTGCCCTGTTTCTACTTTATTTTCTAGGAAAACTCATCAAGAGATGTCTATCCCCACTCTGTCTCCAGACTCTCTCCTCCCACAGGTTCTAACAGTCTTCTGCTCCAGGCCCACCACGGCCACTCTAACTAGAACGGTCCAGGTCACCGATAACCCCCACATGGCTGACTTGGGCGGCCAGCTCTCAGGCCTCCCTCCCTGGACCACCAAGGTGGTCCGCTGATCACTCCTCCCTCCGGGGGCTTTTGCAGGCTGGCCGCCAGGACAGCGCTGTCTTCTGGTTCCCCTCCTTGGTCTCCTCTGCTTGTTCCTCCTCTCTCCACGACCTGTGATACTGGAGGGCCCCAGGCTTCTCACCTACACCCACCTCTATCTTTCGTGACTATGTTTTAAAAGCCACCTCTACATGTGACATGCCCTTGTGGTTCAGACAGTAAAGCGTCTGCCTACAATGCGGGAGACCCAGGTTCAATCCCTGGGTAGGGAAGATCTCCTGGAGTAGGAAATGGCAGTACTCTTGCCTGGAAAATCCCATGGACGGAGAAGCCTGGTAGGCTACAGTCCATGGGGTCGCTCTCACTCACTCACTCTGTCTGGATATATGCCCAGGAGTGGGACTGCTGGACCATACGGTAATTCTGTTTTTAGTTTTTTGAGGCTCTGCCATACTATTGTCCATAGTGGCTACAACTTACATCCCCAACAGTATGGGAGGGTTGCCTTTTCAGACACGACTGAGCAACTTCACTTCACTCACATTTGTATCTCACGATGCTTTAGCTTCAGCCCCGACCACACCTTAATGTTTGGACTTGTAAGTCTACCACCTACCCAAATCCCCATCTGGAGGTCAGGGAAGGGAGGCATCTCAAATTTGTCTAAAGAGAGTGTCTAATCTTCAACTCCCAAGTGACATGTCATAAATACTGGTTGAGGTAGTCTAAGACTTAGTTGGACAGAGCAAGAAAACTGCGAGACAGCATGGGATGGAACATGATTCGGTGATAATAGGAATGAGCTACTGACACACGCATCAACATGGGTAAATTTAAATACATTTTGCTGAGTTACAGAAGCCAGGCACAGAGAAGGACACCACTATGAGAGCTCATATGAAAATTCCAGAAAAGGCAAGTCTAGCCTGTCACCAGACAGCACATCAGTGGCCTCCCAGGGCCCAGGGTGGAGAAGACTCACTGTCAAGGGGCAGAAGGGAACTTTTAGGCGATGAAAATGTCTGTATCTTAACTGTGGTAGTGCACACATGGGTGACTGCCTCAACCAGAATCCATCCAACAGGACCTTAAGATGCATGTATATTATTACTGTAAAGTTTACCTCAAAAAGGTGATTAAAAATAAGGTGGCTTATTTGTTTAGAATATATACTGATCTAAGAGGACTCGGGAGCGGCTCTAAAGATGTTACTTTAGCGTACCAAAACACACGGCAAGAATGTATTGTGGCAGGAGCGTAAACTGGTATGGGTACTGCAGAAACAATAGAGAGGGTCCTCAAAAAGCTAAAAACAGAGCTGCCCAATGATCCAACAACTCCACTCCAGGGTATATATCCAGAAAAAAACCAAAGACTAATTCAAAAAGACACACACATCCAATGTTCACAGCAGCACTATTTACAATAGCTAAGACAGGGAAGCAACCCAAGTATCCATCAACAGACCAACGGAGAAAACTGTAACACAGAACCCCTCAGAATGGGAGAAAATATTTGCAAATGCTGTGACCAACAAGGGATTAATCTCCAAAATTTACAAACATCTCACATGGCTCAATGTCAAACAAAAGACAAATCACCCAATCAAAAAAGTGGGCAGAAGGCCTATAGAGACATTTCTCCAAAGAAGATACACAGACGGCCAAGAAGGACATGAAAAGATGCTCAACATCATTCATTATTAGAGAAATGCAAATCAAAACTAAAATGAGGTATCACCTCACACCAATCAGAATGGCCACCATCAAAAAGTCTACAAACAATAAACGCTGGAGACAGGGTGAAGAGAAGGCAGTCCTTCTACACTGTTGGGGGCACTTCATCGGTACAGCCACTGTGGCTCCTTGGAAAAAAAGGCCACCATGAGACCCAGCAATCCCACTACTGGACGTGTATCTGGAGAAAACCATCGTTCTGAAAGGATACATGCACCCCACTGTTCACTGCAGCACTGTTTACAACAGACGTGGAAGCAACCTAAAGTCCACTGACAGAGGGACGGATAAAAAAGCTGTGGTATGTAATATACAATGAAATATTACTCAGCCGTTAACAAGGAATGAAATCACGCCATCTGCAGCAACAGGGAAGGACCTGGAGATTATTCTACTAAGTGAGGTAAATCAGACAAAGACAAGTATCACATGACATCACTTATGTATGATGTCTAAAGAAATGATACAAATGAACTTAACAAAGCAGAAACAGACTCACAGCCTTAGAGAACAGACTTGTGATTGCCAAGGGAGAGGGAGGGATGGACTTGGAGTTTGGGGTTAGGAGAAGCAAACTATTACCTTTAGAAAGGATAAACCAGGCCCTACTGTACAGCACAGGGACCTGTATGCGGTCTCCTGGGATAAGCCGCAATGGAAAATGCGTGTGTGACTGAGTCACTTTTCTGTATAACAGAAACTAGCACAACACTGTAAATCAACTATACTTCAGGACTAATAAATAAATAAATAAGCAACCATCTCTATAAACTCTTTTCAACTCATCAGAATAGCAAAGGTTTTATCACAAATAGCAAAGGTTTTTTCACGTAGGATAACAAGTTCAATGCAGAGCAGTCTTTTCCTTATGAGTTATATAAGCCATAAACAAATGATCATTAAACTCTAATATGACTCAAAATGGATTATGAGGAAAAAACGAACACTTAAATTCTGAGCAGAGGAAATGAGTAACAAAAACCCTTGCCTTTTATTTTTGTCCATAAAGGTCTGAGTCATAATTTAGCAGGAGCCTTGAGTATTTAAGCTGAACTGAAGCTGCACTGTGACAGCCACTGTGCACAGTCCGTACAGCTGAGCACACGCAAAGTTCAACCGGGGCCTAAGGCAACCTTCTTACAAATGCAAAACACAACAACTAAAAAGACTTTCAGTTAAATGAGATAAGTCTTAAGACTAGGGAAATGTTGAAAAAACTTCACTACTGCAGTTTTGCTAAGCACATGAGCTACACACACACACACACACACACACACACACAATGACACAACCAGGCACAAAAAGTATTTATATGGTGAAGAATCATCCTGTTAATTTATGCCAAAGAATGTCATGTTTGTTTATCTTAATGCAGGGCATAGTTAGGTTTTACGGTATCATAAAGACTTTTGATTTATTATTGAACTGAATATACAGAATATTTCAAGGTTGCTATGAAAAAGAGAAAAAATACAAAGTTGAAATTCTACCTAGCGACATAGGTTTCTCAAGATAACTTTCTTCTTTATGCATCAAACTAAGGTAAGGAGAAAATACGTGGTTGTTAAAAGATACCACGCCATTTAAAAAAAAAAAGTCTGTTTCTGAATGTAATAGAATATCCTGGCCCATTAAATAGTGGAATAGTTTTTGGAGACAGAATGAATTCTGGCCTAAAGAAATACGGTGTGTGACTGGAATACTCAGTGAAGCTCTAAAAGGCCACGGAAGCCAAGGCGTGGCCTGCGTAGCGAGGGGCGGGTGAGGGGTGACTAGCAGTGAGGGCTGGCTTATGGCCGGCTTCCTCCCTCGCTTCTCTCCTTCAATTATCGCTTAAAGATTGCCTTCCGTGTCCTTTCGGGGGTAAGTTATCTTACCCTTTATCATTTGTTCCTTCAGTATTTTAATATAAAACCTACAAGAAAAACAACAAATTCAAGGCTAGTATTAAAAGCTTGAATAAAAAAAACAAACCTTTCCCTCAAATCAGTAAACTCTTCTTGGTGAACAGAATCTTGTGGAAGTGGGAATGATTACTTTCTAAATAATGTGTTAAAAGTAAGTACTTTCCTTCTGAAGCATTAATGCTTTATGAACTTAATTTTTGTTTATCATTATAGTATATTGTTGTATTATGCAAGTATAGATACCTAATTTCTAATGATTTATCCAAAATCATACACAAGAAAAAGCAGGCCAACAGAAATATAATCAAAACCTCTTGAAAATGAAGTTACTATAGATGTACCTAAATAAATAAACTATAATCAAAAGTCGAATCTCAAGTCTAGAACCTGATTCTATGTTGAATAGAGATCTTTTAAAAAGTGTTCTCATTCAACATATAATTTAATAGCATATTCTGTAAACTGAAGCATAAAGATTACATTTATTCTGAGTCCAGATACTTTCTCAACTGCAGAAGTACAAGGATGCCTCTGCCTTCATCAGCAATACAGACTTATGATAAGGTATGCTGCAAAAAATGTCATGAAATCCTCATGTTCACTGTTAACCTGCATTATTAGTAAAAATGATGCCTATTATAAATGGCATTCACATTTTCAACAAAGTTATATATATTTTCTGATGATCACACAGAGAAAACAATTTAGATTTCATTTTTAAAAATAAGGTTTATTCATAATAAACTCTTTAATAATTCTATATTTTTATTCTAAGGAATGCACAACTGTAGACAATGCTAGCTTTAACATTTATTGAAAATGTGTCCTCTTATATTAATGCAAAACGTAACTTTTTCTTTAGTATAAAGAATTCTCACTGCATTTGACCTAAGGATCTGGAGCACTCACAGAGGAGTTTGAGATGACCAGCCAGAATCAGTCAGGAGGTTTTCTCTCTTCTCAATTAGGTAACTGAAATAGGAACTCTAACTCTAAATATCATAAGCAAAGTCTAAATCTTAGAAAAATAAACTGAGGAAATATAACAAACTGCTTCAAATACATGCCTGAGGTGGGAAAGGGCTTGCACTTTCATACTGTGGCAGCTTCCAGATGAGATCATCAGTTCCTAATCTTCAGGTTCATATCTGGAAAGAGATATGTATTTAATTAAGAGCATGTCAACTGTTGTACCAATGAGTTTACCTGAAACACTTCCAGTGACTAAGCCAGTAATGTTGCATCCTTCATCTGAAATCACTGCTGCGGTATAAGTCAGATTTGTTCACAGCGTGATGGGGGTGAACCGGAGGATTCCTGGACCAGAGGATGGACCAGATAACCACTGATACACCGTCAGGCTCCAAGTCTCTACTACATGTGGCATCTACACCCGTGTCAGCTCAGTAGACAAAGGATTTGGTAATTATCTAATCAAAGGCCTGATGGACACACACAGCTGATATGGCCTTGTGAGTACAAGGTTAACCAACTCCCTTCTCTAAGGAGAAGTTTGATCTGGGGTTTACTCTTCAGCTCTGGGACTCTGGAATTCTGATAAAGGTAAAATGTCAGCTGAGTTTCCAGGCAGAACCACTGATGGCAGAAATGACCCTGATTAGAAGACTCCATCCGGACCACAGAACTGTGGCCAACCACACATCCATAGCAGAAGCCAGGGCTTAGACTTCCCCACGTGCAGTGAGTTCCTGGACACACCCCCACCGGAGCATCATGAGGCTGTACCAGAGACCCACTCCTATGTGGGGCATGCACTTCTAGGGCACGCTGGCTCCGGCATCCACACACGGACCTCATTTCGTAGCACCTGAATTGTCATGTGGGGGCTTCTCTGGTGACTCAGATGGTAAAGAATCCACCTGCCAATGCAGGAGGTGCAACAGACTCAGGTTCGATCCCTGGGTGGGGAAGATCCCTTGGAGAAAGAAACGGCAACCCACTCCAGTATTCTTGCCTGGAAAATTCCGTGGACAGAGGAGCCTGGCAGGCTACAGTCCACAGGGTCACAAAGAGTCAGACACAACTGAGCAATTAAACAACAGAGTGTCACATGGGAGCACAGTGTGAGCAGGTCCTGGACTGCAGCAGGACACCACCGAGCAGCAACGCCTGGTGCGGCCCTGCGTGCCTGCTGAGGTGTCCGTCCGACACCCTGCTGAGGGGATCCGGGCCAAACGCGGCCCTGAGTGACTCTGAAGGTCCAGCTGAACCCGAAAAGAAGCCATAGGGGGTGTGACAACTGAGGCCTGGCCAGAGCCCCTGGGCCTTCCCCAACACAGGCGGCCGGATGATGAAGCAACTCCCCGCTGGCCCGACCTCTCCGGGCAGGAGGTCAGACTTAATGCAGGACAGACATCAACCCAGCAGGGGGACGACCCCAGGGGTCGGATCAGCACAGCTTACTTTGCCAGTCTCTTCCTCAGGTCTTTGATTTGGTCGTTCTTCTTGGTAAGAATCTCCTTCATGTTTCGATAAGCTGCTGTTTGTTGGAATTTCTTCTCTAATTCCTACATAGGGAAAATTTTCAGTTCATTAATAAGAAACAGTTAAGGAAAGAAAGAACATATCTGATGAAAATATACATTTTTGCCCTAGTTTACTAACACTCTGCTTATTTTATTTTCTAATTTATTTTTAATGTATTTATATAAAATTAAGACTATTCAAAGTTTAAAAATACATTCTTTCAAGTGAGAAGCCAATAAAATGGCAACATTTCATTTACAGATAAAACGGACATATGCTCTTCTTTCTAAATCGCAAAGTAGTGCCAGCATTTTAGGAAGAGGATTTTATTTACATTTTAGCTTGTATATTCTGAAGAGTCTAATCCCTAAAGCGAACAGTTCTCCGCATACTGCTTATAAATTAAGAAACTCGGAGAGAACCCTTCAGAAAAAAGCCACCCATCCCTCTGCCAGACTGTAAGAGGGATGATCAGGACAAGCACCACGAGGTGCGGGGTAGTGGGTGTAAGCATACAACAGGAAGGAGTACAGGCTTTTTATTACTACAGATAGTTTGGTGTCAAAGAGAGAGGAACCTTTTTACCAAAAGTGCTTAATCTTTCAGAACACAAAGTGCCTAACACCTTGAGAAAAAGTAGAGTGCGTCTGCAGCTATCCACATTTCCCTTAGTTACACTGTGTTCATCACTTAACTGGATGTGGACAGACAAACCTGACCTTTTCGGCCAAGCTCAGCTGCTCCTGGACCCTGAGTAGGTCGTGCTTGGCCGTCGCGAGATTCTCCTCCAGGGATTTCTGGTTTTCTGTCTGGTCATTAAGGGTCTTCTGAAACTCACTCTTTAAAGCAGCAACTGTGTTTTCCAAGTCACTCAAGTCTTGGGCCTTTATAAAATCCTGGGAAAAAGACATACATCCACATAATTTCACGCTGACATCCTAAACAGTAACAGCGTTAGAGTCAACCCCTCAGCGATGGGAAGGGAGGAGGCTGTGGGTTGCGTGTGCCCATCACCCTCCCCCGCCAGCCTCCTTTGCCGCTGTAGTCCAGAGCGTCATGGTGCCCGGTGCATGGTGCCCGGCACACATACACAGTCGCTCAGCGGCCACTGATTTCCAAGTACGTCAAATATGACTTATGAGCTGTTGGGATTCCAAAAGAACAAGAGAGGTGAGATCCTAAATTTGACAAGGTTGTGTTTCCCAGAGTTGGGGCGGCAAACAGGTTTCGTTTTTGAAAAGTCAAGGTAAAAGACACCCTGGTGAGAGCTTCCCTGGTGGCTCAGCGGTCGAGAATCCGCCTGCCGACAGACACAGGTTCGAGCCGTGATGGAGGAAGATCCCACGCGTAGCAGAGCAGCTGAGTCCGTACCCCACAGTCCTAGAGCCCGGGAGCTGCGACTACTGCGCCCACGTGCCCTCGAGCCCAAGCCCCGCAAGAGAAGCCTGACTCACTGCCACTAGAGAAAAGCCTGCGCAGCCATGAAGACACAGCACAGTCAGAAAAATCCTGGTGAAGAGTTTTGAATGATACAGATGGAAACATAATTTATAATTATAATACATTTATAAAACACAATTATAATTTGTTATTTATAATTTATACTTATAAAACATAATTGATAATATATAATTCATATAAAAAATGGAATAGATATGCTTCACAATATTATGAGCCTAATCAATGCTTACTGAGTACATGGCTTGCTACATTTATAAGACTTTAAGTTTGTTATCTTAATTTGACATACACATATTTGTACACTTTGTGTAATACAAGCAGCTGGATCTTCTCTCTACCTGCATGTTTTTTTTAATCAGATATAATTTATAATGTAAAGAAGAGTAATATTAATGAGACAGGAAAACGGTCTATAATTGCTAACTATGAAGATGAAGCATGACCATCAACAAAAGAAAAATTCCTTATTTTTGAAATCTGGTCTTGAAAAAGATTTTATTTCACTGGATCTCTGTATGCATTTTGCTTTTGCCAAATCTTAAAAAAGTAAAATTGGAGCAAAGTCTTCACTGGCTTGTAAAACAAAATTTATTATCCAAAAATGCAACTGTTTTACTTTTGAGAAATTACACACCTGTTTCAGAGTATTCAGCTGTTTTATAAATGTATGGTCCTTGGTATATAATGATTGAAAATCATATATATATTTCCTTTCATTTTAGCCATGTAAGAAGTATCCTTTTATTTTAAAAAAGTATCTACAGATGAAATAATGTAATGTTTGAAATTCGTTTCAAGAAAACATAGGGGAGAAGAGAAGAAAGTAGAGGTTAACATGAAACAGGCTGGCCACGCCCTGGCGACTGAGTAGTAAAGGTGAGTGATGAGTGCCCGGGCTACATTACACTACTCTCGCTACTCTTATACATGTTTGAAATTATCCACAGAAAAAGTGCAACCAACGACTAATGAAGCAAGTTTGGGGATTATTTAGTAGACATTTACAACGGCACTGAAACCCCTAGGGAAGTCAGTGCTGCAGTGAAGATTCCGGCAAACAGCCCTGCTGATGGGGTCCTATCACAGCACCTCATCTCGATGCAAAGGCCACGAGAGGCAGAAGCGTGCCCACAATGACCTCTAGGGTGGAGCGGGACTCAGTCACTCCACTCAGACAAACCTGGAGAACTTCGACACTGAATTTCAGACAAACCTGAACTTTGACACTGAACTTTGATACACAAGCTCTGCTAGATACAGATGGATCTGAAGATGCGCAACTAATAAATTCATTTTATCATACTCCTGAAGGGAAATTTAAATTCAAATCCCGGGTGGCGCAGTGGTAAAGAACCCGCCTGTCAATGCAGGAGACCCGGGGTTCGATACCTGGATCGGGAAGATCCCCTGGAAGAGGAAATGGCCACCCACTCCAGTGTACTTGCCTGGGAAATTCCATGGACAGAGGAGCCTGGTGGGCTGCAGTCCATGGGACTGCAAAGCCTCGGACAGGACTTAGTGACTAAACCACAACAAATCCAATTAACTAAGATGTCCTCCCTTCTTCTCTCTCCCATTGGAATTGGAATGGGAAAGTGAAAGAGAAAAGAACTTAAGAAAAAGAAGATCCAACCAAATCTTGGACGCCCACGGGCTCTGGGACTCGCGAAGCAGTGAGCCCTGAGTGTGTGCCGCCTGCCCTCGGCAGGTGCTCACACGGCCTGGCCTGGACAAGTCTGTCTGGTCGCAGGACAACTGGGGCGCCTCCTTCTCAGGGAGTGGCTGGGGGTGGGGCATGATAGTAGCTAAGACTTTGTACGAGTTTATGACTTGATTCTGTCTGGAAACTGTTAAAAAGCTAACACTGATTTCACCTTTTGATTTCCGTGCTCAAGCTGTAAATCCTGCAGTGCTCTTTCCAGCTTTGACTTCTCATCCAATGCATCTGTTGCCTAAAGTCAAGAGTAAACAGAAAACATTCAATATTTAGTCTGTAAGTAATGCTTTCAATAATTTTAAGTATTCCTCAGTTACCTGTGATTCAATGGTCTTCAGTCTTGACTTCAATTTCTCATTCTCTTCTTGAAGTCTTATAATTTCCTTTGTGAGTAAATTCAAGTTTTACTATGTTAGCCAAAGTACTTTTCATCCTTGACATTACTTGTTTCACTCCTACTTTTAATTTTTAAATTACATAGAAACTCCAGAGTCTGCATGCCCTGGCTACTGGTAATATCCCAGTTTCAACCAGCCCACCAGCCTCAACATCTGTGAGTCATCTTTGGCTCTAGGACTTCTAGCTCCTCCTTCACGGTCTCTCAGACTCTTTTCAGCCTCTAGTCCCAGCCTTTTCCCACAGTCCCCTCCTCTGCCAACCCTCCCCTGGCCCCAGGCCCTCGCCTGCCAGCAGCACCATCGTGAGCACCGCCTGTCAGCACAGTCTCATTAAGCCCCAGCGCACACAGCACTGCCCAGCTCGGGCCAGCCCTCCGCGACTCTTGTCCACACGGACTGCGTCCTCCCTGCCGCCCTGCGGCACAGAGCTTGGCAGTCTTCTGTCCCCGTTTCTGGAATGTCAGTTATCCCTTCCCAATGAGACTGCAAGGTCTTGAGGGCAAAAGGCCAGGTGTTACTTTTCTTTTTATGTAACTACATCTAGCATAATGTTGAAAACACAAGAGTCATGAAAAATGGCTCTATATTGGTAATTATTTTTTATAAACCTCTTACTAAGTACCATTAAGGACAACTATTTGACAGACTAATTACCCTCAGTGGACAGAAGCCAGACCTTCCACCCCAGTCCCCACCTAGAGCTTGCAGGCAGCCAGCATACATCCCCAGAGTTTCCCATCTCTCAAAGTGATGGCAACAGTACCTTATTCAGGAGTTCTGCTGCTCCTGCTTCGTGAAGTGGAGCAAGTTTTGGCTTCATGCTCTCTATGATGGACTGAAACGAAACAAAGAAACCAAACTGAAATCGCCACCAAATAAAGCACCTGTAATCACCGAACCCTTCTACTTTCTAAGTGGAAGACATGCGCAAACCTATCAATGGGATGTCAGCTAGACTTTTATTGGTTTGCTTCTCTACTACATACCAATGCTTAGAGCTTGGCCCACAGTGCCCAACGGAAGTTAGATAAAAATGAAACCCATCCTCCTTGTATCTTAAACAAACAAACAGGTGGAAGAGAAAGGTGGGAGGGATGGCAGTAGGACTTAGGGACTGAGGTTTTACACTGTGGGAGCTGGAGGCAAGGTTTCTGCACGAACCCCCAAAATTGTAATAATGATGAGGATTTAGGTAAACTGCATTGCAGATGAGTAACTTGACACAACTTGATACATATTCTACAATATGTATTACAGCAAGAGAATTCATGCCCTCTGAGCCAGAAATTTCTTTGCTAGAAGTTCCAAAGAAACACTCAGAAAATTCTTATGTATGTGTACGTTCATGGGTTCAACTCGGCAGCATTTTACTATGCGACGCCACAGAGATTTCATGGTACATGCACATGATGGAAAGGTCACTGAAGATAATGAGACTCTCTTTAATCACAGAGAGAGAAGTAGGCGATGACTAGTACTGTCTCCACTTGAGGGATGAGGAGAACGGGGCTCAGTCGTCTCAAAGTCACCTGCTCAAGGTCACAGAGCTGGGGAGTGACAGTGCCAGGATGCCTGAGTGAAGAGCTTGCATAAGTGGGAGGCGGGTGACCGAAGGGACGTTGTGAGCGTGTGCACATGCGTGTGTGAGACAGCAGACAAAAACAAGCTTTTCACAGTAATTTCCAAAGCTATTCTTCTGCCTAAAAATCCACAAGGCGACTTTTGAATTCTGGTCTTGAGCTGAATGCTTTTCCTTGAGAATTCTCACTTCAGCCTCTGAATGTTTTAAGCAATTTGAGGATGCTAAACAGTGGCTATTAAGATATAGATCAAAAATTACCTTTTTATTTGAAGATGTAAATTCTGCTTTTTCAAATTCTGCAACTTGCTCTAATAATTCTCTTGAAAATAAAGGAAAATATGAAAAAATAATTGTTTAGAATAGATTTGTATCATACACACAAGACGAATAAAAGCACTGGTACCAACCTATTACATGCAGACAACAGAGCAAGATGAACAAAACTTTGTCACATCAAAAATGGTACTAGTTACTCAAGGTAGAAGAACTAAGTTCCATGCACTCAAATTTGAATCCCCATAGCACCTTCTATTTTGTACTTACTGAGTGTACAATATAATTGCCAGAACTAAACTACAATGTTAATATAACCATGTCTGAAGTTTGTAGTCCACACTGTATTTTTGACGTGCTAAAGGGAAACTGCTCTATAATATACACTGTTATCTGGCAGAGGTTCAAGGAAAACTGGTTTTAATAGAATAGCCTGGGAAAAATGGAATTAGTTCACATCTACTGAGTATGGTAAATTCTCAAGGAAGACAGTTTCTACCTGAACATTTCCTCTTATTTGAAAAAGTACATGGAGACTGACTATACAAAAGCTTTTACAGTGAATGGTAGTTAACTACTCTTTAAAGCTTCTTAACAGGTCAGTTTCTCAAAGTTTTCTCACCAGTTACCTACCTACAGTTGGTGAAGCTAGATGGTTTCCTCCCCTACCCGAGGCCACAGCCAGGGACGCTCAGCACGGCCCGTGAGCCGCGCTGCGTCTGGCTCAGCAAACAGCCCCCTGGCTCCACAGCAGTCCTTCCAGAGGCCTGGCATGACTCTTCGCAGAGTGAGTATCAATTTCACTGATTTTACCATATTTTTTTTAAAAATAAGTGAGCTTTTTGATGTTCAGATTACAAACGTTTCTAAGGAAAGCTTCCAGGAAAACGTTCCCTATTTTAAAGATTGGTATATAACTTTAATGCAATTAATTTAGAAGTAAACTTCCCATACTAAGTGTGATTTGATGCTAGTTGCATTAATTATTCAAAGCTGTTTCATAACCTCTACTTCCTGGCTGACCTACCTCTACAAACTCTCTACAATACTGATCAGGCCAACCAAAGCTGCTATAGGGAACCATCACTGAGCACCTTCAGAGCAATCTCACAGACCTCAGAGGCCTTTACCGCACCCGGGAGCAGCGGGAGCAGGGCACTCCGAAAAGGACTCCGCATGGCACCTAAGCGTGGCTCATGACACTTGGCTGTCCTTCTACCCAAATATTCTCACACACTATGCTCAAGAAAAACAGCACGAGAGAGAGTCACACGCTTTCAAGTTCGTGCTTGGGCCTCTATCATCACAACTGTGGAAACATATTATTACCTGTTTTCAAGTTCAGAGATATCTGTCTGCAGCTTGAGGTACCACTTCTCGGCTTGTGAGAAAAGCTGCCGCAGAAGTAGCACGTTGGTGTAGGCCGTGTTGATGAGCTCAGACTCCACCTCGCTGTGGACCACAGCCTGCAACCCATTCAGCACCTCAGAGACTTCATCGACGGTGAAGGTCTCCTCCACAAGCCTGAAAAACAACCACGATCTAAAACCTCTGTGTAAACAACAAAACCCATTTACAACGAAAAACAAAAGTAAGAAGCCTCCATCGTGTCATCGAAGGGATGAAAAGGTTACAGTGAAAGTCTCTCTGGGAACTATCTTCTTTATTCATAAAACAGTTTGAAAATAATTTAGATTCAATTAATTTTTGATGTGTAGTTAAATGATTAAACCGTGGCTTGCTCTTCAAATGTGCACACCCTTTAATACAAGTTATGTGCTTAGAAACAAGCCCCAAACTATCTAATTTTTCTTTAGCTTTTCAGTGAAAATTAGCTTTATCACATTTAATTATTTCATAAGTCACCTGAGAGGTGTAGTTCCTCCCTTTTTTTGTATTAGTTGTCTAGCATTTCAAAGACCTTATAAGCTATAAGAAAATTAGTGGTAATTATGTATTGCTTTTCTTAGCATCTTGAGACCTGAAAGAAAAAAACCCCAAAATTTAATTAAAGCTCCATAAAAATGAACATCATCAAAAAGTATTAAAACTCACTCTTTCACAGAGAATGTTTGGGTTGGAAGGCAACTCCAGAGGCATTTGCTTCAAGCCCCTCACTTCGCAGATGCAACACAGGCTCGGGAGGTGGAGATGCCGTGCCCAGCATCCCACTGGGGTGTGACTCAATCCCACAGTCGTTTCCAGTCATCTCAGAAACAGGCCCAACAACTGAATCCTTGAGAAAGCATCCGTGCAGGCCTCCTGCTGCCAGTGACGGGCTTACAGCAACAGCGCTCCCCCCCACCCAGGCCTCCACCCCCAAGGTCCTCACCTCAGTGGGTGAAGAGCTACAGCCGTGACGCTGGCCATCCTCTCCTTCACTCCAAAAGGAGGGAGGACACGCTGTGTCCAGGAGGACACAAGGCAGGGTGCCACACCAAACTTCTCTCACAGCTGTACTCGAGTTAACATTATTTGATCTACTAAGCTTTAATGTTTTATTTACCGAGCAGAATTTAACAACTCTTAAAAACCCAGAAGTTTAAGTCCCTATTAAAAATATCAACGATCTTCCTGTATTCTTTAATAGAACAAACTAAATCTGCGTAAAAATATGTTGTTTTTTGAGCAACCCAAGTTCATTACTATGAACAGTAATTAAGGTACTCCAAACTCCAATGTGTAAAGTAAATGAAGAATACCTTCTTTGGCTGTCTCACAGTTTCACCAATCAGACTGCTGCTTATATCTGCTGTGAGTCAGGAAGCCAGATTATCAGACTAGATTAACAAACTGAACAGATAAGTTTACAGCTGATGGTCTCTGCTACTGCGTGGCATTAGAGTTTATCACAGTTGCAGGTCCCATGGAGACCTTTCTTGTTTATGTCCTCACATTCAGGTGTGCCAAAATCTGATCCCCAAGCAGCCTGAGGTCTCCTTATTATTCCATCCTTTTGGCTGCTTCCCCTATTATCCTCTATCACTGAATTTTCTACGGGCTTTTACTATCTCTCATTGATCCAACCAAATGAATTATCGCTTCCTGCTGCAGTTCACCTAACAATTTTGGTCCTAGTCAGCAAGCTTTTCACGGTTTCCTGCTGCAGTCTCCTCTTCTATTTCAATGTAAGACTGTATAGGTGTTTTCTTGCTAAATGCCATGTCTTATGGCTCCACTCTTTTAATTCATAACTCAAGTAATTAAAGTTCTGGAATCTCTACTACAGCAAGCCAATTATTAACCCACCAGCACTTAACAGTTTCCTGACTGCCTTTCTGAAACTCTGCAATCCCTTAATTACCCTATGGGCATGTTTAATAACAGACTGCTCCCACCACAATCTGATTTCTTGAATTTCACACATCCGTAAGGTTACGTGTAGCTGCTCACAATGGATAACTGATCATATCCTAGCAGTGGTTTGTTTGGCCTCTGCTACAGCTGCCCCACACTGGCAGCCAGAAAGGATGACTGACACTTCCCACTGGGTCTCCCCAGAATTCTGATACCTGCTCTCCTTGAGGTCTTGGAAGCAGGAATCCACAGTTTTGAGTCTCAAGCCTCTTTTTGAGCGAGCAAAACGCATATAATTAATAACTTCATTTTGATGGTGCTCATTTAGACCCAACTCTGCCTGAAAGAGAGAAGTAATTTGTTAGTAAACTATAATAAACGAAACCAGCGATGAAAACGTACAGGCTCTCCTGTGGTGGAGACTGCTAGATGTCTACTAAACGCTGTTCTTTCCATCTTTTTAGACACATGGATTGCTGTTGTTTAGTCTTTAAGTTGTGTCTGACTCTTTTGTGACCCCTGGACTGTAGCCCATCAAGCTCCTCTGTCCATGGGATTTCCCAGGCAAGGATACTGGAGTGGGTTGCCATTTCCTTCTCCAGGGGATCGTCCTGACCCAGGGATCAAACCCACATCTCCTGCATTGGAGCAGTTGTGTGACCACGTGACTACTTCTCAGTATCAGATGGGAACAGAGGAATGAAAGCTATTTCTAAACCCTGGGCCTTAAGACATGGGGCACATGTCTGCCACACCCTATTTCTCTGAAAGCTGGAGGTGACACTTTGCTGAACCATGCAGATAGCATGATGGCCTCGGGGCTGGGGGAGCAAGATGAAAGGGAACTGTACCCCGAATAACTTCATGGAGCAGCACAGACCCATATACCTGAGATGAGCAACGAAAAGGCTGTTAAGTGTGAGAGGAATAAACTTCTGTATTCTCTAAGGCACATTTTATAAAAAAAAAAAAAATCTCTATTAGAGCAACTTAACCTTATTCCATCTCACACAGCCTTAAAAATATATTTGGTTTTGAAGCAGCCATCAATCGCTCTTGATTTTAAACCAGATGAGAGCTTGACAACTATAAGCTAGAGACTGATGAAGTTCTTTTTCATGTTAAAGCTACACTGAAAATTACAGAAGAAAATTATAAAAGTGAACATCCAACGCAGGGGACTAACTAAGTTAGAATTATCTTTAAGAATAATTCGATGTGTCATGGCGTTCTTACGGGAGACAAAGGCGTATTTCACAACCCTCTTTTCCAGGCTCATGTCATCCTCTCAGCACACAGGGCTGCCCCCAACACTGGAGGACACCAAGGTCACTGGGCATGATCTCCTTCCCCCGCTAGGCCCCTCACCATGGCTGTGCTGCATCTACGTGTGTCCTTACCTGCAGGTGCAGGACACAAGACTACAAGGGCCATGACCTGGTTCCTCTGGCTCCCCGAGTACCCCCAGGACTCCTCATAGTGCCGGCACACAGTGGACACGTGCCTGACCAGTGAACTGAAAGAGATCCTTCTTTCGAAGGTCATTCCTTCACGGCTTTAATCTGTTCTCTTTCGAGCTCCTGCGGGACTTCAACCAATCACTTCTCCTCTCAACACGCTATAGAGGTTTCTTCTTCCCTTCAGACTATAGAGAAGGCTGCACACAAACCTCATACGTGCAAAACTAAAACAAAACCATGGATTCCCTCCAGCTGCCACTGCATTTCTCTAGCTCTCTTCTACTCTTGTATCTCCAGCCTATACGCTGCTCCAATCGCCTTTGCAAAGCTCACTGGCAACTTAATAACAAGTCCAACTACTGTGGCTGATGCTTTTCTGTCTGCTGACCTGCTCCATTCTCTGCCTGCTAACCCCACCTTCCCTTCTTGATCTCACCGGTAGCCTTCTCTTCTTGTGCTTGCCTCTTAAGCAGCTGCACTTTCCAAGAGACTGCCCTTAGACCCTTACTCTTGTCACTCCATACCCTCTCCTGGATGACATGATCTCTTTCAAGGTGTTACCTATAAGCATCTCTCAAGTATCGCAGGCTGGCCCACAGACTAGTACCCCCAACCACATGAACGGCTCCATCAAGCCTTTTTCTCCCCCACATTATTTTTAATACGTCTGTTAAAGTTCAATAATTTAAGAATTACCCAAGATACCATGATGCTCTTTAATGGTTACCTATCCGGTAGACTGCTTCAAAACAACCAGTTGAGGTGTTTTGGCCAATGTAAACCAACACATTTGTGGTATATACTTACATTTCCTGACTCTACCTTATTTGGTTAAACTGGTAATTAACTTTTTGCCTTAGGGCTAGACAATGTGAATGGAAATAAGGAAGGAGTTTCTTATGTTTTACTTTACATGCATTGTTAGCCAACTCCTTGAACTAGTTCAAATGTCAATGTCAAATTCCTAATTTCTAATGTTAAACATTAGAAACAGTAACGATGACAACATCTAAAAGTCATTCAGAAGTTATGATGTGCCAGGCATAATCTCATTTACTCCTCAGTACAACCCTATGAAAAAGGAAATATAAACCTACTTTACAGACAGAAAACTGAGGTACAAAGAAAAAATTTTTTTCTATGCTATTGAATTAGCAAGTGGGAGAGCAGAGACTTGAACCAGGAAATCTAACTCCAAAGTCCACACTCTGCTTTTCAAATCCTTTTTGGAAAAATGGCAGAATTTAAATAAATAAAAGAACACGGATATGTTACAGCTTCAAATCAACCTGAGTTGTGACTTACAAGACAGATCTCCACCAGGCATTTGAAATAAACTTGAATACCTACATTAGAAACAATGTTATCTCTTCTATTCAGGTAGGTATCAGCAAGCTGCTGCTGCTAAGTCGCTTCAATCGTGTCCAACTCTGTGCAACCCCATAGATGGTAGCCCACCAGGCTCCGCCGTCCCAGGGATTCTCCAGGCAAGAATACTGGAGTGGGTTGCCACTTCCTTCTCCAATGCGTGAAAGTGCAAAGTGAAAGTGAAGTCGCTCAGTCGTGTCCGACTCCTAGCGACCCCATGGACTGCAGCCTACCGGGCTCCTCCGTCCATGGGATTTTCCAGGCAAGTGTACTGGAGTGGAGTGCCATTGCCTTCTCCGAGTATCAGCAAGAATATCCTACAATTGGAAATCTTAAAATGATGTCACAACTTGCTAAAAAAAATCTCATAGTTTCAATTATTCTTGCTTTACTCATAAGCCCTCCATACTCCCCAAACCCTTTCTCTAACCCCATTTCCCAAGATTCTACTGTTAAGAACACTCCTAGTCAGTCAGATTAGTCTGCTTACCAGCCTTGAACATCCTGTACTTTCACTCTCATTACCGCAATCCTTGACTAAAAGCACCTCTCCACTGCTATTCAATCTGAATCCGACCATGTGGTGTGCTGGTCAATGCTTAACAACAGGCATTGGTGAGGGTGGGGGTATGAAACTGATCTGTAGCCCTTGCTAATTTCCAGTGTAAAAACTCCCAGCATGGCCGGTTTCAAGCTATCAACATGTCACTGCAATGCAGAGGTGAGAAGAAATGCATACAATTTGCTCTCAGAAGGCAGTATAAGCATGCTCCAGAAAACCACCAAATTCCCACCCATCCTTCAAGATCAAACCTTCTTTATCTACTCTGTGAAGCCTCCCAACATGCCCTCATTAACTCTAGTTAGGCCTTCCTCCAAAAATTATCACATAGGTGGATGAGATGGTTGGATAGCAACAACGACTCAATGGACTCAACTCTGGGAGATAATAAAGGACAGGCGTGCTGCAGTCCATAGGGTCGAAAAGTCAGACATGACCTAGTGTCTAAACAAAACCTATTAGCTGTCTTTTTTTCCCCTTAGGTGTTGCTCCTTCCAGTAGACTGTAAGCTCATGACAGCATGAATCATTCCTTACACCATACAGTTTCCTCATATAGTGCCTTGCGCAGAGGAAGTGTCCAATGCATGTCTGTTATCTTCCGTCAAGTAAACTGTCCCCAGACCAAGAAGAAAAAATTAGTGAAACTGAGAATGAAATTTAGAACAAAAGACAGAAAAGTTGGTCTAAAATGGATGGGAGTGAAGAAAGGGAGCAGAAATAAGCAGCTGATTTCAGTAGCAGAAATAGCATTAGCCTGGGAAATGGAATGACAGAAGACAAGAATGAGAGCAGATGTCAATTTTCTTGTGACATCACCACCATTTTTTCAATTTGTTCATATTTTATGGAAACCAACAGAATGTGTGGGACAGGCTCCAAGAATGGTAGGGAATGGTTTGTTTTGTTCACAGTTGTACCCTCAGCTGCAAGAGTGACTAGTATACAGCGTGGGCTAAAAAGGAATTCTGGTTGCTTAAGTATTTCAGTAGCCAATTTCCCTGGTGCCCCCAACTCTGGATTCATCTTTTTCCCCCTCAACACTTCAGTACTGTGTCTTGTTCTAAAGACAGCTGCTGTTTAAGCTGGCATTGTATATCCGCTGGATTGACAAACGGGATTATGTTCTATCATCCAGGAAAAACATGCCTTCTTTTGAACAGGTCAGAACACAAGGAATGTCACTCAAGTTTTCTCAGGTATAAAATAGGGCCTGGGGATTCTCGTTATCACTCTCAGGTAAGAAAGCTGTATTCAGTCACGTTCTTCCTCCTCGGCTCGTTAACATAATTAATGCTGCCAAAGGGTGTGGGTGTGGGGGTGGTGTGTGTGTGTGTGTGTGTGTGTGTGTGTGTGTGTGTGTGTGTGTG
>ML660201.1:49187990-49199408 GCA_007570785.1 Antilocapra americana | reverse complement strand
TGTGTGTGTGTGTGTGTGTGTGTGTGTGTGTGTGTGTGTGTGTGTGTCTGTCTGTCTGTCTGTCTGTCTGTCTGTCTGTCTGTCTGTGTGTGTCTGCGTGTGCTCGCGCGCGTATAAACTTGGGAGTTTTGGGGATTGAACGAGAAACCCGCTTTGCGCCTTCTTCTGGCAGACGGTTCCCTCCAGCTCTCTTCGCCAGCCACCTGAGGTGCGACTTGGCCTAGGCCCTTCAGGCAGGAGCGAGGAATGAAGTGACGCGGCGGAGCGCGGCTGCTAGAAGAGGGCTCCGCCGAGGATTATAGGCCCTTCAGGCAGGAGCGAGGAATGAAGTGACGCGGCGGAGCGCGGCTGCTAGAAGAGGGCTCCGCCGAGGATTATCCCGGAAGGGCTTCGGCCGAGGTTAACCGTCTCTCGCACCCGGCGCGGCGTCCCCGCCTCAGACGCCCAGGGCCGGACCAAGTTCAGCAGCAGGCCACGCCATCACTCCGAGGCCCCGGCTCCGCGTCGCTCCTCGGGGCGCGGTGGCGCCGACAGGCCGGCTACTCACCATTGCGGCGGGGGGCAGTCAGCGGTCTGGAAAAGCGGAAGAGGCCGGGCTCGGCCTCACCAGGCCCGGGGTCGCCGAGAAACACTGGACCGCGCCAGACGCGCAGGCAGGGCGGGTTGTTTAGAAACGTTGCTAACGGGAACAGCCGCACGTGACCAGGGAGTTACGCACTTTGACTGGTTCTCAAGATCACGCGGCAGGAAGTGCCGCGAGAACGGCCGATCGCCGCATGCGCATTTGCTCCTAGGCGCGGGAAGTCCCGCCTACACGAGCCACGCCGACTACGGGAGCGGCCGCCGTTGCCAACGGCAACGGGAAAGGTGCGCTGCCTGGCACCCAATAGCGACCAACAGCCTCGGGGCATCCTAGCCAGTCTCGCTGCTCCGGCCTTGCCCAGCACTTCCTGTGGCCTGGCGGCCCCGACGAGTAACCGTTGCCTCGACTGCTAACTCCCGACCTTCCAACGGTCTCGTGGGGGCGTCGCAGACTTAATTCTCTCCTCTCCAAGACTTCCTGCTTGGCTGAGATAGGCCACCAGCACCAGAGCTGCCATATTCGTGGACAGAGCTTTGAATAACCCGCTCCCCTCTGCTATTTTTTCTCCTTACATTCTTGGTAAAAAAAAATCTCTAATATAGCGCCTTTTCCCTTAAAAACAAACAACAACAAAAGCCGCAAACGGAAACTGGTGAAAGAGCAGTGCATTTCAAATTGTTATGCCTAGAATCATCAGGGGAACGTGCTGTACAAATGCTTCCCTGGCCTCACCCCCAGAAATCCTGAATCACGAAGTCAAGCTTGGGTCTTTGGAATTTGCAATTTTTACCGACCTCCAGGGCTGACTGTGGACCACTCTTTAAGAAGCACTGTTCTAGGGACTTCCCTGGTGGTCCAGTGGTTGGGGCTCTGGACTCCCAATCAGGGGACATAGGTTCTATCCCTGGTCAGGGAATTATGGTCCCACATGCTGCATGGTGTGGCCAAGAAGACAAAAAAGAACCACTGTTCTAGAAGAGGCAGAGGTCTAGAAAGAGGTGGATTATGTCAGTGGGGTGGGGGGAGTGTTGGGCTTGGGTGGGTAAAAGCCAGTGAATCCTAGGCCATTCAGGGGGCATTTCAGAGGTTCAGAAATAGAAACACAAGTGGATACAATCACTGGGGAGGCAGCATATAAACTAGAAAGTGAGCCCCACATAATAGATACTGAAATAAGGAAAACAGAATCAGAAGCCTTCTGAGAACGTGGGACACTCAAAGCTGGAGGAGGATGTTTGCCATCATCCCTATCTCAGGAACAGACAAGCTAGTGTAGATAATGCTTTGAGGGCTTAGGTTGATTTTGGCTACTACACAGTGCAACTTAAAATGGGTCACAGCTAAAAAAAAAAAAGAATCACAATTGGAACCTAAAAATCTAGACAGGGTTTTAGAGAGCTGGTTCCACTTGGTTAATTTATGGATGAAGAGACTGAGAGCCAAGGTCACATGTCCAAGGCTTCAGAAAACTAGGTGGGGGCATCTGAAGCTTGAGTTAGTGATGAAACTAATACAAATATGTTTCTAAAGAGCAAAACCAGAAAGCAGGTGTGAACTATTGTGGTATGGTGCATATTC
The DNA here is from genome assembly GCA_007570785.1 of Antilocapra americana. Lineage (NCBI taxonomy): Eukaryota > Metazoa > Chordata > Mammalia > Artiodactyla > Antilocapridae > Antilocapra > Antilocapra americana. Next base: position 49,197,247 of record ML660201.1, on the reverse strand, counting down.
AATCATATTCTGGTTTCAAGAATTTCATTTTTATTTTATCACCATATTCGTTTTATTTAATGTAAATTGTGTACAGAGCTTACTAATTGTCCCAAGAACTGACCTCAATACTTTTTTAACTTGACATTTTAACTGCCAGAATAAAGTAGTAGCGGATAAATTCTGTAGAATAAAGCTTACTTACAAATGGACAATGTCTTTAGAAAAAGAGATGGAACAATGAAAACGTTTAGTAGTTAAATGGTCAGTACAATAAAATGGAAGTAATTTAAATGGATAATTTTAAATTCAGACAAAGTAGGAGCTAGAAGGATATACTTTCAGATGAGGAAAGACAGCTCAGAAAAGTAAAGTGTCTTGGCCAGGAATAAGAGCAGCAGAATAGACAGGTCTGGAATGCAAATCTCTTGACTTCTTGGCAAGAGTTTCCTGACCATTTAGTTCCACCCAAATATAGGTGACAGAGTTTATTCTTCCAAATTTATCCCCACCCCTCTGTACATAGGGCCCTCACCCTCTGGGTAGGGGCTCTTGAGTGTCCCATGACTGCTGAAAAGCAGGAGGTGAAGGGGCAGTTTTTCTGTTTGGATGGGGGCATGGTTAGGAGTCCTTTGCTTGGATGATCCAGGAATGATATGCAGGCAGTTGCTCATGGAAGGATCTCAATCCTCAGGGACAAGAGGTTGCTGTGTGTGTAACCTGGAGCACTCCCAGGCATGGAAGGATGGCCTGGGAGCCTCCCAGTAGTATCTGGACAGAACCTCTGTCTCCCTGCAGGATCTAAAGGCAGGTTCTCATCCCAAGCCCCCCATGATGACTCCCTCTAAAATCACTCTACGTTCTGCTTTGCTATGCCATTCCTTATGTTTCTGTTCAATGAGTGTTTGTCAGATTTGATAATAGTGCTTACACTAGGCTAGACATATTCCACTTCCATAATTAATCCTCAAAATCTTTAGTTTTTTTTTCTTACTGTAATAGGTACTCACTGAATTCACATAGAGAGAAGGTCACTTTACTAGATATTGTGGATAAAGAAGGAATTTCATAAACACTTAAGAAATTTAAACAGTAGTTCACCAGTTTGCATTTCTAAGGAAACTTAAGTGTATTTTCCTGCTAGCACTCCCATGCTTACTGAGTGCTATTAGTGCAGGGGAGTCAGAGCAGTGGGTGGATAATACAAATATTTCATTGGCAAATACGTCTGGGGCTTGGTGATTTTTTAAGTTGTTTTGCAAAGTTGCATCAGCTAGTGATTTTAATTTAAAATTCTACTTTAGTCTAAAATCTTCTGTACCAAGGATGTTAACAATATCACTGTTAGCCCATCTATCCAGCTGAGCTGAGTGTTATTACATAAGCTGTCTAAATAGTGTCAGCAAATATGAACATGTATTTTGGTCTTAAAGTGATGAATCTGGCTCATGAAAAGGCTGAACCCGTGCTGCTTACTAGCTTGAGTTGATGACCAGAGCAAATATTTGAGCTGTGAAGGAAAAGAGCTCCACCCTACTTGAACTGTGAGCTTCTCAGCCTCCTATTTTTTTTAAAAAATCATTGTGACAGTTTAAAAAAAATGTGTGTGTGTGTGCACACACATGTGAGTGTCACTTTGGAAGGATTGGATGGGAGGCATACAACCAATGTTATTATATACCTTTTAGCAGTATGCATACTCAGTCACTCAATCATGTCCCACTCTTTGCAACTTCATGGACTGCAAGCCACCAGGCTTCTCTACCCATGGAATTTTCCAGGCAAGAATACTGGAGCAGGTTGCCATTTCCTCTTCCATGGGCTCTTCTTAACCCAGGGACTGAACATGCATCTCTTGCATCTCCTACATTGGCAGAGAAATTCTTTATCACTGAGTCACCTGGGAAGTCCACCTTTTAGCAGAGCTCAATGTAAATAAAGATCAACTCTTGTCTTTTTAGATTGTTACAAAATGACACTTTTATGAGTTTATAAATGACTAGTCTTAACACCGCACCACCAATTTGGGGTGTTTACAACCTAGACGAGGCAAAAGGAGGAATGGGAAGGTGACAAATTTGTTTGGCCTTGACATAGTGACTCCTTCAGTCACTATTTACAACGCCCCCTTTGTGTGCCAGGTTCTGTGGCCAAGATAGAATCTCAGGGAAGAAGTGGAGGATTCAGGAAGCCAGAGCATCCCCTACTCTATAAATCTTTGCGTAGGGTTGAGGGACTAAGGTGAGGCTTTAAAGAGAAAGTAATAAAGAAAATCATTAAAAATATGAATCTTGAAGATTGTATGGGAAAGGAACATTTGACAAAACACTGAACTTCTCCTGTAGTAGGCAGGAAATGGTAGGGTAGAATCATTTCAGGGGAAGGGGATTATCTTGAAGGAGTATGGCTTTGTCTATGTGATACTACCAGGGTCCTCTGTAACTCCCCCACCCTATCCAATTACAACCAAGAAAGTAGTCAAGACGTGAAAGACGGGAAGAATGCAGGATTCAAAGAGTCTTTACAGGAACTATGGCATTTGATTGGGTTTCCCTGGTGGGTCAGTGGTAAAGAATCTGCCTGCCAATGCAGGAGACATGCGTTCCATCCCTGGGTTGGAAAGATCCCCTGGAGAAAGAGATGGCAACCTGCTCCAGTATTCTTGCCTGTCCGTGGAGTCACAAGAGAGTCGGACATGTCTTAACTACCAACAACAGCAATAGTGCGCATGAGGCTATTTTCTGTTCTATCTGCTCGTTCAGTCAATTGGTTTCAAAATGCTCCAGGTGACCACAGAGTAATAGAGGGTGCTGACAAGTTAGATTTGTGAAATGCCATATGCTTTAAAGGAGGTCAGGCAAGGAAGTGGTTCACCATGAAATACTACAACTTTGTTTAAGACTGTGTGGATGACGGTAATGTCTTAGCCCAAATGATAGATTCATTTCACTGATAAATCTCCAAAATTAAAACAACCCAAAGGGAAAAAACACCAACAACATCAAAAACTGAGGACTACCTAGGAACTGTCAGGAATTGGTTGGGAGGAATACCTTCTTGTGAAGTACAAGAATAATTTACTGTACGTATGGTGTGGTGGTGGTTTAGTCACTAAATCCAACTCTTGCGAGCCCCATAGACTGTAATGCATCAGGCTCCCCTGTCCATGGGGTTTCCTAGGTAAGAATACTGCAGTGGGTTACCGTTTCCTTCTCTGGGTGGATCTTCCCGGCCCAGGGATCGAACCCTGGTCTCCTTCACTGCAGGCGGATTCTTTACCCACTGAGCCAGTATGATGACATGCACCAAACCCTCATTCCACAGCCTCACGCGCATGTCTACATCTGAGTCAGACCCACAGGCTCAATACCTGCATTCAGCAATTGTTTGTGGAAAACGTGATACACAACAGCCACTCTGGGGAAGGGAACAATAAGCAAGATGGGATCTGTCCCTTTCAAACAGGGCCTTATGATCAAGACAAGGGAAGATGCAAGCTTGCAAAATGATCTCAGAGCAGGCAGTATGGGGAACGGGAGTTCAGAGAAGAGAAAGTCAACTCTCTTGAAGGTAAAAAGAAGTTCAGGAGAGTCTTTCAGGAGGCAGTAGAATTCCGGCTGGTCTTTAAAAGGTGTGTGCAAGAGTTGAGGCTGAGCATGATGATTGAGGGAGAGAAGGTTGTCCTGAGCAAGGAACCAGGATTTTCATCAGGTGAGACAGTAAAACTGTCCAGAGATTTGCTTTTAGATTTGTTATTTCAAAAGTCAAACTGCAAAAAGAGATACACAATGTACACAATGATGGAGTATCTATCCTAGTGTCTTATTCAGGAATGTGGGCCTTCCTAGATCTATGATCTTTGCCACATGTTTACCTGGACTAACGTCAATGGAATTATGTTCACCAACTGCATTCCATCTTAGAAAATGGAAAACTTAAGATTTGCTCAGGAAGTTCCACTCACAAAGATAGGGCTCTGCAGTCCCTTTGCAAAGTCTGAATCGCCTAGTACAGCTGTGTTCATGGATGGAAGTTTTCTCAGTGGGGTGGGTGTCATTCTTGGTCGGTTTTCACTTGTCTGTCTTTCTCACTACTATATTTCAAGCTCCTTCAAGCTCCTGAATCGCCCCCTCTCCCTGCCCCCAGCAAGGGCTGGGCTATAACACCTCTCAGCAATGCTTGAAGAACTGAATTGAAATTAAACAGGAACATCTCAACAAACATTTCTGAGTTCCTGCTGGGTTCCAGATACTGTATGTGTTGCAGGGGACGGAGGGGTTGCTCTGGGCAAGCCTTCTCCTGGAAATGCATCATATATTAGCAAACATCCAGCTATCCCTATTTCCTATGTTAAATGTTATTTTGAGTTTGGTTTATATAACTTTCATAATTATGAGTCAAGAACGAATTATTTACTTCTTGTGATTTAACCCTTATATTTTTATTTAACTACAAATTGAATTCTAGTTGATCAGTTGACTTAATGATACATTTTGAAGATATCTCATAAAACTATTACTAATTTAGGTATGTGGTTTTCATTGTGGCTTTAATTATTTTATTATGTGTGCATGCATGCCACGTCACTTCAGTCATGTCTGACTCTTTGTGACCCCATGGACTGTAGCCTGCCAGGCTCCTCTGTCCATGGATTCTCCAAGCAAGAATACTGGAGTAGGTTGCCATGCTCTCCTCCAGGGGATCTTCCCCACCCAGGGATTGAATCTGAGTCTCTTATGTCTCCTGCATTGGTAGGTGGGTTCTTTACCACTAGCACCACCTGGGAAACCCTAATTTTATTATATATTTTATCATATAGCATGCTATTAATATATTTAATATATACTATATAATATCCATAGTATTTTATTTCACATATTTTATAGGGCTTGGGCCCTGTGCCTTAAATGTCTGTTGGATGTTGGGAGAGCAAAGAGGATCGAAACCCCTGCTCTCTAGGCTTCTAACTGTATAGCAGAAGAGCTAGACCCATTAGAAGGTCACGTTCATATAACTGGTCACTTTCTGGGAAACGAGATGAGGGACACTTAGTTCAATCGAGGACTTCAAGGAATCCATTGAGAAGATCCCTGAACTGAATCTTGCGGGAGTGGCAAGAGTTAGCCTGGGAAAACAAGGCAGAGAGGGTAGAGGAGACACAACAAACCTCCAACAGTCCAGTGTGTGAATTCCTAACAAGGCTTAAATAATATGTTAGCATCTAGTGTAGGGGCTACTGTTGCCCCAAATGTCACTGCTTTGCTAAAAGTATTGGCGAATAAGTCATGACTAGAAAAACTATCTTCACGAGGAAAAAAATAACCCAACACTCTAAAAACCAAAGGGATATAAAGATAAGTTATATCTCTTTATCTATTACTGTCTAAAAGGGAGCAAAGGGTGACTTCTGGGTTACTAGTGCTATGGTACTATTCTGTTTCATGATCTGTGTGCAAGTTTTGTATTTTTAGTTTGTGAAAAATAATGAGGTATATTCTTGTATGTATAACTTCAATCAAGTCTTTGAAAATTTAGATGCTTATACAAATTTGTATGTATATGTGTATAAATATTTCAATAAAGAATCCACCTGCCAACGTAGGAAACACAAGAGACACGGGTTTGATCCCTGAGTTGGGAAGCTACCCTGGACAAGGGAATGGGAACCCACTCCAGTGTTCTTGCCTGGAGAATTCCATGGACAGAGGAGCCTGGTGGGCTACAGTCCATGGGGTGGCAAAGAGTCACGACTGAGTCAGAGACACGACTGAGTGACTAACACTTTCACTTCAACTAAAAGTTTTTAAAATGCAAAAAAAAACACCTCAAGGTAACGTACCTGGTTTACTGTTACAGTGGAGGCTCAGATACCCATCTGGTGCTACCCTAAGGGGAGGATGTCTTTCCAGGACTGAAGCGTCTTTATCTGGCTTGCTCTCGGTCAGCCTGCAAACCCTCCCCAGCACCAGCAGGTACAGCGGAGAGAAATGTGGTTGGGACTTTATAGGAACATCCCTGAACAAACCTGTGGAGGGTAAACTCCGAACATCTAACACTCACAGAGTTAAAACTTTCAGTGAACGTAAGCGGAGATCTATGGTCCCTAACTGTTCTTATCTGGTCTTACTGAAAAATAATGAGACCTGAATATAAGTCAGAAGGCAACTTAGACATCAATAGCCGCATGTACAGGACAGAAAAAGTTTTGCATTGTAACAGATTTAGTGTGAATCTATATATCTAATATTGTGTGAGAGAAACTGTTAAAACCACAGAGTTAGTTTCTTCCCTAGGATCTCTGCTTGTATCCACAGAGAAGGTTCTGTGTATTGAGAGATTGTCCATAGGGTCCATGTATTTTTCAGTTAGAATTTACAACAGTGTGAAGATTTGCTTCTTAAAAGGAGGTATGTATTTTAAAACCCTCTATGATGTGAGTCATTATAGCTGCCAAATGCTTTTTCCACAATGAACTGTGTTTCAGTAACAGATGCTTCATGTTTAAAATGTGACATTTAGTTTAATCCTCAAAGCAATCCCAGAAGAGAAATACTTCCTTCTTCCCACCACTGTGCCCCTCGACACATAGACCCTTGGAGGCTACGAGGCTGTGACCCCTTCACTTACTGACCCTCCCCTCAGTCATCTCTTGTCTCCATTCACCCGCTGCCTGTCTCCTGTCAGTCATCTCCCACCAACCTCCAGATCCTGCGTGCACTCAAGCACACTCGAGGATGACCTGGCTGGTGCCCCTGGCCTTGCCTGAGCCCGAAGCTGCTTCGTTGCCGTGCTGACTCTCTCTGAGCATCACCAACTCTCTGAACAATGAAAGTGTTAGTCACTCCAACCCTTTGCGACCCCATGGACTGTAGCCTGCCTCCTCAGCCCATGCAATTTTGCAGGCATGAATACTGGAGTGGGTAGTCATTCCCTTCTCCAGGGGATCTTTCCAAGCTCGAACCTAGGTCTCCTGCAAAGCAGGCAGATTCTTTACCATCTGAGCCACTAGGGAAGCCCCAATTCCTAGTGGGAATTGCTCCAATTCCTGCACTTTCCTTAAACCTCACCTCTGGCCTGACTGTGACCCACCTGTGACCTTGTGAACCTTCTGTGTCCGTCTGGTCTAGCATCCCTTCTCCGTGACTCTCTTCTCCAGGTCATCCCTCCACCAGGAGACGTTTCTATTTCCTACCAGTTGACTCTGTTACAACACCAGCTTGATCAGCCTTTAATCCTTCCAGCCATCTATTCATTGTTGTTTTTCTTGATCCGAAACCAGAAAATTCACATAACTAACTATTTACTTCATAAAAACTTTTGAACTATTTTTTTTTTTCAATTTCTTCTGGCCTTTACAGCTGCTGAGATATTCTGGCTCAGCTTCTCTTCCACGTGACCCAAGGGGCTCTCCCCTAAAGTTTCCTAGTCCTCAAGCATCATTCCCCTCCCTTCTCTTCAGCTCCCACAGATGATCCCCTTCAGCTTTTCTAGAAGGATAGGGTCCCTGGAAGTCCCTGAACTCATGCTCACATTTTCTTCATCAGTAAGGAAGGAAATATTAAAGATTACCTATACTTGGTATTGCCTAGGGTATAAGGAAAGGACATGCTCTGGAACTTTGGCTGGAGAATAAAGAATGGAGTAGGTCTTGTCTTTTTTTGAGGACAAACTGGAAATCAGTATCAAAACTGAGAGTGCACACGCCCTTTGACCCAGTGATTTGTCTTCACTTCTAAGAATTTGTTTAAGAAAAAACAAGAGGGTGAAGAAGTATGAACAGAGATGTTTACTGTGGTTTTGATGTGGTAAAAACCCTGAGACTGTTTAACTGTTCCTCTTTTGCGGGGGTGACTAACTAAACTGTGCTGCTGGAGTCTTCTGAAGTGGTCAAAATGCCCAGGAAGAATCCACGGGCACTGACATGGAAAGATATTCATAATATATAATGAAGTGACAAAATCAAGTTGGAGAATCGCAGTCATAGGAAGATTCCACTTAGTTACTTATAAACACAGTTATAAATACAGACGTAGTCAGAAAGGTGATGCCCCAAACTCCTTATACCCAAATCCAGGCAGGGGTAATAGACCGGGGGTAGGTCTGTGCGGTGGTTGATCCCTACACGACACATTGTATGTCTATAATTCTGATTTCATTATTAACTCTTTACTCATTGGGGGATTTTTGAAACTAATGTCTGTGGCCAACGACTTGTTCTGTAAGTGAATATTGAAACACTCCAGTCAGTAAGGTCCAGGATGTGTTAATATGTCTGGTCAATAATGTGCTAAGTGGGGGTTACTTTTATAATTTAGTGATATAAAGAGAAAATAAGATAAAAGCCATTACAAAAGAACCCTTGTTACATCTGTCAGTGTTTTATGTGCCCACCACAATCAAGGCACCCTCCTTCTAAAGGTCAAGCCTCACATCTGTTCTCTGTAAACAAGAAATGAGGCAGAAATATCAGGTCAACGACAGACCTGTGTGGAGACCACCCAAAGGTGGTCACTCCAAACATCAGGCCAACATTTATCACTTTGGTTGCAGCCTGCTGCTGTTAGCTTTCTTCCTCTTTTTTCTTTCTCCAGATGGCTGAGCAGATATTTTATAACAGAATTAAACAGGAAGCCAGCATATGTCTTTGGACACAGAGATGCACTGTATAGGAACAGTAAAAGCATTAGGTTCATTTTCTTTATGGCATTACATGTAACACCTTTTATGGGAAAGGTGCCTATCCATTTTGATGCGACTTACATCAAAACGACCAGTGATTATCAGTCACGGTTTATTATTGCCACCCTGTTTTTCCAGAAAGAGAGGGCAAAGTCATTAAACACATGCAAAGTCTCTCAGGGCCTACATAATCTAAGTTCTTACCTCATCTTCTAGAATACCCACATAACTTCTTTCCCTACTGATTCTCAGGAGAAACTCTTGTCTAAGGCTAAGTATGACCCAGACCTCATGGTCCCATCCACCTCCTCCTACCTCTGCTGGGTCAACTCCACCATTATCCCTTTATATACGTACATGTATATATATATATATATTCCCTGGTGGCTCAGATAGTAAAGAATCTGCCTGCAATGCGCAACACCCAGGTTTGATCCCTGGGTCAAGATCTCTTGGAGAAGGGAATGGCTACCCACTCCATTATTCTGGTCTGGGGCGTCTCATGGACATAGGAGCCTGGCAGGCTACAATTCATGGAGTCACAGTCAGACAGGACTGAGTAACCAATGCTTTCACTTTCATATATATACATATATATA
>ML660201.1:49042213-49187890 GCA_007570785.1 Antilocapra americana | reverse complement strand
GCTCACCTATCACAGCTCAGTCACCAGATTCTGGCTTTGTTCTCCGGCTCCCTATTGGAGCAGACTTCTCAAAAGCCGCCAGCTGAGCTCCTGTTTGCCAGCCTCACACCTGTCGGAGCCAGCCTGGCAGCACTTCCTCCTTTTACTTTCCTTGGCTGCTGCTGCTCTTCTCTCTCCTTTCTGTTTCTTCTCGCTGTCCATGGTTGACTCCTCTTCTGTTCCCCTCGGAAAAGTGGTGTCTGTTGGGGTCTCTCCTCAGCTGCTCTGTCTTCACACTGTACCTTCCCGGCTGTGTGATTTCACTCATTCCTACGGTCTCATCTCTCACGTAGGAGGATGGCCATCAAACCTGCGCCTTTAAGCCACGCTTCTCACCTGCATACCCAACTTATATTTCCAGAAGCTTACAACTTACATTTCTAGGTGTTTTCCGAGTGCCCCCAAAGCTGTATAAATTCAGCACATCTAAAGAGAACTGATAATCCGCCAGTCTGTCTTAGTCCTGTTCCATCGCCAGTCGCCTTACCATCATGCACCAGTGAGATGATTCGGAATCCTCCATGAGTTCTCCATTCTCTCCTCCTGCATATCCTGGGACTACACCTCCTGAAATAACCTGCTAAATCACTGACCCTCTCTTGTTCATTCAAACAGCTACTCCCCTAGTCCTAGTCCTCTTAACTCGAATAATACCAAAAACAATGCCAACAAAACCAGAAGATAGCTCTGATCTGTCTAAAGCCCATACTAATTTACAGAGCTCTTACCTACTGGAATTTAGATCAGCCTCATGGAAAAGTTGTGGAAGGTGAGTGGGTGGGGTACAGATCCTTCTTCATGAGATGGAGTTCAAAATAAAAATTTAATTGTGACTTGGAAAATCAAAGTGATGATTCTCACACATCTAGTTTTGGTTTTCACTTCTGATGTGAAAAATATAGTTTTGTGAGTTATAGTTTTGGGGCAAATCGGTTAATCACGATAATTTTATCAAAGATGTACCACTTTGAATACTGGCTAATTTTGCACTTTTCTTGTGAAATGGATTAAATGAACAGCCCTCATTTTTTGTTTTATAAAAAAGCCTTTCCAGGTATTTCACACTTTTATGCACTCAATTTTCAGAAAAAAAAAATACTGGCTAATTCATCTATTTCCAGGAACAGTGAATAAGTATATAAACGGTAGATTAAAAATAAATGCTCCCATACATGGCTCGTCTAACAGCTGTCAGGGTGTGCTGTGAAGAAAAAAAAACACCAATGTTTCACAAAAGAACTATTTCATGTTTCTCTTCTTTACTTTGAAATATTCTTGACAGGCTTGTAAGCACTTTAGCCAAAATATGAATCAGCCCTTCAACATCACCTCCGAGGTCAAGGGAAGATTTGGGAGACTATAGGGTACAAGACTGCTGGGGTATAAACGCAGTCACAGAGAAGCACTCAAAGTGACAGGTGAACTGAATGTACTTGCTTACATTTTTACCTAGAGGTTTGGAGATAATCTGTTATTACACCTAATACCTTTTTAAAAAATCCTTTGTTAAAGTTAAAAATCAGATGGTGTATTTTATAACTTGTATTTATATGCTATATATACTATAAAAACAAAAAAGCAACCTCAATGTAAAAAAAAAATAGACATTTTGAGAGAATGAGAAGCTGTAGACATGACTACTTGGAAAGGACCTTATTTAGATCTAAAGGAAAAGGATACTCAATTCTGTTAAACATGGACTCGTATTTTATCTCGTCAAAAAGCTGAGTCTGTTTACTAAAAGAGCAAAGAGTTTTCTGGTAACGTCATTATTAAAAAAAATAATTCTACAAGCTGTCATTTTGAAGCTCAAGGCTGAAGATGTTTGCTATGGGATGTTTACAGCAGGAGTCGGTATTTGTTCATTTACGGTTACAAATCGTGGGTTTCAGAGGAGGCTGATTTACTTCACCAACCTGTTCCCACTAGCTGGGAGCTCACAGGCCTCCAGGAAGCTCTCTGCTACCTGACGGCTGGAGGCATGGCTCCTTAAACAAGTTATTTTACCGGTAAAAAGTATAGCTCTAACAGCTGGACTTAAAAGCAAAATGCAGGATCTTGCTTCTCTGGAAAGCACAAGTTGATAATACAAGACGTGGGGCAGAAATGGGAACTAATCTCTTTCTGTATTAAAAAAAATTGCTTTGCAGAGGTAATTTTTAATCTTATAACTAACCTAGAAGTCTGGTCTAATTTTTATAATCCATTCACACCTATCAGAAAAATGTCTGACCCCCTCCAGGCCTCTAATTTATGTTGGAATTTTCATCTTTAATTAGCAAGAAACACCAGTGCCGTCTAATTCTCATTTCAAATGGTGAAAAGTAAAAGGTGAATGAATGTGGATCTTTCACAGGGACTATTACATGGAGTACTTATTAAATAGTGTAAAGAAGTGAAATAAAGTTCACTTCCTTTTTGAAAAATAATCGTTTGGGAACCTTGGAATGGCATATAAATCATATATTAGTCACAGAATAGAGGGGCTTCTTTGATAGCTCAGCTGGTAAAGAATCTGCCTGCAATGCAGAAGACCCCAGTTCGATTCCTGGGTCAGGAAGATCCACTGGAGAAGGGCTAGGGTACCCACTCCAGTATTCTTGGGCTTCCCTTGTGGCTCAGCTGGTAAAGAATCCACCTGCAATGTGGGAGACCTGGGTTCAATCCCTGGGTTGGGAAAGATCCCCTGGAGAAGAGAAAGGCTGCCCACTCCAGTATTCTGGCCTGGAGAATTCCATGGACTCTATAGGCCATGGGGTCACAAAGAGTCGGACACGACCGAGTGACTCACTTTCACTTTCAATTTCACTTTCAATCACAGAATAAGGCTCTGGTAGCCTCTAAGGATCACAGCATGATGAACAGCCACTGTTATTTTTGAGGGGGAAAGTGAACATTTCATGTATATTTTTAAAATTTGCAGCTGCAAGTAATAACTGATTCAAGAAATGATGCCAAGAGAATGAAAGAGTATGTCCACAAGTGTACAGTATATGGTATACATGTATGTGTGTGTGCTAAGCTGCTTCAGCTGTGCCCAACTCTCTGCTACCCTTTGGACTGTAGCCCACCGGGCTCCTCTCTCCACGGGATTCTCTAGGCAAGAATATTGGAGGGGGTTACCATGCCCTCCTCCAGGGGGGGTCTTCCCGACCCAGGGATCAAATCTGTTTCTCCTGCATCTCCTGCATTGACAAGTGGATTCTTTACCACTAGCACCACCTGGGAAGCCCAGGATGTGTGTATATATATCTGTGTGGTATATGGATGTGTGTGCAGATGCGTATATGGATGCATATGTGTCTGTATGTATATGCATGAATGTATGGGTATATGTGTGTGTGTGTGCAGGAGAAGAAATGAACAGGAAAGGACTTTGAAGTCCTAAAATAATTCTGATGGGGGATTAGCATTTATCAGGAGATGATCTTAATAAATGCTTTTTGTAGGTGATAAAAATAATAGCATCGGCCAACAAAAACTATAATTTTTCTCGTAACAGAATTCTGGAGTTCTCATTGGCAGGTAAAGACTTTCTTTCCTGGAAGCCAGTCTTTTATTATTTTAAATGTTGTCAAAATACTTAGGACAGGTGCCTATGTTTTCAGTAAAAGGCACTATGTGACTTTCAGAGCAGGCGGAACACAAGAATAATCTGGAAAATGTATTATAAAGGCCTGACAGAGCTCCAGGGGAGGTTTCTAGTGTAGAAAAGGTTGGTTCTCTTCTGGTCTCATCAACACTGGCACAATGAGGAAACTCAGCTCAAGGGTGTATAATAAACATGGAAAAGCTGAGCAACATTCCTGCCCACCTTAGTTTTAAAAATCACTCTTTTTCTGCTACTAAGAGAGATTTTCAGCTCAAGTCTCTGAACTGACACCTGGTCTAGTCCATTGCCAACGTTTTCCAGCTTAACTGGGCATATTTCCATCTGGGCGTATTTCTTCTGGGTCTTTTATTTGAGATTGCTTTAAGAGAGAAGGGGAAAAAAATGTAACTCTATTTACAAGGTCCAAGTACACTGGCCTTATAGGAAGGAGTTTAATTAGGCCAGAGAGATAGGTGTCATTTCTGGGAAACCAGAGCGGGCCTGGGAATAGCATTTATTCCAAACCTGCTTAATCTCAGGACAGAAGCCCTTTGTGGGTAGTAGAGTTATTATGAAAGAACACCTTCAGAGATCAAAACTTAGGGGTCAAAAGTTCAAGGGAGGATTTATTTTTACTGTTAAAAGGGAAGATGGATTATGAGTAAAATCAAGAACGCTGATTAAAATGTCAAAAGCTCAGAAAGCCCAGAAGTGCTGCTTGGTTTGCGGACTGTTTGTTTTCTCCTGAGCCAGACGCTTGCTGAATACATCTGTCTTATTCCTAAAAGGTTTTTCTAATTGGCTGCTAGTCTCACATAAAAGCATTTACCCCAGCTAGTACATTTGTGTGTGTACGAGGAGGTGGGTATGGGACAAGATTTAGCAAAGAAGGTCCTATGGGTAAGGTGACCCTGACTATGAGTGAACTGTTTTTGCAAAAGTGCGCGCGCGCGTGTGTGTGTGTGTGTTCTGTCATGCCTGATTATTTGCAGACACAGGAAGCAGAATCACAGGTAAGACTTCACGAGAACACAATGGTGTTTCATTACAAGCTAAAGTGTACAAGTGATTTGAGGTCCATCAGTTCCTTACGCTTCACCAGTTACATCTCTCGGGGTAACTAACTGCAAGAACTTACTCACCCTCTATCTACCTAAAAGAAGCAATTTATTTTTAGAAACTGAAAGCTGTGAGGGACAAGCATATGGTTTACTACAGACTGTCTTGGGGACAGCCGAGACCCACAACAGCCCCAGGGCCTGCCTGAGCTACAAGGCACTGGCGCAGCACTGTTTTCCCCACCTGGCAGTTATTACTGTCTCTGTTACGGAGTTCTCCTTCCTGAGAAAATAAAAATTATATATGGCCAGCAACAGACCTTTGGTTATCAGGTTCATTTACTTGTTCATCAAATGATAGTGAAACGGTTTATATGACAGGCACCATCTTAGGCTCTGGGGTCACACTGATGAAGAAAACAGACACAGTCTCTACTCTCAAGAGGTCACCTGAGTCTTGTCGTTTGGTCCCTAAGTCGTGTCCGACTCTTTGAGACCCCGTGGACGACAGCGCCTCAGCTTTATCCATCCTTCACTGTCTCCCGGGAATTTGCTCAAACTCATATCCATTGCATGGATGTCGCTGTCCAGCCGTTTCATCCTCTGTCGCCCCCTTCAAAGTGAGTCTTGCAGCTGTAAAATTTGGTTCGAATATTTTGTTCCTCCAAATACAGATGGCCAATAGGTACATGAGAGGATGCTCGACATTGCCAATTATTAGAGAAAGGCAAATCAAAACTACAATGAGGTACCACCTCACACCAGTCAGAACGGCCATCATTAAGTCTGCAAACAACACATCCTAGAGGGGGTGTGCAGAAAAGGGAACCCTTCTACACTACTGGAAGGAATGGAAGATGGTGTAGCCACTGTACAAAACAGTGGGTCCTCAGAAAACTAAAACTAGCATTACCATGTAACCCAGCAGCCTCAGTCCTGGGCATACACCCAGACAAAACTCTAATTCAGAAAGACACACGTGCCCCTATGTTCACAGCGGCAGGATTCACAACAGCCAAAACATGGAACCAACGTAAATGTCCACTGACACACGAATAAAGATGTACACACATATATGCACATCTTCTTATATGTGTATAGGGTGGGCTTCCTTGGTGGCTCAGTGGTGAAGAATCTGCCTGCAACGCAGGAGATGTGGCAGGAGCCCTGGGTTCGATCCCTGGGTTGGGAAGATCCCTTAGCGATGGAAATGCCAACCCACTCAGCATTCTTGCCTGGGGAATCCCATGAACAGAGGAGCCCGTAGAGTTCATGGGGTCACGGAAGGGTTGGACATGACTTAGCAACTACACAACAACAAGTGTGTGTATGTATATGTATATGTATATATTCCGTTATATGGAATACTACTTAGCCATACAAAAGGAAAAAATAATGCTATTTGCAGCAACATGGATACAACTAGAGATTATCATGCTATGTGAGTTAAGTCAGAAAGGGGAAGACAAACACCGTATTATTTATACATGGAATCTAAAATATGACACAAATGAACTTTATTATGAAACAGAAACAGAATCACAGACAGCGAAAACAGATGGTGGTTTGCCAAAGTGGGGGCTGGAGGAGGGACGGAGGGGGAGTTACCAGATGTAAGCCTTTCTGTACAGAACAGACAGACAACTAGGCCCCACTGTACAGCACAGAGAACTGTATTTACTGTCCTGTGATAAAGCATAATGCTAAGGATATTTTTAAAAGAACATATATATATATATACACACACACACACATATAACTGAATTACTTGGACGTACAACAGGAATTAACACAACACTGTAAATCAATTATACCTCAATTTTAAAAATTTATTAAAAATAATATAAACATTTGTTCTTCCTTTGAAGAAACTTGCGGATTAATTGCAGCCTCTGCATTTCCCATTTGAAGCACTATGGCACAAGATGTAGCCTGGAAGCATGCCTCAGCCTCTGCCGAGCGCACACAACATGGGCCAAGGACCAAGCAGGGAGCAGGAATGCCCTGGCTTCTCCCCAGATGCATCTGCTCTGCTGGGAGACGACCAGCAGTGAGACAGGCCACAGTCAATCAAAGAGCATCCTGCAGGACCGTGGAGGACAATGAGGGCAGGGAACTCTGCACACACCTGCCCCAACAGCCATTTAACAATAACATTAGTCCCCTCCTTGCTTCTTCCACAAACTAGGGTGGGGAAACCATGACTTACTGAGGGATGGACTCTGATCTTGTTTCTATATGCTGTTACGTGAGGGAAATAAGAGAGCCTAGGTCAGGCCCTCAGCTGCAGGAAAGAAAAAAAAAACTTTTAAAAATTTTGTGTCTTGGAAGCCTCTTAAAGGGGAGGCCAGTCAACTAGATCCTGACCTTGGATACAAGTTTATCTGTGCTGCATCGGTAACAATACACACCGAACTCGCGGGACCACCCTTCAGACGCACATCTGGAATTCTCCCACATCTTGAAGAAGAAGGGCGAACACGAATGTGAATAATAATGATAACGACAATTAATTAAACTGTCTTCCATCCTTCTCTTAGTAGCACTTCCTCTTTCCAGAATGTGTGAAGATTATACTTGGAACCACTCTTGTTTTGAAACTTTGTTTTAAATCACACTCAGTTTTGGCTCATTGGTTTCTGATGAGAATGTTATTATCATGGGAGCCAAAAATAATTCAATAAAAACACACCCACTGAATATATTAAAAGTCATGAGTCCATAACAATACTTTATTTTTAATTAATTAATTAATATTTTATTTACATTATTGTGTTGGTTCTGCCATACATTGACATGAATCCGCCATGGGTATAATAACAATACTTCAAAAAGAGAAAATCAGAAGAAACTCATTTGAGGCAGTTAGTTCACAACCTCTTATTCGGAAACTATGTAATTAAGGGGAAAATACATTTAATGCCTTTCCAGTAGAAACTATATTGCAGGGAAACCAAATAGTTCCAGTTGATGAGATAAAGCTCTATTTCACAGCAGAATGCCAGCTGAGTGCAGAAGGATGAGAGACTGCATCTCCTTATGGGAAGGCAGGTCCAAGTGAGGACTACTCACTTGTGTTGAAGTCACTAGGGGAGCAGCAGATGGGGCCTGGGAGAGTCGTATGGAACCAAAGTAAAACTGCAACAATATGGTGCTGGTCATCAGGAGAAAAACAGAACTGTAGCGTGGACGATCAGACTGTATTATGTGTCTCCTGGTGTCATGCATTCTGAATCACAGCATCACCTGGGATGCAGTCTAGCCAAAGATATTTACGTGGGGTCTAGTCATCCTGTAGATGTCAACTTCCCGGAAATGAAGGGGAAAGAGGAACCAGCTAAATGACACACAGAGATGCAAGCAACCTCTACAGACCCAGTGGTTGCAGTAAAAATGTTCAGGGAAGAAAGAGACTAAAGGAAGCAGAGGCTGGATTAAAAGACACCAAGGGGACATGATAACCAAGTATGATGCGTGGTCTGAAATTTGTTTTTGGTTTGGACAAATAAACTATAACGGACATTTGGGGGAATGTTTGTGGAATTTGAATATATACGGCTATTAAATAATGTTAAAGAATAATTGTTAATTTTTGGTTACATAGGAAAGTGTTCTTATTTTTTAGAAATGCATTTTGAGGTGATTTGAAGGTAATGTGGGCTTCCCAGGTGGTTCAGTTGGTAAAGAATCCACTTGCAATGCAGGAGACGTGCGTTTGATCCCTGGGTCCAAAAGAGCCCCTGGCAACCCAGGCGCTGGCAACCCACTCTAGTACTCTTGCCTGGGAAATCCCACGGACAGAGGAGCCTGGCGGGCTACAGTCCATGGAGTCCTAAGCATCAGACACGACTTGGTGGCTACACCACCACCACCACAGGGGGTAATGTCATGATGTCTCTAACTTATTCTTTGCAGATGATGTACAGTGGAACATCATGTGTGAAACAGACTATGACATGCAGGTCCCCGACGGAAGAGCTGAGCACACACAGACCTTCAACCTCCCACACTCATCAGAGACTAGAAAGTAATGGGTGATGAGAAGTTGCTATCAAATAACGAGTAAAAAGTTTGTACATTTTTTAAAGACTGAAGTCTTTAAAATGAGTAAAGTTAAAAAAGAGTAGCATAAAATATTTAAGGGTAATGAGGAAAGCATTATCATCACATGAGTTTAAAAAGATTCAAGACTTGATAGCTAACAGTATAGCTACCAGAACCTAATTTCCAAGAATCACGATGAGTGTTTTCATAACTCTTCTTTGCTTAGTGGTACTGAAAATCTCCATCTATTAGCAAAAACCAATCAATCACAAGGGAATGGTTAGAAAATTATGGAATATCCATATCTGAAATATTGTGACATTACCAACAGTTGGGCTTAACTTCTGAATTGACATTTGATAACATGAAAACATGTTTATGATATAAATTTAAGTGCAAGGTATACAATTATAAGATAGTCCTAAGTTTATGTATATATAAGTGACTCAGCCTCCAGATAATTGTTGAGAGAGGTAGACAGAGGAACCATTTAATGTAGTCCCAGCAACACTGGACTGTTAAAATAATAATAATAATAAAAAAATACACTTGGAGAAGGCTGTGTTCTGCCTTTTTGCCAAGTTCATCAGGCATAGATTACATTACTGTCTGTTTTAAACCAGAGAGTAAATTCTCCCACCACACTGGGCAGGTGTGGTAAATGTTCTGACATGATAAAAAAGAAACTCCTAACTTTACTCATCCCCAAAGCTGAAAGTTGAAGAGTTGAAGCCCTTTTGCCCTTCTCTGAATGACTAAATGTGTACCTCCTCACTGACAAAGCCTTTCCCTTCCGGGGACCAGAAAAGGCGATCCTGTTCTGACAGACTCGAGATGTGCACACACATAACACGACGGCGGAGCTGTGTAAATCTGTGGCATCCAGTAAATGTTCACAGAATATCCTCTCGCCCTCCAGAAGGGAGGCCAAGCCTATGGCGCTACCAGGAGACCAGGACTGACTGCGAGAAACTCAGTCCTTCTCCAGCGGCAGCCCTTTCTCAGTGTGAGAAGAAAAAGAAACTTCACATTCATTGACAATTTCCAAGAGGCCTGCTTCTTTCATGCGACAGGTAAATAAATTCTCACTGTGTTGAAGACCCATCTCTTGCCGTGACGATTACAGTGTGATGCTCAGTGACCATTCGAAAGACTGACGCAGAGCCACAGGCACCACCAAGGAAGGTCTCCAGGCTCACTGTGCAGGAAGGAAGCTAGAGCCAGAGCAGCAGGACCACAGAATCCGCTTACACACATCTGAACATAAAAATACACGTGTACACACACGCACGTGCCTGCCCACGCAAAAAGTAAAGGCTCAGGATCAACACACACCGAGCTCTTGATGACAAGAGTGCATGAGGGGCTAGGAAAGGAATGGAATGAAAGGGAAATTTAACTTCTCTTACTCTGGATATTTCTGACTTTTCTGAATGTTCTCTTTAAAGCAGCAGATATTCACTTCCTTCTCAAGTAATTTTTAAAAAGAAAGCAAGATGGCCTCATATGCTCCTGGTAGAAATGTACAAGCGGTAACAGTTCACTTGGAAACAATTTGGCAGTTCCTCAAAAGTTAAAGAGTCACCGTGTGACCCAGCCATTCCACTCAGAGCTGTTTACACAGGACAAATGAAATATCTGCAGGCATAAAGACACGAATGTTTATGGAAGCGTGACCTGTAAAAACCAAACAGTGGAAGCAACCAAGATGCCCGCTAACCAGTGACTAGATGACAGACTACGCTGTGGCCACATAACTGAATACCACTCAGCAGTACTGAACAACTGACACACACAACGGCTTGGATAGATCTCAGAGCGACAATGCTGAGTTAAAGAAGCCAGGTCAAAATCGAGTACATGCTATGTATTTCAATTTATATAAGATTCTAGAAACTGAAACCCAACAATGAGGGACAGCAGCTTGGTGCTGGAACGGGGAGGGATGAGTGGTCAGGTTCACAAAGGGCACGTGGGACTTTGGGCGATGAGGGAAAGCTCATCACCTTCACATGGAGACAGGCTCAGTGATGCACGCTACATCAAACTTTATCCACCTTTACGCTTTAAATATGAGCTTCCCAGATGGCTCCATGGTAAAGAATTTGCCTACCAGTAGAGGAAATGTGGGCTTGATCCCTGAGTTGGGAAGATCCCCTGGAGAAGGAAATGGCTACCCACCCCAGTATTCTTGCCTGGGAAACCCCATGGACAAAGGAGCCTTCCAAGCTACAGTTCATGGGGTCACAAAGAGTCGGACCCGACTGAGCATACAGGCATGCTTTAAATAGGTTCAATTTACTGTGGCCGATTGTATATCTTGCTGAATCTGTTTTTTTAAAAAGGCAGTACACGTTTAATATAGAAAATTTGACAATTACATAAGAATTCAAGAGAAAATTAAAAGCACTACTACTTAATACTTCTTTAGAAAACTCATCTCTGCCAAAGACAAATGCTGGTCCCAGTGGAATGGATCCCAAGTTCTGGCCCTGATAGCTCTGCTCACCAGCAGGATTCAGAGGAGCAATTTTGTTTTTCAGTGGATTTTCCCTAGCCTTCCGCTGAATGTCAGGGCTAAGTGAAATCTGGTTGAAACCACTAGCTTCGGAGAGCTGTGGTAACAAACCAGAAATCATTCTGGGTTCCTTAAGAACCTCTGCAAGCCTTAGACAACCAGATGGCTCTTAACAGAGCTGTTTGATTGAACAGTCTTGGAGTGGATTTTTAGCCAAGTGCTGGTTCCAGATTCTCAGCATTTAGCAGAAATGTTTAGTGAGTCAAATACATACACACACAGGCACACAATAAACACACACACAGCTTTTGTTCATTTTGATTACAGAGAGAAGTGTGTGTATGTGTTCGGTAGCTCAGTCATGTCCAACTCTTTGCCACCCCATGGACTGTAGATGCTAGGCTCCTCTGTCTATGGGATTCTCCAGGTAAGAATACTGCAGTGGGCTCCATTTTCTCCTCCAGGGGATCCTCCCGACCCAGGGACCAAATCCACATCTCTTGAGTCTCTTGCATTGGCAGGTGGGTTTTTTTGTTTGTTTGTTTGTTTGTTTTTACCACTAGTACCACCTGGGAAGCTCACAAAGAGAAGATGAATATGCACCTACATTCACTCAGAATATCTGCAAATGTATCTTTCTTTAAATAATATAGTCCCATTTTACAGCTAAGGAAACTGAGATTGACTGACTCGCTCAACCCTCATGCAGTGAAATCCAAAGTAAGTATATAGTTTATATAATATAAAGTATAAGAACAGTCAAAATTTCCCCCTCACACCACAATTTATAAGGTTCTCTAGGTAGGTTTTGTCTTTGGGCCCTGACAACCCTCCACTGTTCAGGTGACTACTATGAGGCAGGGCTTCTCCCAACATCTCCCAAACCTGGAAATAAGCCTGTCCTCTGATGGCATGCTACTCAGAGTGTATCATGGCCCAGCAGCAGGGGCATGACCTGGAAGCTTGTTAGAAATGCAGCCTCCCAGGCTGCAGGCAGCCCTGCCAACTCAGAATCTGCATTTGAACAAGGTCCCCAAGTGACTGGTAGGCACATTCAAGTCTGAAACGCCTTCTCATGAAGTCAGCCTTCAAATGATGAGCAGAGATGAGCAGAGTCACTGGGAAGACAGCATCCCCCATGCAAGTACATTTTGTGTGATCCCGACTGAAGAGCTGCAGAAAGCACGCGTGCAATGTAATGGGCTGGTCTGGCAGGGAGGGAAAGACAAACGAGCGTGGTAGAGGCCTCCAGTGACAGACAATGCCAGCGTTGCCCAGGGGTGGAGGGTTGTGGCTAAAGGCCAGAGGCAAGGCCACGCCCGCTCTGGCCATGTGAGGCAGCCAGATCTGCAGACACTGCGTGTTGATCATGGGAGACCGTTGGGTTACTGGGATAGGCAGGCTGTGATCCCTTTTTATTGTCAGCCTTCATGAAGACCTTCCTTGAAGACAGGGCGAGGAAGATGTCACGTCTGCCAGGCACTGATGCAAAGCTCCTTTTCGTCTACAAGTCACATGTGCCTACTCTTTATGTTTCCCAGAGAACATGGTCAGTGTCTCCGAGGGAGGAAGTGGTTGGATGCCACCCTGTGCCCAGAAGTTCTATCTGCCCCTGCCGGGGACGGCACACAGGCGTGCCAAGGTGCAAACCTCCTATCACCT
Source organism: Antilocapra americana (assembly GCA_007570785.1). Classification (NCBI taxonomy): domain Eukaryota; kingdom Metazoa; phylum Chordata; class Mammalia; order Artiodactyla; family Antilocapridae; genus Antilocapra; species Antilocapra americana. The sequence continues at coordinate 49,174,977 of ML660201.1, read as the reverse complement.
GTAATTCTTAAGGAAATGCAGCCAATTCTGAGTCTACAATAGTTCATACCACAGACGAGCCCCTCCTCAGTGGAAGGTAGGCAGAAGCAACGTGGATAACATCTGGAGGAAGCCTGGTAGGAGATGAAGATCCCAGGTAAGCCTGATTCTGGAGCCCTAAAATGTCCATCTCATTGGAATAAAGAGGAATTCACATATGTCTCATCCAGAAAGATGAGGTCACCTCCAATGTCTGGAAGAATCCAAGATGACATTTACATCATCTTCTAACCTCTGCTCTGAAACCATTTCCTCCAGGTTTACAATTTGGCTTCTCCTTTGGGTCGGCCCATGGACGGAGGGAGTGGTTATGCCAACAAAAGCAGATGAATCCCGGGGATGTTTGGTTTTATACTTTCCTCCACATCTTTCCATTCTACAACGCTACCTCTTTCAATGGGGTACAGATTAGAGGGTTGTAATGAAGACATTCCTGAGATGAATTCTCCCAGACCGGCAGCCTTCTAGGCTCTCACCATCTCCCCAGGGCCCGCTCTCAAGCTCAGGCTGGTGGGAGGGACAGGGCAGCATGTTACAAGGATGCTCGTGAGGCCACATGGGGAGCCGTGTGGTTTGGGGTCAGGAAACCAGCTGCCTGACTGTCAGCCTACACCCACAGACCCAGGCACCACCACCAAGTCAGGTGTCTCTTGGTTTTGGCAGCTCTGAAATTATGAGTTGACAATCAGATGGCACGGAAGCCTGGAAACAAAGTTATCAGTTAATCAGAAAGGCCTGCTTGGATGTGGTTTAGATATCCTGAAAGTTAGCACAATGTGGCATTGGGTGGAAATTGCTATGCCCAGGATGAGTGATGGTATATGTGTGTGTGTGTGTATGTGTGTTTGTTTATGTGTGTGGTTGTGACTGAAGACAGAAAAGCTGGCTTTGTTTTTAACTCTCAGGTGAACAATGAGAGATTCTGACAAATGGAATGACTTTAGAATAACTTTCTAAAGAGAAATAATTGCATGTATACAAAGTCCACTTAACCATTTAAGACAAGGGACACTTTTTTTTAATGCTACTTGATATAAACACTTGTCAGAATCCTGAAACATCTAGCATTAATTACACAATTTATTCCTAAACACTCTCACTGTAACATAGTCAATGATTGCAGACACAGCTAGATTCCTCCTTAACTACTTCATACCAACGCCAGCTTCTTCCCAGAGGTAAGTAGTGTGGTGGCCATTTGGGTGTAAATCTTTCCAAGGTATTTTCTCTACAGTGATAAACATGAACACATTCCCCAAAACATAGCTAATGTCATTCTGATGTTCTGTTTTGTTTCTAAAACACCATTATATTGAACACATTATCTGCATTTTGCTTTGTTCATTCAGAAACATATTGTGGAGACTTTTTCTTGTTGGTACTTACAGACCCATCTTCTGTCTAACCACTGTATAGTATTTAGCAGAATGCATATGCCATCCTTCATGCGTCCTTGTATCTTTATGTAATCTTCATATAGCCTTCCTCAGTGATCAGTGCAAAGAAATAGAGGAAAACAAGAGAACGGGAAAGACTAGAGATCTCTTCAAGAAAATGAGAGAGACCAAGGGAACACTTCATGCAAAGATGGGCACAATAAAGGAAAGAAATGGTATGGACCTAACAGAAGCTATTAAGAAGAGGTGGCAAGAATATACAGAACTATCCAAAAAGATATTAATGACCCACATAACTAGGATGATGTGATCACTTGCCTAGAGCCAGACATCCTGGGGTGCAAAGTCAAATGGGCCTTAGGAAGCATCACTACAAATAAAGGTAGTGGAGGTGATGGAATTCCAGTCGAGCTATTTCAAATCCTAAAAGATGATGTTGTGAAAGTCCTGCACTCAATATGCCAGCAAATTTGGAAAACTCAGCAGTGGCCACAGGACTGGAAAAGGTCAGTTTTCATTCCAGTCCCAAAGAAAGGCAATGCCAAAGAATGCTCAAACTAGCACACAATTTCACTCATCTCATATGCTAGTAAAGTAATGCTCAAAATCCTCCAAGAGAGGCTTCAATAGTATGTGAACCGAGAACTTCAGATGTTCAAGCTGGATTTAGAAAAGGCAGAGGAACCAGAGATCAAATTGCCAACATCTGCTGGATCATAGAAAAAGCAAGAGAGATCCAGAAAAACATCAACTTCACTTCATTGACTATGCCAAAGCCTTTGACTGTGTGGATCACAACAAACTGTGGAAAATTCTTAAAGAGATGAGAATACCAGACTACCTTACCTGCCTCCTGAGAAACCTGTATGCAGGTCAGGAAGCAACAGTTAGAACTGGAAATGGAACAACGGACTGGTTCCAAACTGGGAAAGGAGTACTTCAAGGCTGTATATTGTCACCATGCTTATTCAACATATATGCAGAGTACCTCATGCAAAATGCTGGACTGGATGAAGCACAAGCTGGAATCAAGACTGCCAGGAAAAATATCAATAACCTCAGATATGCAGATGACACCATCCCTTTGGCAGAAAGTGAAGAGGAACTAAAGAGCCTCTTGATGAAAGTGAAAGAGGAGAGTGAAAAAGCTGGCTTTAAACTCAACATTCAGAAAACCAAGATCATGGCATATGGTCCATCACCTCATGGCAACCAGATGGGGCAACAATGGAAACAGTGACAGACTTTATTTTCTTGGGCTCCAAAATCACTGCAGATGGTGACTGCAGCCATGAAATTAAAAGAGGCTTGCTCCTTGGAAGTAAAGCAATGACTAACCTAGACATCATATTAAAAAGCAGAGACATTACTTTGCCAACAAAGGTCCCTCCAGTCTAAGCTATGGTTTTTCCAGTAGTCCTGTATGAATGTGTGAGTTGGACCATAAAGAAAGTTGAGCGCCGAAAAATTGATGCTTTTGAACTGTGGTGTTAGCAAAGACTCTTGAGAGTCTCTTGGAGTGCAAGGAGATGAAACCAGTCCATCCTAAAGGAAATCAGTCCTGAATATTAATTGGAGGGACTGATGCTAAAGCTGAAGCTCCAATACTTTGGCCACCAGATGCAAAGAACTGACTCACTGGAAAAGACCCTGATGCTAGGAAGGGTTGAAGGCAGGTGGAGAAGGGGACGACAGAGGATGAGATGGTTGGATGGCATCACTGACTCAATGAATATGTGTTTGAGCAAGCACTGGGAGTTGGTGATGGACAGGGAAGCTGACTTGCTGTAGTTCATGGGGTTGTAAAGAGTTGGACATGACTGAGTAACTGAACGGAACTGATGTAATCTTGTCTTATTGATGGGAATGTGGGTGGTTTTCCATTTTCACCAACACAAGTACCTTTGTGGCAATACCTCCTTGAGAGCATGCATGGATAGTCTCTAAAGGGACTGCTGTGAACTTTTATACATGATCAGATCCTGCCACCATCCCCTCCCAGTATGGCTGGACCAATTCACACATTCTCAGGAGTGTGAGACTACCTAGTTCCCCACCCCAGTGCTCACTATTAAACTCATACAGATTTGCCTATTTGAAGGATGGAAATATTGTTGTTGTTTAACTTGCATGTCCCTGATGACCACTTAGAGCATCTTTTCAGGTGTTTTTCTTCCCTCACCTGGAAGCTGCCTCTTCATACTTTTGCACATTTTAAATTTTGGGTTGTCTTTTTCTTTTGAGTTTGTAGGAGCAGAATGTCTTTTCAAAGAGAAACTGCAAAAGTAAGTAGCAAAAGACAGTTTGCTTGACAGCAAAAAGCTATAAAGGGGCCTGCTGGTGGAGAAACGGAGGGAAAAAAAAAGCCTGTGGTGTGTGCGTGCGTGCTTGGTTTTCTTTCCATAGTGTGACTTTAACACCCACACATGTTTAGTACACGGAATGAAGCCCCCAAAGATTGAAACGGCAAAGATGAAAGACAGAAAAGTGAGGTGGTTCTGCCAGACACCTAATAATAAGAAGGGTAATTTCCAGCCAACAGCTGTGGGCTGGCTTTAGCAGGCTGGCTTTCACAGTCTGCGGGGGCTTGGTCTCCTTCCTGCAGGAATCTTTCCTATGGTGGGAGCGGGGGATTTGGGCTCCTGTTCATCCGTTGCCCACCTAAGGAAGTGACGTCAGTCTGTGGCCCCTGTCTGGGGTTATCTGAGGGGCTCATCAACGCTGCCAGTGACAGAGGCAGAGGAGCAACCAGGTGGTAGCAAGGGGTGGCAGACCCGGGCTCACCAACTTGCTCTCAACCGCAGGGGAACTTATCTCCACAGGGCATCTTCCTGGGTGAAAGCTGAAGCCTGGGGGCTTGAGAGAATGGGCACTTGTGGGGCGCTGAGAGGTCAAGGAGGAAGGGGGCGGGGGATCCAGCCTCTCTGCATCTGGTTCTGCTGTGTCTGTGGATGAGGTCATGGATAAACCCCCATGGTTTACCCACAAGGATAAACCCCAAAGATGGGGTGTGGTGTGGGCTGAAGAGCTGAGTCTGTGTGACGTCATCCCTCAAGCCCTCTATTGTCAGATCTTGTTTAAAAAGATTGGAGAGGAAAGGCTTCAGCCATTTTTATTTCGGAAGACAGGTCTGGAGTAGGCTGTTTCCAGCCTTTGTGAACATGGCTAAGAAGTCAAGGCTGTCGCTGAGGAGGTTTGAATTGCTTTCTTTTCTTATTGCTCATAATAATTCTCTGTTTCTCCCCTTAAAGCTCCTGCAGCAGATATTTTACCAAGTCCCCCTAACTCTGGAATACTTCCCCAAACCCACCCACTTTACTCCGTCACCAAATTCAAATAGAAACAAACCCTCCCTGCCTCTGGGCATTCCTGAAGCCATTCATGCCTCCTAATATCACGCCTTCTCTCCCATGATCTCCTCCCCTCAGGCTTCCATGTAACCTCCTGAAGGACTGTCCATTGCTTCATGCTTGAAGGGTAACAGGACCTTCAGAAGACAGGTGGCTTCTCTGCCCCCGCTGGCAAAAGTGTCTTTCTCCATTTCCCTTTATCTCTGTTATTCCTCCACTGCATGAATGCACACATACACATACACACACATACACACATATTTAGCTCATGACATCTTCTTATTCTGTCTTAGATTATTTGCAATTTGTTTCATCTTATGCAGCAGACAGCGATGTCATCCATTCATGGATTCTACGAGTATCTATAAGGGCTCACCGCATGCCAGAGATTTCTGTACCCATTTCTCATATTACTTCTGCTTCCTCCTTGCTCGTACATCCTTATTTTCAGGGACATTTTTCTCTAAGGAACCAAAACTACCTCATGAAAATATCAGCCACTGAAAAACCCTCAGGCTTTCTGCAGCCATTTGTGGGTGGAGGGTGGTGAGAGGATGAGCAGTCTGATGCTAAGTTTAACCTGGGCTGCTCTCCCATGGACACTGGTAGGTCCTTTATTTACTATATGTCTACCTAACAGGTCTGTCTGCAGGACACGGACATTTTGCTTTGGGGACTGAATGTTTTATAACTTCATCTTAGCGGAAGCCCCTTGCCATCTCATGGAATGGCTCTTTCTTTCCATACGTCAGCATACATGTCACCTCCTCAGAGAAGCCTTCCCTGTTTGCCCATCGGAAGCAGCCCCATCCTCTCCCTTTTCACCACCCAGCTAACCTCTACGACAATCATCTAGTGTGGGAGATGAATGTCATCGATGTTCCCAGATAATGGTCTCCCTCCTTCCATATCCTTTGAGATGGAGTTTGCAGCAGTTCCCACCAAGAGGTAGAGCCTGTCTGCACCCCACCCCACCCCCTGAATCTAGGCTGACCATGTGCCTTGCTTTGACTAAGAGGATGTGACAGAGGTGGTGGTGCATTCACGTGGAGCCCAGATCTTCAGAGGCCTTGTGTCCTTCCACCCCAAAGTGTTCTCTCCCTCCTTCCCTCCCTCCTGCTGTTCTTCTCTCCCTCCCTCGCTCTAGCTCAGAACCTAACCATCAGCATGTGCACAAACCCAGACGAATCAGGTGGAGGATGGGAGGCCCCACAGATGAGAGTTATGTTCGTCCTAGCCAGCCAGCCCCTCGTCAACTTCTTAGCTGACCACAGGCACATGAGTAGACCCAGCTCAAGTTAGCTGAGGTTACCTGAGGTGAGAAGAACTGGCCAGCAGAGCCCAGCTTACATTGCAACTTATAGAATCATGAATTAAGTAACAATCATTGCTTTAAGCCTCTAAATTATGCAGCGGTTCCTTACGCAGCAACAGCTAACTGATACATCTCGCTTATTTCCTCTAGAGCCCTTCTTGGGAAACTCAGTTAGCTCCTCAAAGACTCAGCTTCCTTATATTTAAAAAAGACACCACATTGTGTCTTGTAGCCTTTTATGGGATTTAGATAAGATGATGTTGTAAAGCTCTTGGCACAACGGAGGACATTTATTTATTTCCTTTTTCTCTGGAGAAGACTGGAGAGTCTCAGTCAAGAGAATGTCAGAGCCACTCTCCCCCAAGAAAGCCCTCAGAGGCCTTGGAACCATTAAGAAGAAATGTTATTAGGAAGGGGACCCAGGGTGAGACAGTGAAGCAAGCCTGTTAAGTGGGTTGAATTTGGTCGATAAGTCCTGCGTTGTCATTTAACAGATTTCTCTGTAGTGTTTAGAAGTGAAACTGTTTATCACAAGAAGGGCTGTTATTTTTGCTTTGGTGCCTCCCAAATGCCAAGCTCTCAGATAGCAACATTCATAGCAACCTTACAGAGTAGATATTAATGTCCTGTCTTACAAAAGAGGAAACTGAGGCCTTGAGACAAAGGCCACCCTGTAAGTAAGTATAGAACTGGACAGACCTCAAACACGGCCATGATGTCAAGTACCTTCACCAGAAAGCTCGCTGAACATGTGCTAAGTGCTAGGCCCTTCTCGGTTCCTTTAATATACGAGCTCGTTTTTATCCTTATAGTAGCTGGGGGGCCATGGCGGGGTACCATCACCACGTTTCAGGAATAAGGGGAGTCTCTTGCCCCGGTCACACAGGCATGGCGGTCATCCCAACCTGGTTCTAGTAGGAGACAATTTTCACCCTCTTCCATGACCATTCCCAGGGATGGAGGAAGGTCAAGATATTAAGTCAACAGTAAGCTTAAAACAAAAAGAGAAGTGAGCTGAATCTTTGAGGCCAACAGAAAGGAAGGGCAGGTCATCACAGAGCAACTTGCAGGATTGCAGAGTGGAAGGGGGCTTATCTCCAGTCTCTTGGCAGAGCCTCCTGCATGCAGGACGGTGGGAGCCACAGAGCAGTTGTCTCCCTCTGGAGCCATCTCGAATGTGGGGGGAAAGGCCTTGTCAACACAAGAGTGAGATGGGGGTCCCAGGTCGCACAGCGTAAGTACTGAATAGCAGGTTCCAAGTTGAAAAGAGGGCGAGCAGGTCTTTCTTGCAAATGTCCCAGAACCTTGGATTGTGCTGTTGGCCTGTTTTGCAAATTTGCGTTGTGCTGAAAACTCACTCACACCTCTAGGCCACAAGACTCAAGTTTGGGAAGGCTGCTACACATTGTTTTGGGGACATATTTTTTCAAATGTGGCTGATTTTGAAAAGCGGGTTGTTACTTCTCAGAAGGAAACCTGTAACCAATCTGAAGCCTGGGATGGCTTCATGTTTCTCTCTGTCCAGCAGGCAGAAACTCGGTAAGTGTCTGTGTGATTGGCACACACGAGACTCTACAGAGAAAGCACCAGACTGGAGGCCTCAGGCCAGCAGCCCCCCACGGAGAAGCGCTTCTCCGGGCCTCCATGATAGAGACTTGATCTTTGATGTGGTTGCTCTGATGTGGCCATTTTGAAACTGGGGACATTTTGACACAGCTATTTTAAAGCTGTGGAAAATTTCTGACTTTTTAAAAACACCAGCTTCAAGCTTCTGAAACAATTAGCAAGTATCAACGCAATGTGGGCTCAGGGACACAGTGAGGGTCAACATCATAGAGAAAACAGAGGAGAATGAGGCTGGGGAAGAGGGGCCTATTTTTTATATACATTTCTTATAGGAAAAGAGTTGAAAGTTTAATGGACTGATTTTTAGGGTTGCAAAAAGCCTCCAAGTTAGAAAAGCCTTTGAGTAATCAGGATAGTGTGGAATTGGTGAAAGAAGAGACAAACAGATCAATGGGACAGAAAGGAGAGCTCAGAAAAAAGACCCCAATGAATACTGTCCACTGGTCTTGGACAAAGGAGCAAAGGAAACACAAGGGAAAAAGACAAAGATAGTCTTTTCAATAAACGGTGCAGGAACAACAGGAGGTAAACGTGCCAAAACTGAATCCAGACACAGGCCTTACAGCCTTCACAAAATTCAACTCAAAAGGGATCTTTGATCCAAATGTGAAACACAAAACTCCCAGGAGGCAACACTAGAAAACCTAGACGACCTTGGGCAGGTGATGACTTTTTAGATACAACACCAAAGGGGCAAGCCGTGAAAGAAAGAATTGAACAGCTAGACTTCATTAAAAACTGCTCTGCAAAAGAAAATGTCAAGAGACTGAGAGGACAAGCCATAGACTGGGAGAATGGATTTGCGGAAGACACACCTGTTAAATGGCTGTTACCCAGAGTATACGGAGAATGCTTAACACTCAGCAATGAAAAACAACCTAATTTTTAAAAAATGGGCCAAAGGCCTTAACAGACACCTCACTAAAAAGATACAGAGATGGTAAACAATCATGTTAAAAGATATGAACAATCTTATGAAAAGCTCTTTATCGTATGTCATCAAGGAAATACAAATTAAAACAGTAGGATACCACCATAGAGCTATGCTGCTCCTGCTAAGTCGCATCAATTGTGTCCGACTCTTTGCGACGCCATGGACTGTAGCCCACCAGGCTCCCCCATCCCTGGGATTCTCCAGGCAAGAACACTGGAGTAGGGTGCCAGTGCCTTCTCCATCACAGAGCTATGCAAATGGCAAAAATCTTCAAATGCTGGCAAGGATGTGAAGCTTTAGAAATTCTTATCTACTGCTGGTGGGAATACAAAATGTACAGATACCTTGGAAGGTTCTTACAAAACCACATATAGTCTTACCATACGATCCAGTAATCGAACTCCTTGGTATTTAACCAAAAGAGCTCAAAATTTGTGTCCACACAAAAACCTCATGTGAATGCTTATAACTGCCAAAACCTGAAAGCAACCAAGGTGGCCTTTAATAGGTGAATGGCAAGGAATACTGCAAGAAAGAAGTTATCAAGCCATGAAAAGACATGGAGGAAACTTAGATGAATATTACAAAATGAAAAAAGCCCATCTAAAATGGCTATACGCTGTACGAGGCCAACCATACGACATTCTGGAAAGGCAGAACTATGGAGACAATAAAGGGATCACTGGCTGCCAGAGGTTAGAGGGGAGAGAAAGATGAATAGGTGGAGCAGAGAGGGTTTTTAAGGCAGAGAAGCTATTCTGAATGGTTCTATAAGGGTGGACACATGTCACTATTCATCTGTCAAAACCCAGAGAACGCACACCACCACGAGTGAGCCCTCATGGCCTTTGGGTAATGGTGATATGTTGACGGAGGTTCATCGGTTGTTATAAATACTCCACTGTGGGGCAGGATATGGGTGGGGAAGCAACAGGGGACATGTGGAACTCGCTGTACCTTCTGTTCAACTTTGTAGTGAACTGACAACTGTAAAAAAGTATGTCTGCTTGTCTTTTATAAAGCTTGTCAGCAATCTTGCTGCTTAACTGTCCTCATCACTGCAAAGGTTCCCTGACAGTCAGCATGGTGCCCTCCCTCCCTCTGGGCTGTCAGGCCCTAAGTGCCCAGAAGCCTCCCTGGAGGCAGGAGTTGGAGCAGGGACAGAGCCAGGCGGTGCTGAAGGTTCTGGAGCCGGCGGCTGCCCAGCCAAAGGGAGGTAGAATCAGTGAGCTGGTCTGGCCAACAGGATTTCACGCTGAGCGAGCCTGCAGAGAAACCACGAGGCTCTGCTGGTTTTTCCCTGAAGTTTCCCATGCAGCAGTCAGTGATCTCTTAGGAATGGAAACTGGACTGAGTCGTTGCCTACACAGACCCTTCAGTGGCTTCCATCACACTGGACATCAGGTCAACACCACGGACCTGGGCCTCAAGCGCCCATACCAGCGGGCGCCTCCCATTTCCCCTCTCTGTCCCCTAGCATGTTCTTCTCATCCTTGGACATGCTTAACTCTCCCTACCTCCTGTTCCCTGGGCTGGGAATGGTTACCCTAGTCTTCTGCTTATGGGAATTTATAATCCAGGTGCGAAATGTCACTTCTTTAGTAAGTCCCTCCTAACCACCTGGTGTGAGATGCCCTCTTGGTCACTCCACCATCTCTCCGCTTTAATTCTCTGTTATTTAACTTGGTATTTTTGGTCTTGTGTACTGCCCCATCCCTAGCTTTTAGATTAGCGCTGGCACAGAGCAGGAACTTGGTAAACAGATGTTGAATGAAGGACTCAAATGAGACCTTCCAGTGAGATAAGGCATGTCAGGGCAGAAGGACTGATGCTTTATCACAAACAGACGGTGTGAATGAAGTCACAAATCCTGCAACTGGTCTCATGATTCACACGCTGCATGCACAAAACCTCAGGAGGTGTGCATGACATTTATTTTCCCTTATAAATTGCACATATTTTCTGCAAGAACCTGGTGGTCACGCAATGAACTCTTGACCTCCTCCAGGTTCCAGAGACCTTCATTTCAACACCTTAACCATATCACATCTGATGCAAAATGGACCACCACCTTATAAAACCAACACAATTCCTCATATCTCATTTGTATTATGGGCATCCAAGTCTTCCCAGAGCCTCTGAATGATTTTGCCCCCCTGTTCTGCAACCTCCCACCACTTGCCAGCTCCCGGGGGTCACCCAGCATGTCTCTCTCATCCCTTTCATTCCAACTGCTGGGCACGGTGTGGACCACTCTTTCCCCCACCCTCTGCCTCTGACAACTGTCTCCTGGGTCACTTCCCAGCCTTCAGTGGCTATTCATGAGAACTGATATTAGTAAAAATGGCTACTTCTTTCCTCCTTCCTCTCCTTTCATGGTTTTAAGTGCTAATCACAAAACACAAAGAATTTAAAGAATCTAACACAACACTGGAAAGCAACTATACTCCCCCCAAAAAGAAAAAAGAATCTGTAGTTATCCTGGAAAGTTTGCACCGACGTTAAGCCTACTTGGGAGGGAGGGGCCCTCCTTCAAGTCCCTCTGCCCTCCGGAAGAGAAGAGTGATCCCCGCCACAGACTATAGGGTCAGCCATCCTAAGTCTCTTCCTCCGATACAGATACCAGCTGCTGAAGTGTGGGTCAGTCTGACCTGCACTGGGCACCATGGTGGCCACTAGCTCTATGTGATCTTGCTCTTCTTCCTGAATCTTCAATACCTATTAGGAAAGACATTCCAAAAGCACAGTGGGGTCTTTGGAAGAGGACGGTAACAGATTTCCACTCTTCCTTCATTTAGCGATTATCCTCCCTTGGGAAGTTCAGAGTGTCTTGAGCAGGTTATCTAAATTCAAACCAACTGCAATTAAATAAAATTTAGAGAAATCCATTTTTGAGTCACACTAAGCACAGCTCATGCGCTCACTGCTACATGTGGTGGCAGCTGGGCAATGAAGAGCGCAGACATAGGATGTCGTTCCCACCACCTTGGAGAAAGCGCCAACGGATGGCCCTGCTCTAGATCCCCAGCACTTGGATGAGGCTTGTTTTTTCAGTAATGTAGCCAAGAGATGATTAATAAACTCTTAGAACACACTGCTGAACTTCAACTTTGCCAAGACCTCGTGGTCCTGTGCTCACAGAGCTAGTGGGCAAAGAAAATCCTTATGAACTTTACTCCCTGGAAGTTTATCCCTGGAACTCTTTGTACCCACATGAGCCAGACCCTCACCACCAAATGACTGCCAACCTCTTCAAGACACTTTGGACTTCCCAAGGATGATAAGGCCTTAATCAAGGAGGAGTGGAAATCTAGCATGGCCTTCTTCCAAAGACCCCACTCTGTTTTTGGAAGATGACTTTCCTAATACATAACGAAGATTAATAGAGGAAGAAGAGCAAGATTACAAACCTAGCCTTAGATCTGGAGACCTTGGAAAGCAGAAGACTGAAGCAAAACTCATTTATCCTTTGCCAGAGACTGTGCTAGATGCTCGGAATGTGTGGATGAGCAAGGGGGAACCCAGACGTGGCTCTCTCACTGGCCCCAGGAAAAAGTCACCTTGGGCCTTTCCTCTGAGGTAGACCTGAGACGCTGTGGGCCACAGACTTCATTTTACAATTAGCCCCTCACTGACCTTCACCCCAGGTGCAGTCCCAGGCCCTGGGACCCAGAGGGCCTGCACCCATCCCCTGCCCTCTAGAACTCATCTAGGTGAGAATGCAGAGAGAGAAATATCCATTGCACAAGGGAGCCGGTAAGGCCCATGATCACCCAGCTCCAAATTCTCCCTGCAGAGAGAGAAACACAGCAAAGAAAACAAAAGAATGGAGAGTCCCCTCCGAGGAATGAAACCAAACTGAGTGACAGCAAAAGGAATCCCACTTGTCCCAGGCTCACTGGAGATATCAGAAGTTCTCCCTACTGCTTCCTCACATCTTCCTGCCTCCCTGGCCTCATCATCCCAGCCTCCCCTGCAACCCAGGGAAAACCTGGGAATTCCAAAGTGGCTCATCTAGAACTTTTGGACCGACTTTCAGAGCATGTGGACCGCAGGGGCGGGGACACACAGAAGAGAGAATTCTTCCCAGAGCAGCACACTGACCCTTCTCTCCTTCCCTAACCATTGCCCCCAGTGCCCCTCTTCCCACCAGACTCACCAGACACATGGTGGGCAAGCAGCCCGAGTCCAGAGGAGGTAGAAAGCACAGCCATCCTCCCTGCCCAGGACACCTGCCATTGTAGTGCACAGCTCAGCCTCCTGGAAGCTTTCCCGGGTCCCAAGCAAACATAAGGGAGGGGCAATGTCACCGCTCCCTCCTCCAAGACCCCCAGAAATCAGCTCAGGGGGAATTTGTGCCCCTCTGTGGCCCCTTCCTTCTCTGCCATCGTGTGCCAACTCAGAGGGAGAAGTGAAAGGCCACGCGTTCGGCCGCTTCTCAGTCAGGCCCCGTTTTAGACATGATGCTCAATGAATGTGGACGAGGTTAGGGAATTCACAGCTCCCTCAAGGCTGCTGAATCAGCCACTGCTTTCATTCTTACTGCTCACTGCTCTATACGTTTCGTATGGGCTACTGGTTGGCCTTTCCATTTAGATAATAAACCCAGCTGCATCTTCTGCATGGCTTTGTTCTGTAGGAACCGACGGTGGTTGTGATGGATGGGTCCTGTGCCTGGAAGACCACCACCACGAAGGCCACAGGACAATATATAATACACTAAAACGGTGAACTCGGTCTCACTACAGTGCTGCAGAGACTTTTTCCCCACAAAAAATCTTAAAAAAAAAAAGAGTCTTTGCCACAATGACAACAAAGAATCAACTGGAGTCCCTTCTCTGTTCTGGACATCAGAGGCTGTTGACTGCAGCTTCTCTTTCACAATTATTCCCCAAATGCCCCTCAAATGCCAGGCATGGTGCCTGGCCTTGGGACCCAGAGAGGCGCAACTGTATCACGATCAAAGACCCCACCATAGCTGCTGTGGCTGGTGTGAGACTTCGTTAAAAATATTAACATCTGTTTGTTTAGGCGTTTTTCAAAATGTCGCCTGAACACCCATGATCAGTAGGATGAAATGCATCATTGATGTTGACGTATCTCCTGGACAGTGGTCACATCAGAATAAAATCTTACTGTATTCGACCTCAGTTTTAAGGGGCTCCTGGCTCTCCAACACTCCCTGTGTTCCCAGATGTGTGTGTCCCATACCTGACCTTCGAAGGTGGCACTGCCATCTGACGGAACTTTGGGAGATGATGGGCCTGCTTCTCACCTGTGCCGTCTACTACGGTAGCCACGCCACACACGGCTGTCGAGCACCTGAACTGTGGCTACTACTGTGACTCAGGAACTAGTCACATCGTAATTAATTTGAATTTAAACAGGCAGCTCTTTGCCGCATCCACTGCGAGAATGAAGACTATTCTCAGCAATAAGACTGTCGACATCCCAGAAAATGTCAACAGTACCTTGAAGGGACGGACAGTTATTGTGAAGGGCCCCCGAGGCACCCTGAGGAGGGACTTCAATCATATCAATGCAGAACTCAGTCTCCTTGGGAAGAAAAAGAAGAGGCTCCGTGTTGACAAATGGTGGGGAAACAGAAAGGAACCGGCCACTGTTCGCACAACCTGCAGTCACGTACAGAACATGATCAAGGGTGGTACACTGGGCTTCCATTACAAGATGAGATCGGTGCATGCCCACTTCCCCATCAATGCTGTTATTCAGGAGAATGGTTCTCTCGTGGAAACCCGAAATTTTTGGGGTGAAAAATACATACCCAGGGTTCAAATGAGGCCAGGGGTTGCCTGTTCAGTATCTCCAGCCCAGAAAGATGAGTTGATTCTGGAAGGAAATGACATTGAACTTGTGTCAAATTCAGCTGCTTTGATTCAGCAAGCCATCACAGTTAAAAACAAGGATATCAGAAAATTTTTGGATGGCATCTATGTTTCTGAAAAAGGAACAGTTCAGCAGGCTGATGAATTAGATCTCAGTGATCCCGCTGCAGAAACAAGAGAGCAGATGGTTCTATGGACTCAGTTGTGATATTTTAAAGAGACAATAAAAACTCTTGATTTGAAAAATAAATAAACAAACAAACAGGCAGACGCGACTAGCAGCTATGGCACCAGAGCAGCCATGGTATTAGCACAGCTGTACAGGGTTAGGTGCATCTAACGGGTCACACTGTGATGCCCAGGGCAGGGGGTAGGGGTGACAACCCCCTCCCCCCAGGCCTGTCCAGACAATGAGACCTTACAAAGGTACACCTGGGCCAGCCTGATCTCTCTCGATGGGGCTCTCCACCTCCCCCTTCCCTGAAAGGAGCCGTGCTGTCTAGGAAAGAAGTGCCTGTCAGATGATCGGCTTGTCTGAGCCCCTTCAGAGACGACGGTTTCCCTTAGCCCAGCACTTCTTGGCTTTTCAGGTCTGGTTGCAGAGCACTGGCTTGCTGACTGCTGGAAGCTGCAGCTGGTGACTCCCCCTCTCCCCCCTTCCTGGCCACCCCCCCCAGTGACAGCTCAGGCAGGGGTGGCCTGGCTTCCTTTCTGGTGTTTTCTATGGGCAGCAGCCTGCTCAGAGCTCACAGCAGGCTTGCCCCTCGTCCCAGGCAGAGAGCAAGCCAGGCCCTTCCCCAGAGCTGGCGGGACCGCCTCCTCCAGGAGCCTCACCCGCTGCCCCCCCCCACCGTGAGTACCACCTTCTTCCTCCTCCCCAGCCCAGGGGCACTGGGTCCACAGTGTGCTGCCACGATGGCTTCTAAAGCCCACTCGTTTGCTCAGTGGCCTTGAGCACCAGGCACTTGGCTAGAAGCTGCCAGGGAGGCGGAGGTGAATCAGGTGGGTGCCTTGCCCAGGCTTCCAGGGTGAGTAATAAGACTGCCTCCCACCCACACGTGTGAAGCTTGGGTTCAAGAAGTCTGTTCGGTGATCTGTTCCTTGAAGGAGGGAGAAGCAAGAGTGGGGGACGGGTGACAAGAAGGTGGACCAGGGCTGGGAAAGGGAAGCCCCAATGAGGTCCCTGGGTCTGAGGGGCTGTCCCAGGGAAAGTGTGTTTTTGGCAGCATTCTCCGTAGGGGCGAAAAACTGGCAACTAGTGAACTCTGCACCAAGAGGCGACTGGTTAAATGAATCATAGAATCCAGAGAGTGGAACCCTCGGCAGCCACTCAACCTGGTGACATAACTTCACCCTGAATTGGCATTAAAAGTGGTCCGTGAGAGACTGCTAACTAGACAGCAAGACAGAAAATGCTTTGTGTAGTCTGATTTCCTTTCCTTTACGGGTTATGTGTGTATGTATGTATGTGGGGTTGTGTTAGAATGTCTAAAAGACCGCATCTCAGAAGATGAACACTGGCCATCCTAGCAAAGGGGTGTTCAGGGGAGATTTTATTTCCTTCATTGTATATGCTTGCTTTGGGGGATTATTTTTCTTCATTGTGAATATAGTCCTTTACAATCAGATAAAAGTAAAGCTGCTCAATTTTAAGTGACTCCTCACTGACTACCGCTTTGTCCTGTCAACATACCCGTCCTCGTCAGCTCTTAGCTGGCTGTGGCTCCTTGGACCCTCTGTGGGCGGGCAGCCGCTGGGTGCGGGGCTGGGGTGTGGTGCAGCCACCAGTGGGCAAGGCCTGCTCCTCCCTCCCCTCACTCAACAAACCCAAGTTCACCTGCCATTTCAGCATCTGGCGTCCAACAGCCTATTTTTCCGAATATCTGTCCATCTGCTCTGAAGCCCCCTCACATGCACCTCACTCACAGCCCCCGGGCCCAGCGCAGTGCCTGCCCGGCGAGGGCAGTGCCTCGCCCAGGCTGGGGGAGCAGACAGCCTGAGAGACAGCTCAGAGTCCCTGCTGTCATGCAACGTGAAAAAGCAGAGCTTCCAAACAAAAACAAAATTCAAGAGGTGATTCAATACAAAGATCAAAGTCAGGACCTGCCTTCCTGACTCACTTTAGTATCGTATCCAGTTTATTGGGATACTACTATGAGTAACTCTGTGTGGATTTTCACACTGGTTACCTTGAAGGACAGCAGAGAATCGAAAAATGACAGATATTAGTGAATTCCAGGCTAACTTCTCTAATAGGCACTTTCCACTCTTAGAGACGAGCAGCTCCCTACTTCTCAAGACCCTGCACATACTTACTGCTTTATGGCATTCATACCTTTGTGTACATCTTTTACGTTTCCCTGAGCTGGATTCACGTTTTCTCTGTTCACTGAATGCCCTCATGCTTTTCAGCCTACATGTGTGTGTGCTAAGTTGCTTCTGTCGTGTCTGACTCTTTGCGACACCATGGACTGTAGCCCACCAGGTTCCTCTGTCCACAGGATTCTCCAGGCAAGAATACTGGAGAGGGTTGCCTTGCCCTTCTCTAGGGGATCTTGCCGAGCCAGGGATCGAACCTAGTTCTCCTGTGTCTTCTGCATTGGCAGGTGGGTTCTTTACCACTAGCACCACCTGGGAAGCCCTTTTCAGCCTACAAGAGCCAGTAAAATTGCTGCCCTCTCAATGAAGCCCTCCAGTGCTGGGGACTTGCTTCCTTTTCCCAATTCCAAAATCATCTCATAGCATTTCCCATTACTGGTATTTGCAGCCATGATGTATCCACTGTACTTGAATGCGAGCTTCTTGAAGACATGGATCATGTCGTGCACAATATTTAAGCCAAGAAAGTGTATGTCTCTGGTGTCCA
This sequence comes from Antilocapra americana, assembly GCA_007570785.1. Classification (NCBI taxonomy): domain Eukaryota; kingdom Metazoa; phylum Chordata; class Mammalia; order Artiodactyla; family Antilocapridae; genus Antilocapra; species Antilocapra americana. The sequence goes on along the minus strand of ML660201.1, from coordinate 49,157,604 downwards.
GGCACATCGTGTAAGTGAGCTGTGGGGTGAAGCCTGCTTCCTCATCATTGCAGAGTTCTCTGCACCCCACTAAGAGCTTTAATGCACAGCACTGCACTTTATCCAGGAAACAAACCTTTAGAGTAGGCCGAGCAATCATGTCTGTATTATAGACAAAGAAACCAAGGCTGGGGGAGGGCAGGTCGCTCCTTGCTAAGGTCTCACAGGCAGCAAAGGACGGACCAAGGAACAGATGGGGGCCAGCGTGCTCCCCCGCCGCACTTCACTGGGAGACAACACACCAGCAGGCTTTTTAGACGGGGTGGCTCCTGCACCCCAGCGAGGCCTCGTGGAGCGGCGGTGGGGAGACCTGGGGTGACTCTGAGCCCAGCCCCAGTGTTCTCCCAACAGACGGCTGAGAGGTCCCTTGCTTTCAATGTTTTGTCACTTGTGGGTTTTCCCCTTCTGTTTTTCTCTCCTTCTCAGGGGTCAGAAGAAAATGAAAGCAAGCTCTGACACTTACACAGTTTGTGGAATAACACAGATGAAAACTATGTGACCAAGGGCAGGAGGGACAGATGAAAAGGCTCGAGGTGGGGTCTTTGGTGGCGGGTCTAGGGAGGAACATTTTTCATTTTCATTTTCACCCTTGGGCTCTCTCCAAATCTTCTATGAGCCCAAAGCACCTTTATAACGGAAGGAAGATAAACCTTTACAGAGAGCCAGTGTAGGATTCCAAAGTCGCCGATAATACCTGCAGTGAATTTACTTGCTATTTATTCTTCCAGGGTTAGGAGGAGACGAGTTCCTCCTATAGACAACTTCTGCAAACAGGTGTACAGAACGGAAGAGTGCTGGGCTTCTTTTTTCTCTTTTTTTAAAAGCTGACAAGTTATTTTTATGATAGCCCTTAAAATAAAATGTTCTACACAAAGTAGAATATATAAATAGGTTACAAAACCAAAGGAAAAAAATGAAAGTCTCACTTTCCACTGGTCATCCTTGTTTAATCTCCCTCCAGAAAACACTTCAGTACTGACAGCTATCAAGTGTATAACCTTTTATATATGTTTTAAAAGATCATGCATCATACTCTACAATTTGCATGTGTATGCCTAAAAATCTTGGTGACCTCCTTGTATCAGTGTGAAGTCTAATTTATTCTATTTATTGGCTACATGTGGTTTATTGAATGAGTATATCAGAATATTACCTGCTGCTGGATACATAGGTTGCTTTTAGTTTTTTTGATTCTGGGGGGTGCGGGGAAGCAACATCTAGGATCTTGTGTGTTAGTTCCTCAGTCGTGTCTGACTCTTTGCGACCCCATGAACTATAGCCGACCAGGCTCCTCTGTCCATGTGAGTCTCTAGGCAAGAATATTGGAGTGGGTAAGCCATTCCCTTCTCCAGGGGATCTTCCTGACCCAGAAATCGAACCCGGGTCTCCTGCCTTGCAGGTGAACTCTTTACCATCAGAGCCACCAGGGAAGCCCATTCATGTACCTTTATGTTCTTCTGTGTGAGGACTAGGAGGGCGTGTTCCCAGCAGATGAAGCTGAGTCAGAGCTGCTGTGCTCTGTATGTTTTGACAGACACAGTTTAATCCTCTGAAAAGGTCACACAAATTTACATTCCCCACTGCCGTGTGGAGGCCTTCCCCTCAAACTCTCACCAGCATCATTACCATCGATCCTTATTTCCAATCTATAACTAGCTATAACCAAATCCATTCTTTACTCTTCGTGTGGCCCTCCTCCTTTGGGAATTTGTTTTCTCAGATATTATCTGGCTAATAGTCTTTTTATGCAAGTTAAAAGGAGGTGACATGGGATCGCAAAGAGTCTGGGGCTACATAGATACTGGAAATATATATCCTGTATAGATACTAGATACTAGAAGTGTTTTCTAACAAATATCTTAAAAATTATCTCTCTATTCCCCAAGATGTATTAAAATTAAATTAGCTGAGTTGAGATTTTTCTATCTTAACTAGGCAACTTTTTACAATGATTTGCTTCAGAACATAAGAGAAAAAAAATCATAAAGTCGATGGAGCAATGTGTAACCTGGAGGGAGATCCTCTGAGCCTAAGTGAATTTCTTCTCCAATGTTCACCTGCTAATTTCATCATCCGGTGGTGATTTCCTAATTGCAGTAATCCTCTGTACTGATCAGTTGGCACCATAAGGAGAGCTTGGTTTTCTCATTTATTTTTCTCAGTATGGATCCACGGATCCTTATTTAATTTAATGTGCTATGACTGCCATCATCATTATTTAATTTGATGCTCAAACTGCCTCAGATTTGGCTAGTGGAACCCTAACAAGCTGGTGCCTCTGTCCTTTGACAAGTCCTCAATGCCTTTATAAACACTTGCTTTCTGGGCTAAAAATCAGTCCCGAGTGCATCTTACAGTTTCCCTTCCCTAACTCTGGAATCGGGTGTTTCTCCACGGGGTCCTGGTTCCTTGTCAGGAAGAAAGGTATTTAGAAACCAAGGTCTGGGCGCCGGATGGTCATCACACTGTGTGTCCTTGCTTTTAGGTCATCTCAGCAGACAGGGTCAGGACATATGCTGAAATACCTAACACCCATGGCTCAGTGGGTAAAGAATGCGCCTGCAATGCAGGAGACGCAGGAGACGTGGGTTCGATTCCTGGGTCAGGAAGATCCCCTGGAGGAGGAGGAAACAGCAACCCACTCTAGTATTCATTCTTGCCTGCAGAATCCCATAGACAGAGGAGCTTGGTGGGCAACAGGCCATGGGGTCACAAAAAAGAGTGGACCACGGCTGAAGTGACTGAACCAAATGCACCCACACAAACGTACCTGTGTCTATTTATCAATCGACTGACTGATCTGTCAAACGTCATCTGCTTAACCCCTTCTAGCCCTAAAAGCCATGAGTTCACACTGAGCCCTCAGTTCCCACCGAATAGCCCAAGGCACTCCCAGGCACTGTGGAGGAGCTCCTGGCAGGAAGGCTACAAGGAGGAAGTCCTGGCTGTCTTTCCCCTGCTAATGGCCCGATATGACTCTGAAGAGGGGCAGAAACAAGAAAGCTTTCATCAGATCTTGCTGTTTTTCCTTTCTTTGCTTTAACCACTTTACTGAGATCCAGCTACCAGCACTGCAAATGTCTGAAGTACAGAACCCAGGTTCTGACGTATGTGTACCCCCATGAAATCACGACACTATCAGTTCAGTGAACACACCACTCACCCCAGAGGCTTCTTGGCCTGCTCTTGTCCCTTCCTGTCCTCTTGCCCTGCCCTGCCCTGTCCTCCTCTCTCTTTCCAGGAAATCACTGATTTGCTTTCTGTCACTATTGATTAGTTCCCATTCCCTAGAATTTTATATAAGTGGAATCACACTGCATGTACTTTTTTGGGGTTATTTTGAAATTTTACCCACATTGCTGTGTGTATCAGCAGCTGTTCCAAATTCACTGTATGGATATTGCACGGAGACTTATTCACTCTACTTGAAGGACAGTCGAGCTGTTTCCAGTAGCTGGCTATTACAAAGCTGCCATGAACATTCATAAGTCAGTCTTTGTATGGATATAAGCTTGCATTTTTCTTAGGCAGATACCATGTGATGTGTGTTTAAAGGGTTTCCCTAGTGGCTATCCCACTTAGTATATTTCTTATATATTTTCTTTAACTGGAATATAGTTGCTTTATGGTGCTATGTTTGTTCCTGCTGTACAGCAAAGTGAATCAGTTAATGCATATATATCCACTCTTCCTTTAGACTGCCTTCCTATTTAGGTCACCAAAAGAGCACGGAGTAGAATTCCCTGTGCCATACAGTAGTTCTCACTAGTTCCTGTCTATTTTATACATAGTCGTGTATATATGGCAGTCTCAACCTCCCAATTCACATGCTACGTTTTTAAAACGACTACACTCTAAGAAAAGCAGGGAGAGTCACAATGCTGTGTTATGAAAAACATAATTAAAAAAGCCCAACAGGTTACAGCTGGATGTATGAGGGAGAAATTTCCTTCCAGAAGTCTGGGGTGTGGGCTGAACATGTTTCTCGGAAACACACTCACTGAAGGTATATAAAAAGAAATGCCCCACTCGGGTACAGACCCCTTCCTTGAAAGGGGCCAAGCTGTTGTTTGCCTTACCACAGAGGGGTGGGTTTTGCAGAGATTCAAAACACAAGAAAACAACAGTGGAGATTTATCTCAGGTAGTCTGGAGGCCCTGTGCATGACACAACTATGTTTTCTTTGGTAAAGAAATGTAGGACTTCCTTTTCCGGCTGAAGTCAAGGTACAGAGCAAACAGGCCCTGAATTTGTAGACTGAGCATGCAGGCAGGTGCTGGGGTGCTGGGCCCCCCTTGGCGAGGGGCTCCAATGCTGGCAGAGGCCATCTCACTCTGGGGTTCTTGCCACCTGGTTACCGAGAGGCCCCTCCCCTGCAGTCAGCTGGAGCATTCTTTTAAGTCTGCTGTTCTGCTGTCTTCAGGGGACATTTGGTGAATAAAACTGGAGTAGGGGCATCTGATAAGAGAAGCTGAGTTATGAGAAAAAGAGTTAAGGTAAAAAGGATGTGCTGGGAAGACACCAAAATCCCCAAGTGCTCTCAAAGGAGAGGTTTCTTTCAACTCTAGATTAACAACCTAGATGAATGTGAAATCTAGACTTGACTTCAAATCTATTTTACTCAGCATCAGTATAACATGGATTCTAACTCTAGCTTGGCAGGTTTTTTTTCATAAGAGCATACAAATTTAATGCTTTATCTCCTTCCCTCAGTACTTGCTACTGTTTGGTCAAAAGCCAGTCCTCGTTTTGATTTTTGCCTTCTCTTTCTAGAAGCAAGTCTGAATCTGACCCACCATGGTCCCCACAGAAGCCACAGTGAGTATGGCCACACCCTTGGGCTCCTTGAAATACATTGTATTTTGGGGCCTCTTTTGGGGGAGTTGGAAGGGCTCCATTGCAGGGGGAAGGAGTGCTCTGTGGTTTCCCAGGGCAAGAGTTCTGCTGAGTGGCGCTCCAGACAGGTGGTCAGTGCCCAGCACAGAGGGCTCCGCAGACACAAAGCTCTGGAAGAGCTCTGGGGTATGTGAGGGGTGTAGGAGCAGAGGAGAAGGCTGCTTCAGATTTTACTCATAGGTGAGGGTTTTATGATCTTTACAATGTGCTTAGTCCCAAGTGTCTGTTCTGAAACTCAGCCAAAAGAGGGCAAGGGAGAATTCATTTGCTTTTAAGAGACCCTTGGTGGGCATGTTAGTCGTGTTTCTTAGCAAACATTATGTAGTCTTTACAAAAAAGAAAATAGTGATATCTATTTCTCTGAAAGAGGCTAGTAGAAATGAGTGAGAACAGCTGTTATCCAAAGAATCGTTCATGATTTTATAGCCAAATATAGTTAATTATAGAATCAAACAAAATTCCTATGCTTTAGTTATATTAAATGCTCACAAAAATATCTAAGGATTTTAATTTTGCTTTCTCAAAGGGAGAATCTGGGCTTTACACGTAGGTATTGAAATCAAACATTTTTAGTGGAGTTGACAAATGTCCTTCATATTGTAGGCTCCCTCCCACCTATGGAGCGTGGTGGTTGCCACCACTAATATCAAATAAGTTATGTATCATATGCTGATAATATTTAGCACTGCATATGTCATCATGTTTCCCATAACAACACAATAACAATGACAAAAATACAATTATTTCGGGCCTGCTGAAGTAATAAGGTGCATGTTAAATCACTTCGGTTGTGTTCGACTCTTTGCAACCCTATGGACTGTAGCTTGCCAGGCTCCTCTGTCCATAGGATTCTCTAGGCGAGGGCCTGGGGTTGCCATGCCCTCCCTTAGGTGATCTTCCTGACCCAGGGGTTGAACCGAGTCTCTTATGTCTCCTGCACTGGCAGGCAGGTTCGTTACTAGCGCCCCCTGGAATGCTGAAGCAACAAGTTTCTATTTTTCTGACCACAATTAGAACTGTAGTTTCTCTTGAGACAGAATTTGCTCTTTATCCCTGATGCTGGCAACAGGGGTAACATCATTCACTTGGTTTTATCATTTGGGATCTTGGAAAAACATCCGAACTTTGCAAGGCAGCCCCAGAAAGGAAGAAAATGCACTCAAATAACAACCTTTTGTGGTCAAGAGGTGTCCAGCACCACCTACACGGGGACAAGATGGGACCTCTGTGGCTATGACCTTGCTCAACAGCCATGGCTTCCCTGTGGCCACTCTTCTGAGGACCAGCTGTGTGCCAGTCACCACCCAGGGCGCCGTGTTCCTTCAGTCTCACCGTAAAGGCGGAGACATGCTAACAGATGGGGAAACTGAAGCTTGGAGAAGAGACAGAGGGTTCAAGGTCAAATGGCTAGAAGGAAGAGGAGCGCTGCGGGGCGGGGCGGGGGGCGGTCTTGGTCCCGGCCTCCCTGGGATCCCCACTGCAGGCAAGTGTCCACATGTCTTGTGGTCTGAAAGTCTCCCCTCCTCGAAGGTGGGACCTGCCTGCTCCCAGCAGTCCCTCCCGACCTGTCTCCTCTCCCTGGGTACCCATCCTGGTATAAGGGGCAGTGAAGGATATGGCCTTGGCCCTCCACAGTGGCCTTTCCCCAGAGGTGCCTGGAGCTGGGGGAGGGTATCCGGAGACAATATAAGTTGGGAGGGAGGCCTTGGAAAGTCGGGGGAAGATGGAGACCTTCTCCCTGCTCCAGGAGCTGCAGAGTCTTCAATGCCTGGGCTGAGCTTCTGGGCCAAGGGCTCCCAAGGGGAGGAAGACACACCTGCACGGGCTCGGGAGCCGGGGCCCGGAGGGTAGAGAGCCTTGCCGCGGGCACTGGCAGGCAGGGCCGGCCCCTTATCTGCTGTGCACAGAGGTTTGCCCCCAGCAAAAGGCAGTTCCCAGCTGCCCTGGGCAGAGGAAGCCACAGGGCATCCTCTGGTGCCCACAGTCTTTCCGGGATGGCTGTGGGGAGGATGCAGGTGGGGTATCTGACAGCCACCCAGCTCAGGTGCTGGGACTCAGACGCCGAGGCTCAGGCTTGGTGTGGCCACTGTGAGCTATGGTTTTTCCAGGAGTCATGTACAGATATGAGAGCTGGACCATAAAGGAGGCTGAACGACAAAGAAATGATGCTTTTGAACTGTGGTGCTGGAGAAGACCCTTGAGAGTCCCTTGGACTGCAAGGAGATCCAACCAGCCCATCCTAATGGAAGTCAACCATGAATATTGACTGAAAGAACTGAAGCTGAAGCTCCAGTACTTTGGCCACCTGATGCAAAGAGTTGACTCATTAGAAAAGACTCTGATGCTGGGAAAGATTTCGGGCTGGAGGAAAAAAGAGCAGCAGAGGATGAGATGGTTGGATGGCATCACTGACTCAGTGGACAAGAGTTTGAGAAAACTCCAGGAGACAGTGAAGTACAGAGGAGCCTGGCAAAAGTCAGACACAAATTAGCAACTGAACAACAACAAATAACAGAGACAACATCAGAAGGTGGAGAGCAAGGCGCCGGGTCTGGAGGGATTACAAGTGCCCCAGCTTGGGGCCGAGGGGCAGGGGGCTGGCTCTGGCCTTGACTGTCCCCCAGTGGGTGAGGGTTTGGGCCAGAACCTTCTGTTCCTTGGGTCTGTCTCCTCCTCTATAGTGAAAGTCACTCAGTCATGTCCGACTCTTTGCAACCCCATGGACTCTACAGTCCGTGGGATTCTCCAGGCCAGAATACTGGAGTGAGTGGGTTGCCATTTCCTTCTCCAGCCGATCTTCCCCAACCAGGAATCAAACTTGAGTCTCTTACATTGCAGGCGGGTTCTTTGCCAACTGAGCCATCAAGGTAGCCCTCCTCTGTCATCTGAAAACCATTCTAAAACCTGGTGAGCCTCCAAAAGCTCTGTCTGGGGCAGAAACCAAAGTCTATGTGAGCAGAAGGCGGCTCACGCTGCTGAGTTCAGGCCAGTCCCTGAGCGTGCGTGAGACAGTCTCTCGTTTACTTAGATCTATGACTATACGGCACTTCTCCTCTTGACCAAAATGCTAAAAATCATCCGAATGATATAGATACTCCAATTAAGCAGCCCCCTGGGAGTAACAGGACTGTCTCATGATACTGCCCTGTCTAGAGCACCTCTGTGCTGTGGAGTTCGGGGCCCCGCATGCAGGCAGACCACCTCCCCCCACTCCGTGACGGGTGAGTCAAGGGCCTTTCTCGGGGTTTGCTCCATTTCCATTACCACCACTGACAAGAACACTGTCCTGTGGGAGTGGTTTCCTTGCTTGGCATGTAGTCTGTGCTTAGTAAATACTTGCGGAATCAGTGAACAAATCACATCATCACCAATGAACAAGAAATAAAGAGCTGTTTTTTAAGCTTAAGGTGAGCATGCTGACCTCTTAGTCAGTCAAGGAATAAGATGGTGGGATCTTCACACAAAGACCGTCCATCCTGGCCAGATCTGGGCCCACCCATCCCCACAGACTGCCACTCCTCACAGTGGGAAAAGATTCTAGATCTGGCTCAGACCACTGCTCATGGGGGACCACAGGCTGAGAGCAGTGGTCTAGTTGGTGAAGAGATTATGTTTTTAAAAGAGTCTAAGAATAACACAGTTTGCTAAGAAATGCATCAAGGGAAACCTTGGGCAAGAGAACTTCTAGACGTTCCAGCAAAATGTGGAAGACAATGGTCAGCCCTATAAGAGAGAGACTGGGCACTTCCCAGCAGTAATGACACCCTGGTTTACTCTGTCCCCATGGCCCCTGTCATGTTCCGTAACAGGCATGAGGCAGCTATTGAGTGCATACAACAGGAGAGAAAGGACAAACATTCAAATAAGGGTCAGAGCAAATTGACAGAATGGGGAGAAAAGAGAAAGAGTCAGAACTTGGGTTTTCAGCCTAAAACTGAGCTGTCCAATGAGGTAGCCACAAGTCACATGGGGCCTGTAAGTCACATAGGACCTGTAAGTCGGTCACTCCAACTAAGATGTCCCCTGATTGTAAAATGCACTTAGTCGAAAAACAGTCTAAGCAACAAAAGGATGTGAAATATCTTGGTAACTTTTACACTGCTTCAAAGAAAGAAAGTGAAAGTGAAGTCGTTCAGTCGTGTCTGACTCTTTGCAACCCCATGGACTGTAGTCTACCAGGTTCCTCCGTCCATGGGATTTTCCAGGCAAGAATACTGGAGTGAGTGGGTTGCCATTTCCTTCTCCCCGAGATCTTCCTGACCCAGGGATTGAACCCAGGTCCCCTGCATGGAAGGCAGACACTTCACTGTCTGAGCCACCAGAGAAGTCATTGTTTTCATAACCAAATAATATTTTAGACATGCTAGGTTCCAACAAAACACATTATTAAGGTGAGATCCACCTATTTCTTTGACTTTACTTGGCTACTAGAAAATGCAAAATTAAGGAGTTGCCTCATATTCCTATTAGGCAGCACTGGTCAAAGGGTCTTACTTGGTTACTATACTTGGGATACCAGTTTGACTTAGCTTCTGAATTACAAAGGGAATCCTCATCAGTCACAAAATTCATATGGCTCATGAGTTACAAAAAGAACTCTTACTTGTTCTTCAGGAAATATGAAAGCCTTGCTTCACATCTCTTTGACATGTAAATGCCAAACGCACATCTGAGCTAGGTCTTGATGCGCAAACACAGAGCTAGACCGAAAGGACCTTGGAAGTGGGGTGCACGAGGAGCTCCTTGGAAGCCACCTCGACACAGACCCTGGGATAAACTCAGGGCAGCCTGTGGGAAATGACTCTACCCGTGCTCAGGCCAGGGGTCTCCGGTGCTCTCGATAGAGAGTGAGTGGGAAATGGGTGGATTTCAGATCCTTACAGTGATCGCTCTAGGTCTTATTCTGACCCAGACCTTGAAAACAGGCTTTGTGGGTGGCTTCTCCAGCAAGAGCAGTGTCTCCAGGACTCATAGAGCAGAGAGGATGGAAGAAATGGCTTGTCCACCTCAGAATTCCTCCTGGAAGCCAGCTGCCCCTCATCTGCAAGAGGGGCCCACCCCACCTGGAAGGTCCAGGATATATGCATGCATATCCTGTACTCCACACCAGGCCTGGTGTGCACTCAGGGCTCTGACAGTAGGGAAGTAAATAAGCTGGTAAATAACTGACAATTTATATTTGCTGGAAGATTTTCAGAGAATCATGTGCCTGAGATCCAAAGGGTGTTTACCCACCAGCCATGGACAAAGCTATGAGCACAAGTCTTGACACAGGTGGACAGGTGTGTCCAGGCTTCCCCTAGCCTAGGACACGAACTCTTCCTCTGTCACTGTCATAAAGGCGGCCAGCACTCTGATCCTGTAAGGATGATACAGACTGGCCTTGTGGTCTTGATGAAATTCATTCAATTCCAGGTTTTTTGTGTGTGAATTCAATCACTCTGAAAATATGCTCAGAGATTCCTTAGCTGTAACGAGGGGTGTGTGTGTGTGCATGTGTGTGCAAGGGTGTGTACATGTGAATATGTATGTGTATTCATGTAGGCACGCTTGTGTGCATGTGTGTCTGTAGATGTGACAGCTTGTGAGGGCTGGCTTCATGGGTGTGTGGCACAGGGCCTCATGCTCACAAGTGTTACTTGCTTCATTTAACGCTCTGCTGTCTTGAAATTCCTAACAAATTCTGAATAAGGGACCCTGAAATCACGTGGCCTGTGCTGGTTCCTGTGTATGTGCATGTACGCGAGGGTGTGTACATAAGTGTGTGTGCTCATGTGTGTGCACACGTGCAAGTGGGTGCGTGTGTGACTGTTGCTGCTCAACAGAGGGTCCATAGCTTTCAGAGGCCTCGGGGGAATCTGGTCCCAGTGAAGTGTGAAAGCCTCTGAGGACCTCTTAGGGAGCACAGAGCAGAGAGCAGAAGGAACAATCAGACCCGTTCTCTGGGCTGGACAGTTGGCCCACAGAGGCCATGAGACCCTCTCTCCATCCCGATGGAGCACCTGTCATGTGGCTGGGACTGTTCCTTTGCTTGCGTGTCTCTTCCCAGAGCAGGGGAGTTCCACGAGAGTGGGAACCACATCTGACTCTTCAGCACCTAGCCAACCACAGGTGCTTAATAAACATTTGTTGAATAAATAAATCATTTACAATCTAAGCAGATGCTTTCGGAATTCCTCCTTCCTACACACACATTTCTGCCTTCTCACAGCCTTTTGGGGTTGGGAGGTTCAAAGGCTCCATGCCTCTGCCATCAGACAGAACCTCCAAAGGCCAGCCCTTGACCCAGTGTCGCCTTGTGTCTCCTTGCAGAGCCTAACCCCTAACCTCTTAGATGACTACGGCTACGATGGCACGCTGCCCGTGGAGTACGACGGCAACTTCACGGACTACTTCTGTGAGAAAAGCCACGTCAGGCAGTTTGCGAGCCACTTCCTCCCGCCCCTGTACTGGCTCGTGTTCATCGTGGGGGCCGTGGGCAACAGCCTCGTCATCCTGGTCTACTGGTACTGCACGAGGGTGAAGACCATGACTGACATGTTCCTGCTCAATTTGGCCATCGCTGACCTGCTCTTTCTCGCCACCCTGCCCTTCTGGGCCGTTGCCGCTGCTGACCAGTGGAAATTCCAGACCTTCATGTGCAAGGTGGTCAACAGCATGTACAAGATGAACTTCTACAGCTGCATGCTACTCATCATGTGCATCAGCGTGGACAGGTACATCGCCATCGCGCAGGCCATGAGAGCGCAGATGTGGAGGCAGAAAAGGCTCCTGTACAGCAAGATGGTCTGCTTTACCGTCTGGGTGGTGGCGGCCACGCTCTGCATCCCGGAACTCCTGTACAGCCAAGTCAAGGAGGAACACGGGATCGCCATCTGCACCATGGTCTACTCCAGCGACGACAGCACCAAACTCAAGTCGGCTGTCTTGACCCTGAAGGTCATCCTGGGCTTCTTCCTCCCCTTTGTGGTCATGGCTTGCTGCTACACCATCATCATCCACACCCTGATCCAGGCCAAGAAGTCCTCCAAGCACAAGGCCCTGAGGGTGACCATCACCGTGCTCACCGTCTTCGTCCTGTCTCAGTTCCCCCACAACTGTGTCCTGCTGGTGCAGACCATCGATGCCTACGCCATGTTCATCTCCAGCTGCGCCCTCTCCATCAGAATCGACATCTGCTTCCAGGTCACTCAGACCGTGGCCTTTTTCCACAGTTGCCTGAACCCTGTCCTCTACGTTTTCGTGGGTGAGAGGTTCCGCCGGGACCTTGTGAAGACCCTGAAGAACCTGGGCTGCATCAGCCACGCTCAGTGGGTTTCGTTCACGAGGAGAGAGGGGAGCCTGAAGCTGTCATCTATGCTGCTGGAGACAACCTCGGGGGCTCTCTCCTTCTGAGGTGGCTTCCCTGAGGTGGGCGGTCCTTTGGGAAGTGTCAAGAAATTCAGACACAGCTTCCCTTACTGATAGGCCAGAGGGAAAGTGGAGAAGGAGAAGGAGTGAGAAAAGGGAAGTAAAAAACTCAGAAAGGAACGAATCTGAATAGCATTATTACTTTTGGTTAGGATTTGCCAAGTTGGACTCATTAAAACTGAGTGGCCATCCCAGGAGACTGCCGACTGGCTCCTGGCTGCAAAGCCTGTGGTTTTCGGAGGAGGATTAATGAACGACACTGCAGGCCTCTTGTGGCTTTGCCACTTGCCCAAGCATTAATGCAGCTGAACACTGGAGGAGGCGTTTGATTTCTCAGAGCACTGGGAATTGCTGGGCTTCAGTTCCTACGCCATCTCTTCCAAAAGAAGACACAGAAGCATCGGCCATTGCCACAGTCCATGAAAGCGCAAGGCTTCATGAAAGCTTCTGTCTCTGGAAAATTTCTACTCTGGTTTTGGTGGCTGATGCCCATGCCAGGTGTTGAGTAGAATCCTTCCAAACGACCTCAGATCTAATTCCCTTCTGCTCTCCTTGATCTATTCTGGGCCAGTGAGGGTCCTTGTTCTTGTTCTGAAACTATCTGCAGCACTGGTCAGTGAGCCTCTGGGCAACTGACAGTACCCGCATGCCACCTGAAGTCTGCTGGCTCCCAACCCACGTCTTATGGAGGTGCTGTGATTCCTTACCTGGCTGCTACACTGCTCTGGGCAAGGATTCAGCTTATCCACCGGTGTCATGGAAGTGGTCCTCACAACCCATGCAGGGAAATTAAGAACCTGAGTTGGTGGGGACCTGGCTCCATTATGGGCTCACTCTATTGAGTGGTTTGTATGATGATCCACTCTGTCTGCTCCCTATACAATGGACTGGCCCTATTTGCCCTCTTGTTTCTGAGGCCACTGGAAGGATATTTGCCTCCATGTTTCTCTTTTTCACATTGTATAATGCTAACATTTAAAAAAAAATAGCTTTCAACTTAGAGATTAGGCTGAAAAAAAATGTAATTTACCTTTGTGTCTCTTTTCACTATTTGGCAAATTTATCACATTAAAAATTTTCATTTATTGGAAAAGTGCTTTTGAAATGATTGTTTACAAATATCCATTACTTTCCACTTTTTTTACCCTGTCTCTATATTTTAAATGTGTATAGAGATCAATCAGCCATATTAGAGTATGAAGACTAAGAGACTGGGATAAGGAAATAACATTCCCAAAATACCATAAAACCATTTTGGCTGAAAAATTTCTAATTTCTTCTCTGGGCAAACTTATCTTCCAAGTTTCTCTAGGTGAGTCCATTGGCATTCCCAAGGAGGACAATTAGAACAGGACCATGAATTGTCCTGGCTTTGCCACTTGCTTCAGAGATGGCATCTCGTTTTCCCAGGGGGCTGTGAGTTGCTGTGGTTTCAGTTCCAAGGCCACCCCCTCCAAAGGGGACAGCAAAGCACTGGACTCTGCAAGAGTGTCCTTCTTTTCCCTGCCCACTTCTAACTTGCATATCGGTGAGGAATAAAGTGAGCAGAAAGTGGACAGCCACAAGGAGAGCAAGAGACAGTGCAAAGGCCTTGCCAACCCACCCCAAGTATGGGCAGTTGGTGGCAAACGAGCACTGGCCTGGGACCAGCAGGTCAACATGGGTCCCGGCACAATAAGAGCCACTTACAGTCAAGGGGAGGAGGACCTTCCCAAGGCAGTCTATGGACAGCGCTGTCCACGTGGCCACCTTTTCCAGAAGACTCAGATATCCTTTGAGGAACTCAGAATAAGCAACAGGAATGGGCCAAACCTAAATAACCCTGTGCAGTTCAGTGGAAGAACTTGAGTGGGTTTGGCTTAGTCATCCCATGCCCTTTTGATACTGCGGTTCTCGTACTGTATGTCCTGGGGGCTCCGCTGGAGCTGAGGATGGGGAGAGGGACGGAAGGAGGAGGAGTGAGCCACGACCGTGCTTGTACAATCTCCTCCAGCCTAGAGTCACTTAGGGGACACCATGATGGAGATTAAGCGGCAGTTTGGAGGTAGTTTGAACTGAGCTACGTGTTAGTTTTGCCAACAAAGGTCCGTCTAGTCAGAGTGTTGGTTTTTCCAGTAGTCACGTGTGGATGTGAGAGAAGGCTGAGCACCAAAGAACTGATGCTTTCAAACTGTGGTGCTGGAGAAGACTCTTGAGAGTCCCTTGGACTATAAGGAGATCAAACCAGTCCATCCTAAAGGAAATCAACCCTGACGATTCATTGAAAGGACTGATGCTAAAGCTCCAATACTTTGGCCACCTCAGGTAAAGAGCCAACTCACTGGAAAAGACCCTGATGCTGGGAAAGACTGAGGGCAGGAGGAGAAGGGGACGATAGAGGATGAGATGGCTGGATGGCATCACCAACTCAACGGACATGAATTTGAGCAAATTCCAAGAGACAGTGAAGGACAGGGAAGCCTGGAATGCTGCAGTCCACGGGATCACAAAAAGTCAGACATGACTGAGCAACTGAACAACAGCAACAGAGGTAGACAAGGCTTTGACCAATGTACATTAGTTGAGAAGAAAATGTCATGGACTCCACTGTTTCCCCCTCTGACTTTCAGGAAAGGAGATGAATGCCACAGGAACCACGAACCCTGCACTGAACATGATGACCACACTTAGTTCCAAGCGCCCCCTTTAGTGCCTGCCTGGTTGTCCAGTCCCACCACAGCTTCAAGGCAGGATTAAAGAGACGCTGCGGCTATATTATATTTTAAAGATTAAGTATCCTTTGTCGGTAGATTAGTTTTTAAATGATTGCATAAATAGGACCTTTTTACAGTCAAATTAAACTAGGTCTTAGAAGCAGATATATCCTAAGATAAAAACATTGGAAAAATCAGCAAGGGGACACCCACTAGAACACCCATTCAACATTTCTAGAAAATATGTCTGTGAGTACTTTTCTGAAATAATGATAAAAGAGGATTATAATATAACTACATTTTACAGGAGCTCTATAGATCAGAAAAATCAGGAAACTGAATGAAATATATCAAAAAAGATACTGCTTTACCTATTAAAATTTTTTTAAGACTAATCTCAAGTCAACACATCACAATGTGTACATTTAAAGGGGAATGTTGTTTTGATGTAAGATGTGAGATATGGATGTAAGAGTTGGACTATAAAGAAAGCTGAGCACTGAAGAATTAATGCTTTTGAACTGTGGTGTTGGAAAAGACACTTGAGAGTCCCTTGGACTGCAAGGACATCCAACCAGTCCATTCTAGAGGAAATCAGTCCTAAATATTCATTGGAAGGACTGATGCTGAAGCTCCAATACAGCCTGTCTCAAAGTGAGGTCTGGCCAAGGGGTGCTAAATGACTTTGACAAAAGGGAGATTGTTATGGCCTCCAATATCTGCACCTCACACATTTTAGATGCTCCAGACAAATCTCTGTCCTCATAGTTACTGACTGTTTACTATGAGTAATTAACAGATAGCATTGTTTTAGAATTATCATCGCAAGACATGGTGGTTCTGCAACAGTTCCCTTGGCCTGACTCTACATGGCCCTCCTGTTCCAGTGTGGTCTGAGTCCAGCAACCTCCTGGGACAGGGAACATCTCTCTGATCAATTGTGTATTCTTGCTACAGACAGCCCAAATAGCTAATGTCCCTCTCAATGTCTGTATTATAAAAACCTACAAAAGACAAGCAATTGTTTCTCTCCAACATGTGACTCTTTGCGAGTTCCCCTCCACTCTTGACATATTTGGGCTTCCCAGGTGGCGCAAGTGGTAAAGAACCTGCCTGCCAATGCAGGAGATGTAAGACACATGGGTTCAATCCCTGGGTCGGGAAGATCCCCTGGAGGAGGGTGCGGCAACCCACTCCAGTATTCTTGCCTGGAGAATCCCATGGACGAGGAGCCTGGTGGGCTATAGTCCATGGGGTCACAGAGAGTTGGACACGACTTAGCGTGCACACAGTCTCATAACAGGCTGACAAGGTTTCTCTGCCCAGTCCTATTTCCTCCTACCTCCCTTCACAGTTGGCAATCCCAAATAGACATTTGCCCCCAAGATTCCATCTCAGCATCTGCTTCTAGAGAAGTCAGCTTGCAACAAGCTTTTCATCAGGGGCTGGTAATAACAAAAACACATTTGAGGCCTGTTGGGCAAAGAGCACAGGATACCCAGAACTAGAGAGTGTTCTGTGAGCATCCGTCACAGAACTCAACTCAGGAGGCTGGGAGCAGAGGCCTGCGTGATCTTAATTCAACCACCAGCAGACCGCTGTGCACACCAGCAGCCTGCCAGGCCCTGTGGGTACTGGACAGATACAGGCTCTCCTCTTCCGGCTGTCATCTTCTGCTTGCTTGCTTTGTGCCAGGTAGATAATACTGTATGTAACTCAACCATTTTATAGATGAAGGGGCTGAGTGCTTCAGAGATCAGGAACCCATCCAGCATCACACTGTAGCAACCGACAAGGCTAGGGCATCATCCTGGGCATGTCTGGCACTCAAGTCTTAGCTTTTGCCCACCAGGCTGTCCCACCTTGCATGCGTGACGCGGTCAGACAAATCAGCCACTGGTTCGAAGGGCAGACCAACAATGTGCCGAGTACCAGGCTGAGTACCAGGCTGCAAAGATGCATGGGCACAGGCTGGGCCGGCACTGCTTTAGATACCACTGCGCATAAACTCTCAACAATGACGCATGACAGCTGAGGCCCTGCTGACAAGGTGGGCCACAGGACGATGACATCATTCTCACAGTCTCGAGAGGTTTCCCTCTTCTCCCTACCACTGGCTCCTCCCCAAACACGTGCAGTTGTGGAGCCTCAGATTCTTTGTGCGGGAGCCACAGATTCCACTGCAGGTCTGAGGATGCACAAGTCCAACGACTCCGCACCCAAACTTAGCCAGAATCCTGGATATCCACCTGTCCTCCTCACCGCACACTGTCCCCGCTGGTCTTCCTAGCTCCTTTCTCACAAACAGTCCATCTGCCCGCTGGACACCACCTCAAAGTGCATCAATACCACAGGGAACAGAAGAATCATCGTGGCAAGCCCTACTCAAACTCCTGACCCATAAAACCATGAGATACAATAAAATGGTTATTATTGTTTTCAGCCACTGAGTTTGGGGGTAATTTGTTACATAGCAGTTGATAAACAGAATGCTGAGGAGGCAACAATTTTGCTATTAGTCTTTCAAATCCAACACAATGACGTGACCAATCCAGGTGAACCCCCAGGAGCTCATGGCACAGACCCAGCGTTACAGAAGAGGCTGGACAAGGCGTCAGACAGTTCACCCCGCAACCGCCTAAGTGACTCTGGCTGGATCTCTTCCAGCCACATGCTTCCTCCCCCACCTCCTTAGGTCTCCACTTAAACACCACCTTCTCCTCCAGGCCATCCCAGCCCATCCAGTCCCCTTCCTTGCTCTGCTCTTCTCAGCACTTGGTGCCATCTGACATTTAATAAGTATAAACTCAGAGCAGGGACTGTTCTTCTTTTCTGTTCACTGCTATTTCCCAAGTGCCTACGACAGACCTCACACATGAGACACTCAATAAATGTATGTTAAATGAATCAACGGCCCCTCCAATTTCAAATACTTGGTTCTGGGAAGTGCACTTACTGTTGTGAATTCCTGTTGTCTTGGGAAAGTACAGCAATTGACAACAATATTTTACCAATCTCATTGAACAAACATTTATGGAGCATTTTCTATATGTCAGGCACTGGGTTTAGGTGACGCTAAGGAAAAGCAGACACAGGCCCAGTGCCCATGAAGCTCACAGTTCACAGACAACAGATGCCAATCAGACCATCATGAAGAGAGGGTTTCAAGATGCTAGTGAGTGTGTTACAAGAGGCTCTGACCTACTGTGGGGATGAGAGGCAGGGTAGGTTTCCCCGAGGAAGCAGCATCAAGCTGGGAGCTGAAGGATGCGCAGGAATGAGCTACAGGAGGAAGGGGAGGGAGGGTGCACTGGGAAGAGGGGGTAACACATGCAAAGGCCCTGCGGTGCCCACGCCTCTGCGACACTGCCAGGCTAAGTGCCCCCGCCACTGAGTCAGTTCAGGTTACTGCCGTTCAAGCTCTTTTCTTTTTAAAATCTTTAATTATAAAAATTTTAAAACGCACACAGGGCTTCCCTGGTGGCTCAGCAGTAAAGAACCCTCCTGCCAATGAGGCAGACGTGGATTCAATCCCTGATCCCGGAAGATCCCACATGCCTTGGAGCAGGCGAGCCTGTGCACCGCAACCACTAGGGCTGCGGTCTAGGGCCTGGGCACAGCAGCGACTGAGCCTGCGTGCCCTCGAGCCTGCGCTCTGCAGAAGAAGCCACCGCGATGAGCAGCCCGTGCACTGCGGCTGGAGAGTAGCCCACGCACCAGCAAAGGCTCAGCACAGGAGAAAAATAAATAAAATTAAATCAAGAAACACTTACATAAATGTGGCGAGAACAGCATAGCGAACCTCCTCACACCCGTCACTCAGCTCTAACAGGGATCAACACTCTCTGCGTTCTCATCCCGCCCACAACACCCACTTTCTTTTCTTCTTTCCTTTTCTCTTCACTGTTTGCTTCATTTGCCTCCCTTCCTTCATTTCCTCCCTTCCCCCTTTTCCTCCTTCACGCCTACCTTTCTCCGTTAGCTCCTCCCTTTGCTACGGTATTTTAAAGCAAATCCAAGACATCATATACTTCCTCTCAAAAATCATGCCCTTGGGGCTTCCCTGGTGGTCCAGTGGTTACGAATCCACCTGGCAATGCAGGGGACATGGGTTCCATCCCTGGTCCGGGAAGATCCCATGTGCTGTGTGGCAAGAAAGCCTGGCTGCCGCAGCTACTGAAGCCTGCGTGCCTAGAGCCCGCGCTCTGCAACTAGAGAAAGGCTGAGTGCAGCAGCGAAGATCCAGCACAGCCACAGATGAATAAAGATAAGAAAAGCATGCTCTTGCCCTCGCAAAGCTCCAGATATAAATGGGTGAATGAATACTTGATGGAAACTTCCTGTTTGGCTGGGCCACCTCTTACCAAAGGGACCAAGGGAGGTAAAAGCTAGATGGGAATGAGTGAGCAGATGCTACAAGGTCTCACACTGTGGGTGACACTTTCTCAGTGGGACTAACAATCTAGGGAACTCAGACTGTTCTGGCAAGGCTAACAAAGGCAGAGTGAGCCCCAGCACTTTCCCTTGCTCAACTTTTGGAATCCAGAAAGCCTGTAAGAGCAGAAGAGGGCTGATCCACTGAGGTGGTGTGGGACTGTGAGCTGTAATGCTCAGTACGTAGCTGATAAACCTCTTGTACGCAGGATGATGCACAGTAAGGGCTTACAGGCCAAGGGTGCCACAGTACAGCCTGGTTTATGGGAGGCTGTTGTTGTTGTTTTTAATCACTGGAGAATCTACTTTCCAGTGAAATGAGAACAGTTTGGAGAAAACTACTCCCACAACCATCTCAGCCTTGTAGTGACATGTTCTCCAAATGGTTCAGACTTACCAGCTTCCCTGGGTCTTCGGTTTCCTCATCTGTAAAAGGTGGCTGACTTATGGCAAGAGCCTATTAAATTATTTATGCTATTAATTATATGTTATAAATAATAAACCAGTGCTGTGATGAGCTGATCTTTCTCTTCTTTTCCATGAAGACCTGCCAGAACCCAAAGGTCCTTCACCTTTTTTTCCCTTATATACCCCTTTGACAATCTGACTTCAGCTTTCTCAGACAATTCAGCCTTCTCAGAATGTTTTAAAATGAATAAATACATACGATTACAAGGGAAACCAATTACACTGAAGCATAATTCCCTAACTATTAAAATAAATTTGTGAACTAGTAATACATGTCTCTTCATGAACACGGTTAAAAAATATCTACAACAGGTCTAACAACAACTTTCATTTCAGAGTGAAGATGAGCATAAATGATATTTAAAGGGTCTGTGACAACTTTCAAGTAACAAGAAAATATCTGTCATTTTCAGCAGTGGCAGAGGCACGGGGCTTGCTAATGCATACTCATGTGGCATGTAGTCTATATTCGTAATTGAAGGAAGGTCTAAATTTTAGCTAGATAGTAGAAGAAAAGTGTCATTTTCCCAAGTTCATAGACCTTCTGAATTCTGTGTATGGACCAATTTAGGAGTCCCTATTTAACCCAGACCCTTTGATACCAAACTTATATTTCTTCCTCTAAATCTTAAATTGTGGACACATACGGAACTACTTCAGGTTTGGGGAAGGGAATGTTTTTCCATTTACAAATGACTGGTTGGGTTACATGTCCCTTGAGTAAAAACATAAGCCAAAAAAAAAATTATGGTTGTAAAATGATTTTACCTGTAGGATAGTTTCATACCAGGTGGTTCATTTGGAAATATCTTCCTCTCTAAGAATGACATTTCCATCACTGCATCCCAGTGCTTGGACCAATGAGCTGAGGAGAGGTCCTGGCTCCAAGAATTGAGGGTCACTGGCAGAGCTGAATTAGGAGACAGATTCATGAGCTGATTTTACCCCTTTCCTCAAGTTCTAACCAAAGTAGTGACAGAGTAGTGATCATCAAGGACTTTCTGGAGTGGTCCATGGATCACCTCCACCAATACCATCATCTGGCAGACTTGTGAATGAACTGGACCCAATGAACCAGAGCTGACATGCAGTGTGCCCATGCCTCTGCATTTTAACATGCTACCAGGTAACCCAAAGAAGAGGACTTTCTTCTAAGAAACTCTCTGTTACTTGCTTTGTAGTTACTGACACTTAATAAATGAACAGTTTGACTCTGGAGCAAAATTCAGCCCTGGGTGAGTCTTGGGCTTTTCCTGGTAACACCTGAACCCTTGATAACCAAGGAGCCCGTGCACCTGATCGGGGCCTAATGGGTGCCTGTCCCTCTTCCACAGGTTCATCTTGGGGGCATGAACGTGTGGTCTGCTCTGAGAACACCTGACAGGTCTGTGGGGACCCTTGCTGGTGCAGAGGGCTGTCTTCACAAAGATCTCTGGTTTCACACATAGACCCCGTCTGCTGTGCAAAGGCCACTTGAGGGCTGATGCTACGGCCTCTTTGTGAAAGCGCGTGGCGCCTTGAAGTCAGCCTCAGAGTCAGAGAACAAAGGGGATTCTTTTCTCCAGGTCTGCAGTCACCGCCTGTGGTGTCTGTTTGGTAAACCTGCCACTCCCTCACGGCCCCTTCCCTCCCAGGAGAGCGTGGCTCCTGCTAGCCTGGCCTGAGGTGTGGCCCCGGGAGGGCCCTTCCTGCTGCTGCCCCTCCTTCCTTACCCCTCCGGTGCTCTGCTGTCCTTTGGGCCTCCCTACCCCCACCCACTTCCCTCTCTCAGGCCCAGGAGAAGACAGAGACTGCCCCACTGACCTGGCAGACGGATGGCTGACCTCCCAGAAAAGGTGTCCTTCTCTCCTCAGGGCTGAGTGGGAGGCCTCCCTGAAATCGCCTTTCCCCGGAGGATCCTGTGCAGCCACAGGCCTGAGGCCAAAGGTGCTCTGGAAATGAGGCCTTCTCCCTTTGTTCATTTTGGAGCTAAGACAACTCATTCCAGGCTTCAGATGGGGCTGCCAAGGGTGCGATAACCCCAGCACGAACCTGCCAGAAGGGGCAAGGAAACCACACTAGCCTCCAGCCTCCCCCCGGAGCTCGAGGTATGGGGGGGGGGACGAGGGGACACACATCAAAGACCAGAGATTGGTGATCACACTTCTGGCTTGGCTTTACTATCTTTCTTCAGAAACCAGCGGGTGTGGGAAAAGTAAAAGGCTGACCTTTCTTTCAACCCTAACTCACTCTTGAGTGGCTTTCACAATAGCTCTGCTCTCCCCTGGGTTTTGATGGCTTCAGCTTTGACCACTCTCTCAATAAAAGTCCGTTTTCTCATTTCAGGCGACAGATTTCACCATTTGCTTTGCAGATGTGTGTGTGGGCGGCGGGCTTCACTCGCCAGATTTTTCCCACGCATCTTCAAACCGAGAGGGCTGACCCTAGCTGGAGTGTCCTTCTGAGTCACCTGGGGGAATCGCTACGTCCTCTGGGCAGAAGAGGCACCACAGGGAGCGGCACACGTCTACGGACAGAGGTTTGATTTGCTCACCTGGGGGCGGCTCAGCAGGTGGAGAGAGGTGCACCAGGACTGTGGCACGGAGGCCCCCGGATCCTAGCCCAGAGGGAGCAGCCCGTATCTGTGTGTCCCGGTCCATTCTCCTAGGCTCAGTCCACGTGGCCCCTCTGCAGGGCCTTTCCTATGGACACAGAATTCCTTCTGCTGTGCTGCTTCAGGCACTTGGATAGAGCACTCTTCCATTACTGGACAGGAGAGGCTTGAGGGCGCAGGAGGTTACATGTGTCGGATCCAGCAACCAGCTCACCTCCATCCTCCCCAAATCGCCCCTGTGGGCTTGACCTTTGTCCTTCTCTACCATGGAGGTTTTGGGAGTTCGTCTCTGGCCAAGTTGGCCAGTGGGACTGTTGATGGCTGAGCATGGTGCCCAGTGTGCTCGCTGATTCAGAGGTTGGTGAGCACTGTGCTCTGTGTTCGATGCTGCGAGGTGAGGCAGAGGAGGTAGATGAGGATGAAAGAAACAGGGTCCCGGACCTGCAGCGAACAGTACCCTTATGGAAAGTGTAACCTATTCCTGAGTAACTGATGAAAGAAGAGGTCACAGGAGAAGCTGGGGCAGGGGGAAGGCTGGAAGAAGGGAAGTGGAGGGAAGGAGGGCTGGGAAGACCCTGTGGGGCGCAGGGCACTCCAGAGGTGAGTGCAATGGACTGCCTGGCCCCAGCTCAGTCTGCCCAGGGGAGGAGTGCCCCTGGGACACAGCCCTCGGGGCCCAGGTCCAGGGTCTTTGCTGCCCCTCTAGCAGCTGTGCCTAGGTCTGGATCCAGCTTGACGAACCGTGGTTTTAGGCCACTCGTGACCTCCTCCCTGACTCCGTCATTTTGGTAAATGTGCTGTTCGTGAAACAGCGGAGGGCTGGGGGATTTCGCTCAACGCAGAAGCTCTTCTGGCAGAGGGCAGTGGGTTGGCGCACTGCGTTGGCTGAGGCAGGTCTGAACTCGGACCTCAGCACAGACTGCGGGTCCAGATATCAGGCCAATTTGGCAACCTGAAGGGCTGCTTTTTTTTTTTCCCCTTTTGAAAAGTCACAAGACTTGACATGGCAAAACAGCTTCGCCCCAACTCTGCTGTGCGCAACTTCACCTCTCACCTTATGTCTCAATGGAATGAAAGGTGACGCCACTTTCAATGTCATAGTGTTTATTTAAATCCTGAGATTAAAAATAAGACATTCCCAAATGGTGCAGCAGATGCTATATGGACTATGTTTTGGGATACAAAAGTTCCTCACCCCCATTGGGCAGGCAGGGAGTTGGCATTTAATGTGCTTCTGGTAATTCTTTGGCAGATAAAAAAGATGGGTTCCCAGACCCACTACCCCGTAAGGACGTGAGCATTGAGGATTGGTCAATTAAAGTGCAGTTCCGATTTGGAGCCACTCAACTGAGGCTTCGCTGTTGCTCTGCAGCCATGGGGGGGACAGGAGCATCTCTGGACAGCCCTTGTCCTCAGGTTCTGAGGAAGTCTTTTTATCAGAAATGCCTCCCCAAACTTAAAGATGTACTGTGTTATTTTGAAAAAGTGCTTAAGAGAGAAAAGGCATTATTAACTCAGTCTTTGTTTCTTTGGAAGCACCACAACAGAGAAGAATTTACCCAGGGTTCCACTGAAAAGAGCCTTTTGGGTAAGTGTTTTGTAAATGCAGATGGCCGACTCCACGTTCTCTGTGCCAGGTGACCCTTGGTTCTGAGCACTGCAGAGGGTGGCCCTGCTCTCATTCTCAACGCCTCTGAGTTGAGGCTGGGATTCTCCAAGGTGGGCTTCTAAAACGGAAACTCTTATAAAAGCATATTATGGACAGCTAACCAGAATGATGAAACACAGACTCTGAGATTTCATCCCCAAATGGGGATTTCTTTTCAGATGAGTCTGGAATGGCTTCACCACTGAAGGTGACAACTGAAAATAAATCAGAAAAACCATCTCCTTTATCTCAGAATTATCTAGTGTGGCTGTGCATTCGTACTTTCCAGACCCTATGTAGTGTTTCAGTTCGATTCCTGTTTGAAGATTTCCTTGCCTGCTCTTGGTCCAGTGCACGTGGAGCACATGGGCTCCAGCTAGAAGTGCTCTGCAGGGGCTACGCTTTCTCCCAAACACGCTTGCTGGAGGTGGACGAGGGCGCCTGACAGAGGCCATGTTCCCGGCGCGGGTGATCAGTGGCTTCCAAGGTGGTGGTGAGCAAGGTGGCTGGTATCAACAGTAAACAGCAATAGTTATTCAGAGAGCTCGGCCAGCCCCCAATGAGGCTGCCGGGGGATTTTTCTTTTTTTTTTTTAAGATAGTGATCTGGGATCCCAAGAATGTTTCCTACTTGTTGACTTTTAGCGTTAATTTAGTCTACTGGCTGGGGCCACCACTTTCAATAGCTGTTTTTCATCACTGTTTGCATTAAAAAGAATACCTCAACCCCCAAACTTCAGTAAAGTTGGGAACTTGCTTAAAACAAGAAAGCAGTTTATACAAGCCATACTTAAATATGCCAAGACGTCCTCTAGCTGCACAGCAAACCCGAGCTCTCACAGCAAAGTAACGAAGAACAAGAGTCCATTCAGCACACAAAAATAAAATATGCTGCAGAGGCAGGGTGGGACCGCAGCGAGTAGGCGAAGGCCTTCTTCTACCACTGCTGTCACTGTCTGCAATGCTGGCGCACAGGGCCCCCAGGCTCCTGCAGCAGTGGCTCTGGGGTGGCTTCACAAGACCCACAGGATTTTTTTACGCTGCAGTTGGTCCCCTGCTGGGTCGAGTGACAGAGGTTCAGAACAAGCCTCAGATGGAATGTCTCAGGCCTTCCGCAGGAAACACATCAGCTACTCGAGAAATGCGGATTCAAGCTGCAGGTGATGGTAGTGACATGAGCAGAGGGCCGTCCGCTTGGCCACGTCTCCAGGGTATCCTGGGAAAGCTAAGCACTCAAACTGAGATTCCAGATGCTTTGCGGTCTTTTGTTTCTCTTGAGTGGTGAGCCAGCTACATCTGATTGTCCTTTTCAAGGAGGAGAGGGACTTAGAGGCAGGGCAGTCTGCTCTCAAGCAGTGTGGCGCCCTGTGAGGACAGCACTAGGGTAGGAAGCCTCTGTTTGGGTGCTAAGCACCGTCAGGACCTTGCTCGATGAGATGCTAGAGACTGCTGGCTTTCTGCCACAGGCAGCTGCTCCCAGGAAAGAGAGCAGAGGGCCAGCTCTTTTCTGGAAGGTTCTGTTCACCATGTCTCAAGCCCCACTTAAAGTGCCTGTGTCTCCTGTTTAAATGGAAGTTCTGAGTCTACTGCCAAAGTCATTTCCTCCTACCTCTGCTGGTGCCTGTGGGGTATGGGGTCTGAACTGAACTTGGCCAAGGATTTCTGACCCATTCGCCAGTTCTCAAAACCAGTCAGACCAGGCTCGTGAACGATGAGATGAAACTTTGACGTGGTGTGACTTGGCTTAGTCACTGGGCAGCTGAAGGGCTGCCAGGGCATTGGGACCTGCAGTCACCCTGCTGGGTACTGTCTCCCCTGTCCCCAGCCAAGGCGGGCTGCTTGCTCAGATCTCTGCTCACTGCGGAAGGACCTGGGTCCTGACTGCCCTGTGAACAGGGCACAGGGAGGCCATCAAAGGTGAGCTCTCTGTGGTGGGAGACAAGGGCCATGGAAAACAGGAAGATTATCTGCTGCTTGTCCCTGAAAAGGACAGAGGATTCATTTGCTCCCAGGTGTCAGGTGCAGGCTGAGCAGCAGGAAGTGGGCAAAAGGGGTGTGGGGAATCTAGGCAGGTGGGGAGGAGGGACCGAGAGGTGAGCAAAGAGCCAATTCATGAATTATGCCCGTTTACACTTGAGTCAGCAAAGACTTCTCTTAAGAAGCCCCTGATTTTTAAAAGTGGTTCCTACCCTCAATATGATCATTAGTAAACATATCTGCAGAAGCTCTTGTTAAACTAAACAAAGACAGGCTGAGGAGTGAGCCCCACAGGCTGATGCGTCCAGGCTTTTGGTCATGGCGTGGACGTTACCCAGCATCTGGCCTCTGGCCATCTGGACGCAGATTGCACTGCAGGCTTTTGGTAGGTGGGTTCTATTTCCTGGACTGGCTTCACTTCTGATTCTTGGGGTGGTATTTTGAGCTGTTGAGAGGCTCAGCTGAGCGGAAGTCCAGGACAGACTGCCCAGACAGAAGCGGAGAAAAGTGCAGCTGGCAGCCCCTGTGAGCAGCCCTGCGCTCCCCAGGCAGGAGGGGACAGAGCATGACAGAGAAAGCTGGATGGGGTCTCCGTCAGGCCCCCAGGCGCCCTGACGTCCTTTCCCCGGGAGGACTCGAGGGCCCCACAGAGGCTGGCCAGGCCTTCCAGCTCATGGTCACCTGTGATGCCTGGCTGGGCAGAGGGGGCTGTGTCTCTCCATAGGCGGAAGTCGGGACCCCTGTGACCTGGGAAACTCTTCACAGGAGGCCTGGAGGCAACTGCACCCCCTGGAGAGGTCAATGGTCTCCTGAGTGTTTAAACCTTTGGCATAGTGTCCCTCCAGGTGTGAGGACAATGGAAAACGTCACTTGAGCCCTTACAAGCCAAGGGGCTCAGAGTGATGTGCACAGTGCTGAGTACACGGCGCTCGGGGCAACACGGCGCTGAAGAGCAGCCATGGGCCCATCTCCTAAAGCTGCACAGTGGATACTGATAGCTTCAGAGCAGCTATTTTTTGTTTTCTGGGTTTTTTAGGTGCTTTACGTGACAAGTGAGAAGGAGTAGTGTTTCCTGTGGGTAACGTGAAACTAGCAAAATCCAGGTACTTGAGGTTACGGGAAATCACTTCCGTCGTAGACCACAGGCCGGTCAACAGTCAGGTGATAAAAGACTTTCTTGGAGACGAATCTGAGGAGACAAATGGGAAGGGGGGGTTATCCTGAGGGCCGGGAGCCCGAGGGGCGGCAGTGGCGGTGACCTGGCCGGGGCGCGTGCTGGCTGGCCCAGGAAGCTTTGGTGCAAAGACCTCTGCTCCGAGCCTGGGGTCCCTCGTAGACTGCATGGACTTTCCCGGGCCCCCTCACCCCCACTTCCGGTCTAGCAGGGACGTCTTCCTGCCAAGTGTCAGGATCTGAGGACACCTCCATGGACTATGCTGGGGCTTGGGTGCAGAAATGCCTATCCAGTCCCACCCCTCCTTGCCTTGCTGCTCTGAAGGGGCCCTGGGGTGGGGGGTGTCTCAGGGGTCTCGGAGGTCTGGGCGGCCCTGGGGAAGTGGGTGGAGCAGGCATGGAGGGGAACACATGGTGGAGGCAAGCCTGGATCTCATTCTGACTGGACATCTAGACCTCTTCCGCTGTCGTGCTTTGAAAACCTTGACTAGGCCCTCAGATGAATCGATGGTGAGGGCCGCAGCGTGTCTCAGCACCACAGTCGCTCCTAATGCCAACTGCAAAGCTGGTCTGGTGTTGCCTCTGCCCTCAACACGCTGCTCCCAGCCTCTCCGTCAACCTGCGGTGGGGCTCAGGGAGGTAGTAAAAATGCTGGCGGCCACCACCGAGGAAACCAGGGTTCCCCTAAAACTCAGAGGGGAGAGCAGACCCTGTGCCGGGCTGGCCTCCACCCAGTCTCCTAACCGCTGCCCTGAGGGGCTGAGGCCCACACCCAGGCTGAGCAGTTTTCTGGACACGCAGAGTCCATGCCCAAGAGTCCTGCTAACGCAGGGTGTGTTCATGTTCCTGGGGGTGGGGAGGGGAAGGGCAGGGAAGGGGAAAGGTGGGGAACCCATTCTTCCAAGCTCTCCCTTGATGGATGCCCACGGCCACATGCCCTGGGAGTTCAAGGCCCTGAGGTGGTGAGAGGGTGGCACTCCAGCTTTTCACCTACTTCATAGCTATTAAGTTACTGTGCTTACAGCCAAGTAGGCTGGCAAGGGCACCCATGGGGAGGGATGTGGCGGCTAGCTCAGAGCCCTGCTCAGAAAGGATGTGGCTGGATGCTGATCAGACAGGTCTAATGAATGAATTGAGCCCCTATTAAGGGCTTACGCTGAAGCCAGAGGATAGAAGAGGGACAGGTGCCCAGCAGCCTTCACGAGCCAGTCACACATCTCCATGAAGTAGGCCCCTGGCTCGAGGCAGATGCTCAGCCACCGTTGGCCGCCCCTCCAGCAGCAGATGTCCACTCCCTGGACAAGGGGGCCCAGGGGCCTCGCCTCATACCTCCAGTCCTGATTAGCTCTGGGCCCTCATTACTTCACCTCTCTCTCATCCATCCAGCCATCCATTCACCCATCCGTCCAATCCTTCCAGTGTATTTGCTGAGCTCTTCTCTGGCCTGGGCAGTGGGCATTGGGATGGCAGAAGCAGAAGAGCATCCCGGGCAAGAGCTTAGAGCCTTGAGCCAGGCTGCCTGGGTTCAAATGCAGCCGACCACCAGCTGTGGAACTTGGGAGTGCCCCTCGTCCAGGTCCTCAGTCCCCTGGCAGTAACACGAGGAGGAAGACAGTCCCTGTTGCACGGGGCTGCTGTGGGGCTCAAGGGAGTGGCAGTAATGAGAGCCGAGGGCGGAGAACACGCTTGACCCACCGTGAGACTCTCTAAGTGTCAGCTGTGTGTCACACACTCTCTAATGGACACTGGAACACCAGCGTATACGTCAAAAACTAAGGAACCACTGATAATCAGGGACTCGTAACTAAACAACTGCTTTTAAACGTCCACCTCTGTCCCTGAGGCGGGGTGCCAGGTGGGTTCATCCGGACACTGACTGAGGCGGCGGCCTACCTGGAAAAGGTGTTGTCGAAGATGAGCAGGTAGATGCCTGGTGTGCGGACCTTGAGCTGGCCCTGGATGTTCTCCTTGTGGGAATTACATCGGGTGGTGGGAATGAGCACCTGGGAGGAGAAGCAGATGGGAAAAGTGTCACAGAAGCTGAGAGCAAACCACAGAGCCTCTGGGCAGACTCTTTATTTGGGGGAAGGAAACTGAGGCCCAGGGAGGCTGAATGCCTTGTCTGAGGTCACAGCTGAGCCTCATCAGCCCCCACTTCCGGGGGTGTCCTTCCACATGCCCTGAGTTTGTCAATAACTTACAGTGGCGGGGGGAACGGCGGCAGACATGAGTTTTACCCAGAATCATGACAGGTCAGCATCCTAAAAGAAGGGTCCCCCAGCCTCCTCTGACCATGGCCAGAACGCTCTACCGTCCAGAGAGGCAGCGTCTTCCTGGCTTTGGGAGGCAGAGGCTTACTCCAGGTGGAACCCTGCCTGGTCCTTTCCTGTTGGTGCTCGTGCTGCTGCCCTCGGGGGTGTCAGAAGACGGGCTAAGCCCTCCATCCCCATCTCTCGGGCACTCTGTGAAGCTTCCGGGTCTACTTTCCTCCAGGCCGATGGCCCCTGGCTCCACCCGTGGCTTCTCACTTGGCCCAGTTAGTCTGTACATCCCAGAGCCCTTTCATCTTTCCAGGTCTCCAGCTTCCTATCTCCTCTGCGAATGAGAAATTAATCCCAGGAGACATTTATTTTCTGAGGACATTGTTCTCAGGGCTTCACTGTCAGAGGCCAAGTCTGAGTAAATGGTGTGAGCTGGCCAGGGCCGGGGCTGGGGTCTTGGGATGGCTAACCTCTTCCCCATGGGCAGAGTCTTCAACCTGCTGGCCAGGTAAGATACTTTAAAACTGAAGACATAATGGGAAGTAACACAGAGCCAGCCAAAATTAAAAACATTTTTGGGAGGGCTTCCCTGCTGGTCCCAGTGGTTAAGTGTCCATCTGCTGATGCAGGGGACATGGGTTTATTCCCTGGTCTGAGAAGATCCCACATGCTGAGGGGCAACTAGGCCCTCAAGCCACAATCACTGAGCCCTCGGGCTGCAACTACTGAAGCCTGCACGCCTAGAGCCCGTGCTCCACAAGAGAAGCCACGGCGGTGAGAAGCCTGCGCACAGCAAACATGAGCCCCCACTTGCCGCAACTAGAGAAAACCTAGGTGTGAACGTTTTCAACCTGTATAAAATGACTGAATCCGAAATACAAAGAGGGGATGACTTTTTCATCTCAAAGTTGAACACAGTTGCCTATTTCTTGAAATGCTACACAGTGGTCACAAAGTTCCCAAACTGGAGTAAGTTCCCACAAAAAACTCTGCCCTTAAGGATCTTGTGGTTTGATGGTGGTAACAGATAAGAAAACTTTCAATTTTGCTGGGTGAGACTGTCACAAAAGGTGTACTGGGGAGGGGTGCCTATCCCAGCCTCTCTGTGGGTGGGAGGAGAGGCAGAATCAAGGAAGACTTCCTGGAAGAGGCAACACTGAGCTAGGACAATTTAGTTAGTACAGTCCATGGGGTCTCAAAGAGTCAGACAGGACTGAACACACACACTTCTAACTTATTTGTATCTTTACATTTAAATTTTATTGCTTGTAGGCATGATGGGGTTGGGACTTGCTTTTGTCCAACTTGACAATTCCCACCTTTCAACTGGGATGTTTACCCAACTCACATTCAATGCGACTGTCAATAAGGTTAGGTTTGAGTCTCTCGTCTTACTGTTTTTCATCTGTTCCACCTGCTGGTTGTTCTCTTTTCCTCCCAAAGCAGTAAGCTTGGGCAATTTCAGGGGTCACCTTGTTCTCTCAAAGATCATCGTCCATCATTGCCTACTGTACAGTGACATGAAAACTGTTGCTTCTCATATTTTGTCTGTTTTGATTGTTTCTTGGGAGAATAATTTTAGCCATTCTCCTGTGCTTTTGAATATGCTGCCCCCCGCACCCCCGCCCGGAGCTGCCAGCAAATAAAAATAAATAAATAAGAGACTCAGGTTGGATCCCTGGGTCTGGAAAACATCCTGGAGAAGGAATAGCAACCCACTCTAGTATCCTCGCCCGAAGAATACCGTGGACAGAGGAGGCTAGTACTCGAGTCCATGGGGGTCTCAAAGAGTCAGGTAAGACTGAGCAACTAAATTAGAAGCGAATGAATGTAAAAAGAGACACCATGCTGCCGCTGCCCAGTCACTTCAGTCATGTTCAAGTCTGTGTGACCCTGTGGACTACAGCCTGCCAGGCTCCTCTGTCTGTGGGATTCTCTAGGCAAGAGTACTAGAGTGGGTTGCCATGCCCTTCTCTAGGGGATCGTCCTGTCCTGGGGATCGAATCCAGGTCTCCTGTACTGCAGACAGGTTCTTTACCACTGAACCACCAGGGAAGCTCCACACCATGCTAACACTAGTCAGAAGCTGGATTGACTATACTAATATCAAAGTAGATTTTATATATCAAAGAACATGGCCAGGGACAGTATCATAATGATAAAGACATAAGTCCATCAAGGGGACATAACAATCCTAAACACTACCTACTAACTTGGTCTAACTGATCTTTATAGAACAGCCTGCCCAATAATAGCAGAACACACATTCTTTTCCTGTTTCAGTTCAGTCGCTGAGTCATGTCCAACTCTTTGTGACCCCATGGACTGCAGCACGCCAGGCTTCCCTCGCCATCACCAACTTCTGGAGCTTGCTCAAACTCATGTCCATCAAGTCAGTGATGCCATTCAACCATCTCATCCTCTGTCATCCCCTCCTCCTCCTTCAATCTTTCCCAGCATCAGGGTCTTTTCCAGGGAGTCAGTTCTTTGCATCAGGTGGCCAAAATACTGAAGCTTCAACTTTGGCATCAGTCCTTACAATGAATATTCAGCACTGATTTATTTTAGGATTGACTGGTTTGAACTCTTTGCTTATCCAAGGGACTCTCAAGAGTCTTCTCCAACACCACAGTTCAAAAGCATCAATTCTTGGCACTCAGCTTTCCTTATGGTCCAACTCTCATATCCATAAATGACTACTGGAAAAACCAGTTTTTTCTAGACAGAACTTTGTTGCAAAGTCATGTCTCTGCTTTTTAATATGCTGTCTAGGTCGGTCATAGCTTTTCCTCCGAGGAGCAAGTGTCTTTTAATTTCATGGCTGCAGTCACTGTCCGCAGTGGTTTTGGAGCCCCCAAAAATAAAGTCTGTCACTTTACCAAGGGAACAGTTCATGCAAAGATGGGCACAATAAAGGACAGAAATGGCATGGACCTCACAGAAGCAGAAAGTATTAAGAAGAGATGGCAAGAATATACAGAAGAACTGTACAAAAAAGATCTTAATGACTCAAGTGTGATCACTAACCTAAAGCCAGACATCCTGGGGTGCAAAGTCAAGTGGGCCTTAAAAAGCCTCACTACAAACAAAGCTAGTGGAGGTGGTGGAATTCCAGCTGAGCTATTTCAAATCCTAAAAGATGATGCTGTGAAAGTGCTGCAGTCAATATGCCAGCAAATTTGGAAATTCAGCAGGGGCTACAGAACTGGAAAAGGTCAGTTTTCATTTCAATCCCAAAGAAAGGCAATGCCAAGGAATGCTCAAACTCCTGCACAATTGCACTCATCTCACATGCTAGCAAAGTAACGCTCCAAATTCTCCAAGCGAGGTTTCAATATGGGAACCGAGAACTTCCAGACGTTTAAGCTGGATTTAGAAAAGGCAGAAGAACCAGAGATCTATTGCCAACATCCACTGGATCATCAGAAAAGGAAGAAAGTTCCAGAATAACATCTACTTCTGCTTTATTGACTAGCTAAAGGCTTTGACTGTGTGAGTCACAACAAACTGTGGAAAATTCTGAAAGAGATGGGAATACCAGACCACCATACCTGCTTCCTGAGAAATCTGTATGCAGCTCAATAAGCCACAGTTAGAACCGGACGTGGAACAGCAGACTGGTTCCAAACTGGGAAAGGAGTACGTCAAGGCTGTATATATTGTCACCCTGCTTATTTAACTTCTAGGCAGAGTACATCAAGTGAAATGCCGGGCTGGATAAAGCAGAAGCTGGAAATCAAGATTGCGGGGAGAAATACCAATAACCTCAGATATGCAGATGACACCACCCTTCTGGCAGAAAGCGAAGAGGAACTAAAGAGCCTCTTGATGAAAGTGAAAGAGGAGAATGAAGAAGCTGGCTTAAAACTCCACATTCAAAAAACTAAGATCATGGCATCCGGTCCCATCACTTTATGGCAAATAGATGCAGAAACAATGGAAACAATGACAGACTTTTCCAGTATACTTGGAATAATCACTAGGTGGGCCACATTCTAGGCCATTAAAAAATTAAATTTAAAAGAATCCCAACTATAAAAAGTGTGTTTTCTGACAATGGAGTTAAGTTAGAAAAAAACTGCAGTTGTCTAGAAAATCCCCAAATATCTGAAACTAAATAACACATGAGTCAGAGAAAAGTCAGAAGGGAGACCCCAAAGACCTGGGAGCGAGCCAGAGCACACAGCAGGCTCCTGACACCACAGTACACGGGCTCTGACTGCAAGCCGGTAGTGCTGAGCGAGCAGATGGGCCCACGACAAGCCTGGCGGGGACTGAGATGCATGGGCTCTGCAGCACCTCCTCTACCATGTAGAACACGGCACCTCATCAAACTCCAGTAACGGTTTGTAATATTCTAGGTCCACAGGGAACTGAGAATCCTGGGAGGTTGAGGGGTTGGATCTGTTTCGGCGATCCATAACCTAAAAGTTTTGAGCCTGGCCTGAGATATTTCAGCAAGCACAGGTAGGAGGAAGTGCCGGGGAGGAAGGCTGTGGTTTACACAGGGATGCCTGTGTGCCCCGCACCCCGGCCTTCCCACACGCTACTTCAGTCACAAAGCAAAAGCCAAGAGCTGGTCAAGGCAGGGTCCTCTGAAGGGGATGTCTAAGATAATACTCTTTATTTCTTTAAAACCATCTATAGACTTTTTGTTCATTCTGGCTGCTGTTTTTTCCACCATGGTCAAAATCTGTAAGATTTTCTCGCTATTATTTTAAATCAATCAACCACACCATTTAGGGGAGATTAACAAAGGCTCTGGGGTCAAACTGTGGAAAACTCTTTAAGAGATGGGAATATCAGACCTTACCTGCCTCCTGAGAAACCTGTATGTGGTCAAGAAGCAACAGAACTGGACATGGAACAATGGACTGGTTCCAAATTGGGAAAGGAGTATGTCAAGGCTGTATACTGTCACCCTGCTTATTTAACTTATATGCAGAGGGTATCATGTGAAATTCTGGGTTGGATAAAGCACAAGCTGGAATCAAGATTGTAGGAAAAATATTAGGAACCTCAGATAAACAGATGATACAACATTTTTGGCAGAAAGCAAAGAGGAACTAAACAGCCTCTTGATGAAAGTGAAAGAGAAGAGTAAAAAAGCTGGCTTAAAACTCAATATTCAAAAAGCTAACATCATGGCATCTGGTCCCATCACTTCATGGCAAAAAGATGGGGAAACAATGGAAACAGTGAAAGACTTTACTTTCTGGGGCTCCAAAATCACTGCGGGGGTTGACTCCAGCCATGAAGTTAAAAGACTCTTGCTGCTTGGAAGAAGAGCTATGACAAACCTAGACAGCGTACTGAAAAGCAGAAACAACAACACAAAAGAAAAAGTAATAAAATAAAAAACACAAAAAGCAGAGACATCACTTTCCCAACAAAGGTCTGTCTAGTTAAAGCTATGATTTTTTCAGTAGTCATATACGGATGTAAGAGTTGGACCATAAGGAAGGCTGAGCACCAAATAATTGATGCTTTTGATCTGTAGTACTGGAGAAGACTCTTGAGAGTCCCTTGGACAACAAGGAGATCTAACCAGTCTATCCTCAAGGAAATCAGCCCTAACTATTTGTTGGAAGGACTGATGCTGAAGCTGAAGCTCCAACACTTTGGCCACCTGATGTGAAGACCCCACTCACTGGAAAAGACCCTGATGCTGGGAAAGAATGAGGGCAGGAGGAGAAGGGGATGACAGAGGATGAGATGGTTGGATGGCATCACCGACTCAATGGACTTGAGTCTGAGCAACCTCCAGGAGACAGTGAAGGACAGGGAAGCTTGGCATGCTGTATGTAGTCCATGGGGTCGCAAAGAGTCAGACACGACTGAGCAACTGAACAAAAACTGGTGTCAAAGCCCAGACAGCAGAGGTGACAGGAGATGACTGGGGCCCCATGTAAACCTGAGCAAGATAGCTCTCTGCTGTGTGCGCTCTGGGGCCATCCTGCATCAGCCTCCCATGCTTGGACAGCTGTGACCTGATTTATACTGCACGTCTGCAAAACAGTCCACGTGGTTTTATTGCTCTCTTACAAGATTCTAGTGGCCTGGGGCCCTGGTACAGAGCCATGATTCTATGCTAAATGGAAAAAGCCAGTCACAAAAGTCCACATAATACATGATTCCATTCACAGGAAATGTCCAGAACAGGAAATCTATAAGGACAGAAGGTAGGTAGGTGGTTGCTGGGAGGAGGTTGTGGAGTGACTGTGAATGGATACAGGGTTTCTTTTTGCTTTATGCAGTGATGAAAATGATCTAAAATTAGATAATGGTGACGGATATGCAATTCTGTGAATAATACTAAGATAACTGAATAGTACATTTTTAAAAGGGTGAATTACATGGTATGTAAATTATATCTCTTCAAAGTTATTTAAAAATAAAGAAGTCAAGCTCCCTGTCCCAGCTCCTTCCCTAATTCTCAACAGCCCCAGGCAGGCCTCTGGCTTCTCTGGGCAAAGAGAGAGGCAGGGCCCAGATCTTGTTCCCTAACTCGTGCCAGGCTTCAGGCGAGTGGTCTGCATACGGGTGGCCTCAGGTCCTTGTCAAGTGCTTCCCAAATTCACCATCTCTCATCTCAATGTTGAGGCCCAGCCGGGATGGAGGAGGGCCCTCTGGAGACAGTGGTCCCAGGTGGGGCACAACTGGCCTGCCACACTGTTCCCTCCTCCTGGACGCTTCTCCTGTAACCACACCCCCTCCCACCCCTCCAAATAGCTTCTCTTGGTTTGGCCCAGGAGTCTCTTGGTCTGCTAACCGTCCCTGAGGCTGGGTTAGGCGCCCTTCTTACTGCTCCCCCTCCCCCTGCCTGGTGCCACCCCATGACAGTCACCACCTGGAATCGCAGTTGTTTCTTTAGTAGGGCCTCTCTCTGATGACACTGAGCTCCTCAAGGGCAGATCCCAGCGAGGCCCTCCTCTCCCGGTCCTCAGTGGGCCCTACAGAGCCCACTATACCATGGAAGTCCAGTGAATGGCTGTGAGCTGAGTGCAAGCACCAAACCCAGCTCCTGATGTCTGAGCCTCTGTCACCGTGAAACCTAACAACACCCCCACAGCGGGCTGGGGATGGCAGAGGAGCCCCGTGAGCGCCCTCTCTCTCACCGTGAGCTTCTTCTGCCCCCTGGCGACCACTGTGGGAAAGGCAACGGCTGCCATACCCTCCCGGCCACAAGGGAGCGGAGATGAGGACCCTGACTGAGCTCCTGAGTCCTGGGAGGAACCAGCCACGGCTTCCAGGGCCATGAGGATTAGGCGGGTGAGTGACTGAGCAAGGGGACAGGTGTGGACACAGGATTTGTCCCCTCCCTCTCTCACAGACACCCGGCTGTGTGTAATCTGGGCAGACGCAGTGCTTAGGCGCTCAGCGGGCCTTGGGAACTGAGGCGAACAGCGAAGGTGCGGGGGTGAGTTCTGGGCGGTGCGGCTGTTTGTTAGTGCAGAGCTGAGAAGCCCACTGCTTAAGCTGCTCGACCAACTGCCCAGGAAGGCTGCTCTGCACCTGAGTCTCCTCACTGGCAGACTGGGACTAAGACCTGCCTCACAGACTAAGACGCATGTCCAGGGGGCAAGGCTGAGCCTGAAACCACTCTCCAACCACAAGCCCATGACCTCCCAGGTGGACGTTGGAAACTGCTCAGGAAGGAAGGGCTCCCTACATGTGCGGCGAGGTCACAAGCCCCCGAAAGGAAAAGAGGGGCAGAACAGTTTTTAAATAAGGATGAGCATGAAACTCCGATCAAGAAGGCCAGCTCAGGGGGCCAGATTTCAATTTTTGGCACAAAATCTGATGAGGAAAGACATGACAAAGCAGTCTGTAACAAGTGGGTACCAGGAGGACAGGGGTGGCATGAGAGCAAACCCAGAGGGACTGACGTCCCCCCACATGGGTGCTGGGGCCGGAGCGGCGATCTGTGTGCCCAGCGCACTCGAGCCTGGCCCTCCTGGGGCTCTGGGCCTTCCCCAGACCACAGCCTGAGCCCCTTAAGACACCCCGAGGACCACAGACATGAGGGGCTAGTGGATATCATCACAGAAACTTCATAGAAGGCTTCTTTCACACCACTTCAAATTGCGCCTCTTCAGCTTCATTCTCAGAAAATGGAGACTTTGTATTAAAAGCCTGGGATGCACCCTGAGCTGCAATCCAGCCTGTGTGTCTGTCCTCACCATTCCTTCCACTCCTAGTGATTCCAATGGAACTCCAACTTCCACGAAAACCAGCTCTCCCTCCATCACTGCTCGAACCCTCCCTGCAGAGACTCAGGCGAGGAATTCACTTCCCGTTCCACCCCCACCCCGTCCCATCTGCTTTCTGGCCCGTGAGGAATCAGCCCCCACAGAGGCCTATTCGCTGTCCTGTGCTCTGCACTCCACCCCATCCTTTCTTCCCTGACTTCTTCCCTTGATCGAGACCAGTGACTCTCAACCTAGGTGCCCAATGGGATCACCCAGGGATGCCTGGGTCCCCCTCAGTGATTTTCATTTTGAGGTCTGGGTTATGGACTCGGAAGTGCGTTTAAGAATGTTTCCCAGGTGTTTCTAATATGCAACCAAAATTAAGGATGACGGTCCCAGCCAGTCAACGTCACACGCTTAGGATTTCAGAGTTTATGAACTGGTGTCTGCTATTAAGGTTCCCAACCCAACTACCCAATTGACACAAAGGCTATGAGTCTCTTTTGACCTATCTGAAGTGAGATGCTGAACGCAATAAGCTCAAAACTGGAAGCAGAGATCCTGGTCACCACCTCCCGTGATGACTCACTCTTGCTCTCCACGACTCTGTTAAAATACGATCCTTAACCTGAGTCACACATCTGTATTCCTTCCAGTTTCACCTACCGACCTACCCTGAGGTCTGTCTAAAGCTGACCCAGGAACGGCCTTCAGACGTTAGGAGACAGCTCTCAGGCCCCTCCGTCCCCACTGGACAAGCCCAGCTGCATCGCCTTCTCTGCCTGACGCAGGCCGGTGGGTTTTTCCACCCTGGTTTCCCTCTGTGTCCTTCTCAGAACAGTCCAGGGTAGGGCTGCCCGGGCATCCTGCTGGCAGGGAGCCGGCCTCACCTTACACTGATCCAGCGGCGTGTCCTCGGCCTCCTGGAAGACCACGCTGAAGGAGATGCTCTTGGGGTCGGAGGAGAAGACCCAGCTGATGGTGAGGCCTGCCTCGGCCACGGTGATGGGGATGAGGCTGTATGTACTGGACCTCACAAACAGCTCCCTGCTGCCCTCCCCGAAGTTGGCGATCTCTTCCACCGTGAGGGGTAATTTTATCCTGAAACACGAATGCAGAGAGGGGCTTAAACACAGCAGGGAAAGTGCTTGAGTCCACTGGCCAGGCTGCCTGTAACTCAGAGGTGACTGGAGACAGCTATAGGCTGCTAAAGGTTGGCCAAGCCTTTGGTCACATGACTGACATGCTTAATCATGGGAGAAACCCTGATGTACAGCCCACGCCATCAGCTGTTTCCTGAGCACTTACTATTAACAGATGCCTGGCATAGCTCTGGGCACTGGGGACACAGGAGTAAAAAATACAGATGCCAATCCTTGTCTTCAAGGAGCTGGTGTGGCTCCTTCGAGCTGGCGGGAACTGAGAGATGCCTAGGCCACTCTGAGCCCCTCGAGGACAGGAAGTGTGTGCCGAGGCCTCAGTTTCCACAGCTCTCTTGCGGCTGCCCTCTGCCCAGTGGTCCACTCTCTCCTTCTCCTTCTACTTCTTTGCTCCTCACTTTTGCCTGCTTGGTACCCACATCACCTGAAACTTCCTGCCCTTTCTGTCGGTGATCAGCAGAAATCCTGGACCTGGCTCCAGATTTCAAGGGGGCCCCCTGACATGCATTTCTTAAATGCAAACGCCCTAGACTTGCTAATGCAGGGCAGGACGAGGGCCCTGGGGAGAGAGGCCTCTGGGGGCAGTGTCCCTATTCTCCCTCTCATTAGCTGGTGGTGCTGGTTCCTGGCACAGGGCAGGGACAACTGCCTGCCTCTAGCTGCTGTGAGAATTACTTTGTCAGAGGATAAACCTGCCTCGGAAGGCAAAGTCTCCCACATTAAGGGCCGCGCCCCCTCCAGCTCTGCAAATCCAGAGGCAGCAGGTGAGTCAAGGCCATGGGGGTGGGGCCTCCAGAGAGGAGCTGCAGGTCGGGAGCCTGTGGCCTTCCTCTCCTCAACCGTGCAAGGGCTGACTCTGCTCACCAGCTCTGGAAAGACTCTACCTAGGTCCACACAGGTCTGAGCCAAAGCCACTGCCTTTCCACTATACCAGCCTGCCTTCTGTGAAGAGAAATACTACTGCCCCTTTAACACAGGGGTGGAAACCAGAATTCAGGGAGGGTAGGCAACTTGCCTAAGAAGACTGCACAGGGTGCAAGGGTGGAGCCAGCGGTTCCAAAGGTGTAAGGTGGCTGGGAATACTGGCCAAGCTTTGCAGTGAGAAGACTAACTGGTCATTAGAAATCCAAATACTCTAAAGTCAGCTCTGATACAGCTCATTCACTCGTGAAAAATTTAATTCCATGGACCATTTTTCCATGTGTTAAATTAGCTTTATGGTTCGATCCCTGGGTGGGGAAGATCTCCTGGAGAAGGAAATGGCAACCCACTCCAGTATTCTTGCCTGGAAAATCCCATGGACTTAGGAGACTGGAGGGCTGCAGTCCATGGGGTCGCAAAGAGTCGGACACGACTGAGCAACTTCACTTTCTATAGTTAAAAATGGAAAATTCTGAAAGAGATGGGAATACCAGACCACCTGACCTGCCTCCTGAGAAATCTGTACGCAGGTCAGGAAGCAACAGTTAAAACTCGACATGGAACACAGACTGGTTCCAAATTGGGAAAGGCTGTATATTGTCACCCTGCTTATTTAACTTATATGCAGAGTACATCATGAGAAACGCTGGGCTGAATGAAGCACAAGCTGGAATCAAGAGTGCCGGG
Source organism: Antilocapra americana (assembly GCA_007570785.1). NCBI lineage: Eukaryota > Metazoa > Chordata > Mammalia > Artiodactyla > Antilocapridae > Antilocapra > Antilocapra americana. Next base: position 49,117,053 of record ML660201.1, on the reverse strand, counting down.
AGAAATATCAATAACCTCAGATATGCAGATGACAACACCCTTATGGCAGAAAATGAAGAACTAAAGAGTCTCTTGATGAAAGTGAAAGAGGAGAGTGAAAAAGTTGACTTAAAGCTCAACATTCAGAAAACTAAGATCATGGCATCCAGTCCCATCACTTCATGGCAAATAGATGGGAGAAACAGTGGAAACAGTGACAGACTTTATTGTTCTGGGCGCCCAAATCACTGCAGATGGTGACTGCAGCCATGAACTTAAAAGACGCTTACTCCTTGGAAGGAAAGTTATGACCAACCTAGACAGCATATGAAAAAGCAGAGACATTACTTTGTCAACAAAGGTCTGTCTAGTCAAGGCTATGGTTTTTCCAGTAGTCGTGTATGAATGTGAGAGTTGGACTATAAAGAAAGCTGAGCACCAAAGAATTGATGCCTTTGAACTGTGGTGTTGGAGGAGACTCTTGAGAGTCCCTTGGACTGCAAGGAGATCCAACCAGTCCATCCTAAAGGAGATCAGTCCTGAATATTTATTGGAAGGACTGATGCTGAAGCTGAAACTCCAATACTTTGGCCACCTGATGCAAAGAGCTGACTCATCTGAAAAGACCCTGATGCTGGGAAAGATTGAGGGCAGGAGAAGAAGGGGATGATAGAGGATGAGATGGTTGGATGGCGTCATCGACTCAATGGGCATGAGTCTGAGTAAACTCCAGGAGTTTGTGATGGACAGGGAGGCCTGGCGTGCTGCAGTTCATAGGGTTTCAAAGAGTCGGACACAACTGAGCGACTGAACTGATAGTCAGAAAAAAAAAAGTCTTGTCCAATATTAACAATTTTCAAGAATCTGAGAGTAGGCAGAGGGGTCTATTGTGGAAAAGAGGTCTCATAACCTGGAGATTTTGCTGCATCACTCACTCTGACAGGATGCCTCACCGATGCTGGGCCATTTCATCATTTTACATTCCAGAATTCTGCCCTTGCACCCAGTGACCTGGATTGTGCCCTTAATCTTTTTTCACTTTCTAGACCTCACCTGCTCAGTAAGAGGACAATACTTAGTCTCGCCAAGGGAGATGCTAATGAGAAGATAGTAAGGGTTTGCTACCTCTGCTCAAATGTAATTTTAAAAAAGTCTGTTGTCTACAGCACTCACATTACAAACAAATTCTACTGGTCTCCCTACTTCTGTCCCTGCAGAGTCACTCTTCACATGGCAACCAGAGTGATCCTGTGTCTAATGTAAGTTAGGTTAAGTCATGCTTCTAACCCAAATCTAATTTAAAGCTCCTATTTCCCTCAGATTAAAAGTCCTTACAATGGCCCCGAAGGCCTAATGCGGCGTGGGCCCTGTCTCCTCTCTCACTCAGTCTCTCCCCCACTTTCTGCTCCAGTCACACTGGCCCTTCCTGGATTCCTTGAATATACACCAGACACCATCCTGCCCCAGGGTCTGTGCACCGACTGTTCCCTCTGCCTGAATGCTGTTCCCTCACATATCTGTATGGCAAGTCCTTCAAGTCTTACCTTCTTAGTGTTTTCTATTTAAAATTGAGGGGTCCTCTTTTCCCCACAGTAAGCACCACCTTGTAACACACACAGGGCACAGACGTGCAGGAAGAACAACTACGAGAGGACAGGGAAGTCGTCTAGGGCGATGGACTGCTCTATATCTTCACTCTGGACACACGGGGGGGCAATCATTTTTCTTTTCTGGATCAAGGTTTCCTCTTTGGCAGAATGGGGAGCAGAGCTGGTTGGGCACTGGGGCCCGAGATTGTATAAGCCTCTGGCCGAACAGGACGTGGGGGCCGCCAGACAGTCAGTGATTACAACGTATTATTTGTCCAAATCTAAGCACTGTACACTCTAAATGGGAAATCTTATTATATGTAAATCTTACCAAAAAGAAAAAAGGAAGAAGAAAGGAAAAAAGAAAAAGGGCACACTCGAAAGCCACTATGGGGTGCCCAGTGTGAGCACAGGGGTGTTTTCCAGGGGGTACGTGGAAAAGCCAGGCCTCCTCTGGCGCTCCTCCTCTCCTCCCGAAATGTGACCCCGCAAACGCCGGCCCCGCCACCCCAGCAAGTCCAGCGAGGGTTTGCAACTTACATCAGTTCTCCAGACTTCAGCAAGCAGATTTCAGAATCCTGCCCCACGGGCACGTCTTCGGCATCCTCGGGGGTGAGCGAGTTGGACGTGGCGTCCCTGAAATGTCACAAACACAGCCAGCTAGCCGTCAGCATACAGGCCTGTGGCCTTGCTGGAGTCCAGTCTCCATCCTCAGCACACAAGGGGAACCCTTCCAATCACGGACGCCAGGACAGAGCCCGCAGACCCTGTGTCTGGGGAGCCTCGGGGGCCAGGCTAGGGCGGGCGGGGTGGCTGAGGAGCGGGGGGATGACAGGGCCACAGTGACCTCCCCAGTGTCCACCCAGCACAAACGGTCTGCCTTCCTCTCCCACACCAGCAGAGTCACAGCCGTGGGGCGAGAGTCCAGCCCCACTGATGCTGACTTCACAGTGCCAGTCCCTGACTCGACGAGCCTGCTCTGGCCCTTCCCCGAGAACGACAGGGTGACGGGGCAGGAAGTGGCACAGGCCGAGAGGGAAGTGGTGGGGGGCCCCTTGTACAATAGGGGCAGACCCACACCACGTCTCCTGTTCGCTCACAGCCCATGGTCTGCCATCTGGAGAACCAGCTGTCGGAGCTGTCTGGCAGGAAAAGAGGAAGCGTGGTTCCCAAAGTGTGTCCTGTGGGACACCAGTGCCTGGGAAGGGGAACCCCGTACTCTTTCTCTGAAACTCACAGCGTTCTTACACAGTAATTCAAGGCTCTGAGATGTCCTGCAGTAAAGGCACCTCCTAAAGTTTAAATCTAGTGTTCCCACGGGACGTTTTTAAACCCTACTGAGTTGCCTGCCGCTCACTGGCGCTTACTGGTTAAGATGTCAGTGGCCACAGGCCACTGATGGCGACACAGAGGCCTCGCTGGCTCTCGCGCTGCTCGGGGGGCAGGAATGTCTGTGCGACACGCAGCGCACTGCAGTAACCATGACACGGTGCCCGGTGCCTCCCACAGGGGCTGTGGCACACGCAGCAGCTGCCGCCTGCTCCCACCCACCGCACTCCTGCACCGCATACTCATCCCCAGCCCCAGCCACAGCCCCAGTCACGCTGGGCCTCGCCCATCTGCAGGGGTCTTATCTCCCCTCGCCCTCAAGATCTTGCAAAGAGGGGATGCGGCGGGACTGTCCTTGCCCCAAAGGACAGGCCACAGCAGTCTGCAGTCATCAAAGCACGTCCACGATGCTTGCTAAGAAATATACACGGGGGAGTGAATCGTTACTGTGTAAATTCAGGATGAGAGGGCAGAGGGAATGCTGAAGAAGTCAAGAAAAGAATCAGGGACAGATCCTGACAGAGGAAGGCTCCGAGCTGCTCATGGGGCGGCAGGCACTGGGTTAGCAGAGCCACAACTGAGGACTACCCACAGCCCCTTCACCCTGAATGGGATTCTCTCACACACAAAGCAGACTCGGCCTGCTAACTTACACAGCCTCTCACTCTGGAGGACAGCCCGCAACAAGTGAGGCCTCTGTCCTCTTGGGAAACCTCTGTGCATGAGACCTGGCTTCCTTCAGACAGCTGGACATCACACCTGCCCCCCACGAGGCTGGGCTGCTGCTTGCCCCACCGTGTGGCCCCATGCCCCTCCCCGCTCCTGTCTACTGCTGGGGAACCATGCCCACTGACTGCGGCAAGCTGCCCAGGGTGCTGCTGTGAGGGGTGCAGGTGGCGGCTGGCATGGAGGGGGCCTCCAGCGCTCCCAAGATAATCAGATACCCACCAGCGCCCAGGTGTTTGGCCAGGGAGGTCTGCGCAGTCTCCATCAGCTCACGACAGGTGGGAGGGACACCTGTCGTGTCCTGGGGTCTGCGTCCTGAGGTCTGAGCAGTGGCGCCCTCTGGTTGGAGCTTGGTGTGGATCCAGAGGGAGTATGGCTTGTGTGTGTGAGAGGGGGGCATGCAGGTTGGGAAACTAAGATCCCATAAGCCGTGGGTGCAATAAAAAAAAAGTCCTAATCTATTATTCCTTCTCCTCCTCCATCTCCTCACCTCTCTGGACATCGTGACACATACAACCTGATTACCTGCAAGTATTACCAGGGTAGGTCCCACAAACTACCAGGGTAGGTCCCAGTCCTGGCTGAGGCCCCGGGTCGGGGAGCTCTGTGAGCGAAGAGGGGAGGGGGGAAGATGGGAGTGTGCACGGGTGGGTGATGCAGTCTCAAAGGTGATGATTAGGGACACAGACTTTCCTCTCAGTGGCTTTTCAAACTGTGGGTTACAACCCATTCAGTGAGTTGTGAATCAGTTGAGTAAGTTACAATGCATATTAAAAGAAATAAAATAGAAAATGTCAACATATTTTTGCATCACGTTGCATGCAGAAAGGATAAGCATTGTTTTTAAGAGGCTCTGGTTTGACTTTGGGTCCACACATATACACACCGGGTAGTCATGTGAATTTCTGCCTGTGGGACGCAGCGGAAAACGTTCAAGCAACTCTGCTGGAAGACATCAAGGGATCTTGAAGTTTGAGCATGACTGGGAACAAATGCAAGGCCACTAGGGGGCTCCCCCTCTCCTCTTGTTGCCACTGAGATGTTTCAGAAAAGCTCACTGCCCACAAGTGGCTTTCCTCCTCGCCTGGCTTTGGCGGTGGGAGCCGACTGCTAGCTATGGTGGCCTCTTGTGGCCGACGGCATGTCACCCCTTCCTGTCCATCTGAGTTTCCGTCCCTGAGCCTGCGGTCAGTCGAGCAGAACCTGTCCTGAGGCGTGTGTATCTGTCACCTCACCCTCTTGGCCACCCCTGCCACATTTGGCCTGGGCGCCTGCCTTGCCCAGAGCTAACGTGGTTTTCTGTCCCTCATGTCCTCAAGGACAAAGTCCCCAGCAAGGTGGTCCAGGGCCCACGACTGCCTGCACAAGGGGTCACAGTGGGGATCTCTCCAGTTCGGTATCTGCATCTGGAATGTACAGTATTTTCCTGTCACAAATCAAAACGCCTCAGCCACTTGCTTCTTTAACTTCAATCCTGCCGAATGCCCGAGGAGCAGACTCCTGGCTGCTCAGGCTGTGAGGACGGCATGGAGCCTAGAGAGCCTCCTGGCCTGCGTGTCCTGCTGACAGCCTTCCTCAGAGGGCTCCACCCACCCCTCCACCAGGTATGCCAGCAGTTAGGGGTGCTGCTCTGCCTGTTACACAGGGCCTCCTGTGAACTGGAGAGGTCTCTGCTTTACAACTACTCTGCCCAGTACAGTACCACTGGCCTCAGGTGGCCGCTTAAATTCAACAGAATTAAAACAAAACTCAAAGCTTGGCTCCATGGTTGCAGTGGCCACACTCCAAGTGCCTGATACCTACACTTGCGTGCTGGACACGCGGACACAGGGCACGCCCATCATTCCAGAAGGCTCTGCCGGACAGCTCGGGTCTGGAAGGAGAGGCTAAGCCACACAGTGGACCACATTCACTATGGGGCTTGGGTGCATCTTTTTACTTGATTATTAAATTCTTACCAGTTTTTCTTTTGGTTTTGGCTTCCTTTTTGTTAGAAAAACCAAGTGAAGAAGGGCGGTTCTGGTTTTGATGTCTGATTACTTGGTAACCATGGGCTGACCGAAACACGAAGACCCACATCCCCGTTCTCACGACCGACCCTCCGCCTGCTGCCCTCTGGTTAGGCTGCTTTTCTGAGGATCTTTCCACTCATCTTCCACAGCCCCCACCACCCACCACCGCCTGGCAGTCACTCCTCTCCCAGCAGCCACTGTCCCACCCCTGGTCCCAGAGCTGCCGCCGGAACCAGGGCTCTGGCTCCAGAATGTCAGGCATTCAGAAAAAGGGAGTGGGTCAAGAGTCTGACCCCGAGAAAGCCTGTGGTGGGCCCAGCTGCCACCGCCCTTTTATTCTTCCCTGATTGTGTTCAGCAACTGTTTGCATGTTCTGGGGAAAACCCAAGACATATGATAGGGTAGCTGCGGTTAAGAAGTTCAGTTCTGTTTCAAAGAAAAGCAACCAACACTCCCAATTGGAAGACAACAGAAATAAAATTCTGGCCCTCAAACTGGGAGGGGCTCTAATTTAGTTGTGAGTTTTCCACTGGAGAACTCTCCACTGGAGAATGGTTATGACAAGTACAGTCATGCTCTCCTGAGATACACCTCTCCTCCCTCCCAAGCATGCAGGCGGTCACAGAGGGCACCGGGCAGGGGACAAGCACAGCCAAGCCGGTGTGTTTGGCAAGGTTCGGGCCCCTCTGTCGCCCTGTGAACTGGGCCTACGGGACACGGTTGGCTTGTCACTGTGAAGAACTCATCTCTCAAAGCTCAAAGATTCCAAAATGTGAGGCTGGCTCACTGTGAAGGGATGTCTTGTTGAGAGAGACGGGTGCTTCAGGATTTGGTTCAGCCTGTTCACTGGTGATCCTAGCCATGAGAAGTAGGGCAGTGAGCACCACCTGAGTGGTGTGGGTTTAGGAGGGAGGGCTGCATCGGGCCCTCTGGCAGACCCATCACTGGAAGCCATCTGGCCCACTGGCCTGGCAATGACAGACACCTGGGTTTGCATCCTGGGAGTGGCAGTTATTGGCTGTGAGTTGGTGAGGGTTGCTCTCTGGCTATCGGCCTCTGTATTCTCATCTATAAAATGGGCTAATACCTACCTGCAGGGTGCTATGGGGATCAGGGCTGTCATATATGTTGGAGGTGCACACACACACAGAACCCAGGGCCCATAGCATCAAACTTTGCATTGACCCAGACCCAAACTGCTCCAAAGGAACATACGACTAGTGAATGAAATAATTTTAGGATACAAATGCCACCATCTTCAGTGGACAGCCAGTGCCAGACCTGCGCGTGGCTCCGCTTCAGTTTACAAGGTAAAACCCTCTCAAATCCTGGGTAAAAGGGTAAGACCCCAACCAGGATGCGGGGGTTGTGCAGCATCGGAGCCACTGCTTCGTCTCTTTGACCCCCAAATTACACGGGTGCAGGCTGGGTCATGTGGATTCTGACCTGCAAGATGGGGAAGGGCTGGGTCTCCTATCATCGCCAACTGTTCACAATTACTCAACGGAAACCCGGACCACATCAGAGACAAGGGCAGACCTTGCCGCTGTGAGCAACCTTGTCTGACTAACAAACTAAAGAGCAGCTCTACAGGTGAGTCAATTATCTTTTTCTTTCTAGTTATAAAAGGGGCTAACCCCACGTCTTGGGGGGATTCTCTGAGTCCTGCCTGCAGTGTGGTACAGTGTCAAGTGCCCGGCTTTTCAAGCTCAACTGCTCTTGGCTCAAACTCCAGCTCAGCCACTTGCTGCCAGAGGGCTGGAGTAGAGGACTGTGACTTAATCTGTTTCTGTAATATGACGCTGGTAACATGAAATGCCTACAGTGTGGAAGACCTGGGTTCGACTCCTGGGTCGGGAAGATCCTCTGGAGAAGGAAATGGCTGCCCACTCCAGTACTCTTGCTTGGAGAATCCCATGGACAGAGGAGCCTGGTAGGCTACAGTCCACGGGGTCGCAAAGAGTCTGAGGAACTAAACTAAAAAACTAAACAAGATGCTGATAGGAATGGCATAACCACACCTTCCCTAGGAGATAAGGAGAGGCTAGCTACCTGTCTGTTCACTGACTAATCTGTTTTTCCCCCTTTTTTTTTTCTTTCCCATTTTATAGGACCGTTGTTAGCTTATGGCTTATTTTCTTTTCTCTATGTACATCAATACACAACTGTAACAGCTTTTGAAAATACAGAAAATTTTAAACGAGGAAGGGAAATAAGTCACTACTACTTCTACCAGTCAGGGGTGAACTGCTGATAAAATGTAATTTTCATACATTTAAAAAAAATTTTTGCCAAAACCACAGAGCTTATCATAGGCTCTTAAACAAGGTCCACAGAGCATGGAACAGAGGGATTTAGGGTTCATGAGTCCCTGCAACTGCAGGCCTGTGTGTACATCATCACTGAGGGAAACGACGTGCAGCTTTCATGAGACTCTCAAAGGGGTTTCTGATCAAAGAAGGTTGAGATCATGATCAATTTCACATTCACATTGTAATAGTAACAGCCAATTGTATTTTGCATTATCTATTTCGTGCTTACATTGTTTTGAGCAATTTAAATGTATTTTGGGGGAGGGCAGAAATTGGGAGACTGGAATTGACATATACACATAACTATATAGCTGTATAGCGCAGGGAATTCCACTCAATACCCTGGAATGGCCTATATGGGGAAAGAATCTAAAAAAGAAAGAGCAGACATATGTATATGCATAACTGACTCACTCTGCTGTACAGCTGAAACTAACACAACACAGTAAATCAACTATGCTCCAACAAGAAAAAATTTCTAATGCATTGCATTTTCAAAAGTCAAGGGTGCTTCCTAAATGTTTCAGTCATATTCTATTTTGTGCCTAGATTATATTTTGTTTACTCATTATCAAATATTTGCTATTTCCAAAGTTGGATATATTATTATTATTTAAATTTTCACAAATCAACCTAGGACTTTGGTTAGAGAAAATAAAGAAATGAGTGCTTTTAACATATCTAGAAGGGAAAGTAATTTTTAATACTCTGTCTGCACACAACCGTGCAGTCCCAATCTGTCAACTAGTATTTACCAACTGTTACAAATGAATTTGCATGGGTCTGCTGAGGAAACTGTGATGCCAGTGGAATATATTTTTTAAAGGGAAGCGTAAGTCAAGCAGTCACGGAGATGTGACATTACTTTCAATGTCACGTTCTAAATGGTAAACACGCTTTTGCCTCCTTGTAAGGCAGTAACACATACACATCAGCGTTTGACCCACTTAACCTAGCAGCCCAGAGATGGTGGGGCACAATGCCTATCGGCTGGCCTTTCCCTCTTAAAGAGCCAACAGTCTGTAGTCCAGGAGGAGGGACTTATCACTGAGAAGTCTTAGCCTAAAGGCAAGGTCCTTTCTTGCAGCAAGAGGGAGTTTTGACCCCCAGGACCACCAAGGCGGCGGCACTAGGGCAGACACCCCTTCTAGTCAGGACCCGGCATGGGGAACAGTCAAGTCTCTGAGGAGACCAGAAAGGAGAAAGCATCTCTCTTACACCCTCTTACCTGGCTGGTTGGTATTCTGCCTTTGCTGGACAAAGGTCTGTTCTTAAACTTCTCCTTGAGGTGCCAGTGGGCTATGGCACTAGTCACTGGAAGAGCCCCTGCGTGCTGAGTGTCTGCAGGTCACTGACCTGGCCCCCCAAGGCTGATGCTCCAGCAGCTGCCCCTGCTCCCACACCAGACTACGTCACCCCTGGGGCTGGTCCCTGGTCCCCAGCAGGGTCACAAGGCCCAGAGCAGGGTCACAGGGGGTGATAGTCTTGGAGGGCCAGGACCCCCAGGCAAGAAAGACAGCTAGTTGCTCTCTGCTATAAGCAGCCCCACTGCAAGGCTGGCCACCGGTCCCGTTTGTGGCCGCCCATCCCCCTGACGTCCCATATCCACCGGCTCTTCTGTTTGTTAAAGGAGACCCTCTCAGCCCTACACTGTTGGTCATAAAAGCTAGAACAATGTTCCCTTCTCAGGTAATCCACCTTGTAAGAGATTCCAGAAGATCAAAGAGGCCCAGAGGGTGGACTGTCATACATGGACAACAAAAAGGAAAGCTGGGGTTGGGCGAGAGGAGAACCGCCCAGTTCTCTGGGCAGGAAGCCACTTGGCCAAAGCACTGGGCAGCCTGGGCTCTTCCCCGACCCATCTCCTCATCACAGGAAGATGAGGCAGGATGAATGGACCACCTGGGGAAGAAAGGACCAAACTCCTCTTGGTTTCCAGGCCCATCACTGTGGACTCTCCCTCACCCCGCCCCCAGGGGGGAGTAGTTTTTCACAGTGCCGTAGTTTTCACAATTCCAGGTCCAGGGGTCAACCGCACAAAACCTGGGGCACAGGCTGGGTGGGCACCTGCTGTGAGGCCCGGGCAGATGAAGACAGCCTCCCCACCAAAGACCAGCGCAGTCCTTCCAAAAGGACACGGTCCCCGTTTCACCACGTGACGACCTCTGCTTCCAAGGCCACTCGGCACAGGGCTTTCTGGAATGTGGGTGGGGTCCTGGGGACCTTACCACAAGTTAAGGGTCCCTGGCTGAGCAGCTTCCTCTCAGAACAGCCTGTCCCCAGTATCCTGGGCTGTTACCGAGCAGAACAGTGGGAGCGTTTAGAAGCTGACTATTCGCCCCCTACATGTGGGCAACAGGGTGGGAGGAAGACAGGAGGGGGCTTCCTAGGAGGCACTAGTGGTAAAGAGCCCGCCTGCCAATGCAGGAGACTTAAGAGACAAGGTTTGATCCCCAGGTGGGGAAGATACCCTGGAGAATGAAAGTGGCAACCCACTCTAGTATTCTTGCTTAGAGAATCCCACAGACAGAGGAGCCTGGTGGGCTACAGTCCACGGGGTCGTAGCGTCGGACATGACTGAAGTGACTTAGCATACATACACACAGATTTGCCCCCTGAATGTGGGCAATGGGACAGTGGGAAGACAGGAGGTGTCACCCTCAACCCAAATGCATGTAATTCCTGTGGTCTGACTCCCAGGGGCCCAGCAGAACAGACGACATGGCCGAGTACGACTACGAAGACCTCGGGTTCTTCAACGGTTCCAACGGCAGCAGCCAGGGGCACCAAGACTTCCTGCGGTTCAGTAAGTTCTTCCTGCCGTGCATGTACGTGGTGGTGTTCATCTGCGGCCTGCTGGGAAACTCCCTGGTACTGGTCATCTACGTCTTCTACCAGAAGCTGAAGAGCCTGACAGACGTGTTCCTGATGAACCTGCCCCTGGCTGACCTGGTATTCGTCTGCACTCTGCCCTTCTGGGCTTACGCAGGCATCCACGAGTGGGTGTTTGGCAACGTCATGTGCAAAGCCCTACTGGGCATCTACACGCTGAACTTCTACACGTCCATGCTCATCCTCACCTGCATCACCGTGGACCGCTTCATCGCAGTGGTGCGGGCCACCAAGGCCTACAACCAGCAGGCAAAGCGCATGGCCTGGGGTAAGGCCATCTGCTCGTCCATCTGGGTGGTTTCCCTGCTGGTTTCCTTGCCGCAGATCACCTACGGCAACGTCCTTTACCACGACAAGCCCGTCTGCAGTTATCACGAGGAGATTTCCACCATGGTGCTGGCCATCCAGATGACCCTGGGGTTCTTCCTGCCACTGCTTGCCATGATTGTCTGCTACTCGGTCATCGTCAAGACCCTGCTTCAGGCTCGCGGCTTCCGGAAGCACAAGTCTCTGAAGATCATCTTCCTGGTGGTGGCAGTGTTCCTGCTGACCCAGACGCCCTTCAACCTTGTGAAGCTCATCCGTAGCACGAGCTGGGAGTACCACACCATGACCAGCTTCCACTATGCCATCACAGTGACAGAGGCCACTGCCTACCTGCGTGCCTGCCTTAATCCTGTGCTCTATGCCTTTGTTGGCCTCAAGTTTCGGAAGAATTTCTGGAAGCTTGTGAAAGATGTAGGCTGCCTCCCTTACCTGGGTGTCTCAGGCCAACACACGTGTTCGGAGGACACTTCCAGGAGTGCTTCAGCCTCTCACAACGTGGAGGCCACCAGCATGTTCCACCTGTAGGGCTCGGGGAGGCTCCCAGACATCATGGGAGCACGGTTGTGTCTTCCGGATGAGGCACGCTTTGTGTATAGCGCGCCCGCCCTCACGGAGAGGTTACCCAGCAGCGCAGCTGGGGCGGGCTGCTGCTTCTCAGGCATGAACAGATCTGCTTTTTCACAGCACAGCCTAAGCTCAAAGGGGAGTCTGAAAGCTGCGAAGGCTTTCCTTCCTCCACCCCAGCAATACTGACGCCAGGAAATGACATGTGATTCTCAAGACCCCAGGTTCTCCTTCACTGGGAATGGGACTGGGGCAGAGAGTTGAAGAGGGGCACATGGCCAACAAAGGTCTTGAAGGTAGGTAAGAGTCTGGGCTTCCGAGTTCCACAAACTTCTCTGACGACTGGCAGGCAGGGGATGTTCAAGCAGCCACGAATACCAGTGCTGACCCTGGTGTCTTAGACCTTCACCACCAGGCGCCTGGCAGGAGTGAGCTCAGGTCCTGTCACCCCTTCGGGGCTCCATTTTTATAGAGACAGCTGGTTCATGTTCTCTTTGCTTAACCTTGGAAGGACAAGTACCGGGAAGCATGAACAGGCCGAAGCAAAATAGGGTTGGCCGAAGATTCCAGTGGGCCACAGAAGGCTAGAAAAATGTGCAAAGCTAGGTGAAGACTGTCAGGAGTCTAAGCAGCACTTCTGAAATGGATCCTCAGTGGTTTGCTCTTAAAATCTGAATTACTCAATGCCTCACATACAAATCATGTATAAATGTATATGTTATACACACACGTGCATATCAAATAGCATATGATTTTCATGACTGAGAAATAAAACTTTAAAAATGTCTCCAAACTACTTTTACCCTCAGGCATATTCTACCTTAATGCGGTATTCCTGAATAAAACAAAAGTGATCACTTGTGGGCTCAGAGCACAGGTTAAATAAGTTTATGACTGTCAACTTTGAGGGCACTGCTCTGTCGATACACCACTGGTAACAAACCAGCTTCTTCACTGTGGCTTCTAACCTCCTGCCCAGAACAAGAGGAGCATTTCTTACCTCTGAAACATGGTCACAGGATGAGACAGAGTTTGAAATGTCAGTCACTTGTTTGTTAGACCCCAGCAAGCTGCTCAACAGGCTTAAAGTAGCCTTTTAGACTCACATGTTACAAAACCACTCACTGAAACATGGAGAATACTTTGAAAATAGCTGGAGAGAGACCTTGGGGAGGGGGTCAGAACAGGCTGAACAGTGAGGTTTTGAGGCTTGGGCAGACCTGAGTCACGGGCTGGTAAGACCAGTTGCGTGCTGCTCAGTCACTTCAGTGGTGTCTGACTCCTTGCAACCCCATGGACCATAGCCCACCAGGCTCCTCTGTCCATGGGAATTTCCCGCAAGAATATTAGAGGGGGTTGCCATGCCTTCCCCTGGGAGATCTTCCCGACCCAGGGATTGACCCTGTGTCTCCTGCATTGACAGGTGGATTCAATTCTTTACCACTGAGCCACGGGTTAAGACCAGTGGGTAATGTCTTAGCCACTTCTGCTTTGGTGCAGCACGTACGTAACAGTGCCGCCTCTTAAGCTGGGCATGCAGAGTGCTGGAGAGGATGCACACCAAACACTTAGCACTTTTTGCATTTGTGGGAGGAAGGGCCCCCCAAACGGTGGCAGTGCATTGGCGAGGCGTGGGAGGGTTGGTTTCGTGCCTTCCAGAGGTGCAGGGCATGGCCCACTTGTGTAAAGGCTGGGCTTGCAGGGCCCACAGGGCCCCACCAACTGTTTCATAAACATGCTAAGTGCAGCCATGGGGAGAGCTGCTTTGCAGAGAGGGCGGGAGAGCAGAGACCATCTAGTGCTCCGTAAACACCAAAATCTGACCTCTTCACTGTGACAAGGCTGACCTTTAACCTGTTTATGTTGACTTCAGAGAGGTGAGGGTTGGTCACTCTCCTCTGTGCTGTCACCTTAATGTCAAGCATTTATGCTAGAGAGGCCACAAGCCCCTGGCCTCCCCAGTAATGCCCCAGAACAAGAGGCAGAGGCCCTAACTGGGAGGGAATGAGTGAAGTGTCTGGCCCAGTTTAGGGCCTCTGACCCCACAGAGGAAAACAGTGCGGTGTGAGGGGAAAGGCAAGGCTCTGGGGTGACTCAGAGCCTGCGTCGAGGAGAGCTTCATGTCTGCACACCCCAGGTCAAGGCAGGCCCCCCGACCCCGCCCAAGCCTGTTTCACCTCCCGTACCTACGGCTGATGACGCCTTCCATCCAGGAGCGCTGGGAGGCGGTGACCACGCGTGCCGAGCCATGCAGCGGGCGGCGGCTCAGGCAACAGAGGGGTGGCTGCCAGGACCGCTGCATCCTCTGCCCTGGGGACCGGCCTGGCCGAGTCCAATGAACCCAGTGCCCTCAGGCCACACGCCGCCCCAGGCCTGTTCTGTGCCTGCTGTCCAGGCTCCCAGCAGAAAGGCTCTGCACTGACCCCTCCACAACTGAGGAACACCTACCTGCCTGCCTGTCCTGAGGAGAGCACAGCAACTCCATCTTTTCCCCCTTCTCTGCCTCCCCAGGCACTGGTTGGTCCCACACTCTGGCCTCACCTGCTGCCCTTGGGAGCAGAGACCATTTCCCCAGCGCCCTCCTGGGTGCACACCACCCCGGGCAGCAGACCCTGGCACAGCCCACACGGCTTCCCGAGCGTCTTCACTCTGCACTTCACCTGCCCACAGGACGGCCCTGTGGAGCACAAGCCCCCCATCTCAGAGCCGCCCTTCCCCTCCCCATAGCACTGCCTCTACTCACACCCACTCTTGGGCCTGGGGTGCAACTGGTGGTGGAGGTGCCGGGAGAGCCCAGCCTGCCTCGGGTGAGGCCTCAGGGTCTCCCCCTCCACTGAGTTCCCTGCACTTGCAGCCCAGGGGCAGGACAGGGCCACACTATCCGAGATGCGGAGAACAACGGCTGACCCTGATTCCAGGGGCTACTTGGAGCCGGAAGCCTGGGATTCTTAGTGAGCATCCTGCAATGAGGAAATGGTGCTGTGGGAGAGAAAAAACAGAAGCTGCCTGTCCTGGAGGGGCCGAGGCGGAGCAGAAAGCACCAGCCCAGGAGCAGATGGGGCGCTGGCTCTCCTTGTCCTCTTGGGGCAGCGCCCCTTTCACGCACCCCCTCCTTCGTGGCCCACGGTACCCAATGCCCTTTGTTAGTAGGTTTGGTACTACCTCATTTTCCAGATGAGGAAACAAGTTCAGAGAGATAACTACCTCACAAAGCCCACACAGCAGAGCTGGGGCTAAACCTCTGATGAAAAGCCTCTTTTTCTTCCCTCAAATGTTGGCTAAGATGGACCAGGGAACCTGAAAACTCTGTGCTCATCTGAAGGTGGAGATGCTAGGTTAACCCAAGTGCAGCAAGGCTTTCTGGAAAAGGTCAGCTTTCATTCCAATTCCAAAGAAGGTCAATGCCAAAGAATGTTCAAACTGCCACACAACTGCGCTCATTTCACATACTAGCAAGGTAATGACCAAAATCCTTCAAGCTAGGCTTCAACAGTATGTGAACCGAGAACTTCCAGATGTTTAAGCTGGATTTAGAAAAGGCAGAGGAACGAGAGATCAAATTGCCAGCATCTGTTGGATCATCAAAAAAGCAAGAGAGTTCCAGAAAAACATCTACTTCTGCTTCACTGACTATGCTAAAGCCTCTGACTGTGTGGATCAAAACAAATGGTGGAAAATTCTTAGAGATGAGAATACCACACCACCTACTTGCCTCTTGAAAAACTGTACGGAGGTCAAGAAGCAACAGTTAGAACTGGATATGGAACAACTGACTGGTTCAAATTGGGAAAGGAGTACATCAAGGCTGTATATTGTCACCTGCTTATTTAACTTATATGCAGAGTACATCATGAGAAATGCTGGGCTGGATGAAGCACAAGCTTGAATCGAGACTGCCAGGAGAAATATCAATAACCTCAGATATGCAGATGACACCACCCTTGCGGCAGAAAGTGAAGAACTAAAGAGCCTCTTGATGAAAGTGAATGAGCAGAGTGTAAAAGGTGGCTTAAAACTTCATATTCAAAAAACAAAGATCATGGCATCCAGTTCCATCACTTCTCGGCAAATAGATGGGGAAAAAATGGAAACAGTGACAGACTTTATTTTGTTGTGCTCCAAAAACACTGCACATGGTGACTGTAGCCATGAAGTTAAAAGATGCTTGCTCCTTGGAAGAAAAGCTACGACAAATCTAGATAGTGTATTAAAAAGCAGAGACATTACTTTGCCAACAAAGGTCCATATAGTCAAAGCTATGGTTTTTCTGGTAGTCATGTATGGATGTGAAAGTTGGACCATAAAGAAGGCAGAGCACCAAAGATCTGATGTTTTTAAATTGTGGTGCTGGAGAAGACTCTTAAGAGTCCCCTGGACAGCAAGGAGATCAAACCAGTCAATCCTAAAGGAAATCAACCCTGAATATTTATTGGAGGACTGATGCTGAAGCTGAAGCTCTAATACTTTGCCCTCTGATGCGAAGAGACCCTGATTCTGGGCAAGACAGAGGGCAGGAGGAAAAGGGGCAACAGAGGATGAGATGGTGGGATAGCATCACCCACTCAATGGATATTAGTTTGAGCAAATTCCGGGAGATAGTAAAGGACAGGAAGCTTGGTGTGCTGTAATCCACGGGGTCAGACACGACTGAGCGAATGAACAGCGACAAAAGGTGGCTTTCTAACCTTAACCGTGGTTCACCATGTTCTCTTCTTGTTTTGTTTGAAATACCAGGCATTGGATCTCCCGACTGGTGATAAACCCACAAGAGTTCCCCCGAGTACTGACCACAGAGCAACCGTTCTAAAGCAGGTGCTGGCTAAGATACTCTGTGGGTCAGCGCAGTCTCTAGAGTTTGAGCTCAGCAATCCTGGGCACCAGACAGGGTGTTCTTCGGTGAAGACACCTGGGCTACGAGGTGCAGGGAACCGGGGACTGTGCAGGGACACTACCGTGTGACCCAACCTCACAGTTCAGGGAGAACGTCACGAAGACAAGGCTCCTCCATGGAAGGCTTCCCACAGGGTACACATCCGACCCTCTTAGCACCCTGGGAGTGGGTGCCGGCCCCATCTTGTATGTACCAGGGAGGAAATTGAGTTCAGGGGGCTGTGGTGAACCTAGAGGCAGCAAACCAGGACCTGACCAGGAGCGTCTGACTCTGGAGCTCTAGCTCTTCACTGACATGGTCTGCTCAAGGGGCGGTAGGCCCAGGGGAGGCCAAGGACTCGAGGCCAGCCCTACTGTGGGAGAATGGAGCTTGCTTTCCTCTCAGCCTGCTTCAGGCCTGTCAGGGAGATGGCTGAAGGTGGGCCTGGATGACTGGGGGGCGGGGTGTGCATGTCCGCGAGGTCTGGAGAAGGTCGCCTTCCCACCTGAGGTGAGGCCTGTGCCCCGGGGCCACTGAGAGGCTGCTGAGGGATTGGCGGCATCCTGCCAGCTCTTCCTGAGCGCCTGGATTCTGGGACCGCTTCCTGTCCTGTCACAGCCAGGGGGGCCAGGGCAGACAAGCGTGTTTGTCCTGAGGACACATGTGTGGAGGGAGCAATGGACGAAGGGTAAGGAAGGAGGGCAACTTTTGGATGGGAAGATAGGGAAACGGGACCAGGAGAAGGCAGCAGTACGCTGCAAAATGCACCTCGTGCCCGTGACTAGAAGGAGGGGTTCTGGGGACAAAGCTTAGTTCTGACACTTGTACCGCACTGACCTGAAGCGAGTCACCTGGCCTCCTGAGCTTTAGTGCCTTGATGTGTGAAACAGGGACCATAAGCTGTGGAGGGCTGGGTGGGGACTACGTGAGGGCACAGGCAGACGCAGCTCCTGAGGGAAAAGCTCCAACAGACGGCTTTCAGCAACATGACCTCCAGGCGGCCTCTGTTCTCCAGATTAGAGCTTTTGCAGTGTTAATCCCCTCCTGGACCACTTCTTACTTTGGACTTGCTGATTTCTTTCTCTAAATCTCTCGACAGGGATGTGTACACAAACCCAGGCTCTGTACCACCCCTCTCCCCACCACCACTTTCTCAGACTCCTGGTGCTTTTCAACTTAAGAAAAAGTCACAGGAGACACGGGTGTCTGTCTCCAGTTAACATGCAAGCAAGGTATGAGACGGGGCAGGCCCTGAACTCACTCAGAGGGCTTACCCTTTGCCCCAAAGACTAGGCACGGTTTGCCCTGGATTTGCCTTGGAGGCTGAGGCCAGCATGCTGGCAGTTTCCTTTCCCTGGAACGCTTCCTGATTTCCCACGACCAAAACACACACGTTTGTCAGTGGTCAGAGGACCTTCTGCTTTTGTTCCTACTAGGAAAGGGGAAGGTGAGGGAAAAAGCGATGGGGTAGCTGAAGGGGTACTTTCTCACGCACCCAACAGCCTGAGGCCATCTCCAAGGCCCTGAGGTTCTGGTCTGGCTCACCTGACCCCTGACCCACCTTGGTCAGGAGTCAAGACACAGTCAAGAGTTGCCCAGTGAGAAAGGAAAAGGGTGGCTTAGTGCAAATCCAACAGAGCATGCCCTAGGGGGCACTCTATGGGGGTCGGGGAACACTGCAGGCTCACACAGACAGGCAAGGCTTCAAGGTGGGGCTTTCAGAAGGAAAAGCAAAGGCCCATGGCCACAGCGAGCACCTTAGGTTGCGTGATGAGGTTGGCTGTATCCTTGACGTGAGTTCAGCCACTCTCGAGCATGAGAATAACCAAGTATGGGGACACATGCTGGAGCCTAAAATAACCTGAGCTGAGAGCCTCCCAAGATTAAGTGCATCTCCTCCCATGCAGCAGAAATCCCAGACAATAAATCCAACAGATTGGTGCCAGCCCTCCTCTGAATTCTGGGTATAAAGAGAGGAATAGAGATCTCAACATGAGTGGGCAAAACCATCACAAAGCTTCCTACCTGGATGGAAAGTGGGTCAAGGAATGTCTGGACACGGGAGCCCTGTCAATTCTCCCTCAAGCTTCTGAGCAGGCAGTGCTCTGCAGAAGAAATTGCATTTCAGCCGGACTCCTGGGGCTGAGAAATACCAAGCGGGGCTGCCAGGGAGGGGAACTTGACCTTTGCCATGGGTCCCCTGACTTAAACTCTTCACACTTTAACACAGTGGTACCTGATGCAGTTATTTCATTTATTTAGAAATTAGCCCTTGCACAACTCTCTTCGGAAGCTTTGTTGGAAAACAGCTGGCCCAGAAAAATTGGGGAGGCCAGTGGAGAGCTGGTGCTAAAGGATGGATGGCCCTGTGCTGGATGCTGTCCATCTACGGCAGTGGGGAGGTCTGGAGGGTCTGGGTCACGGTGATGGGACAGGGCCCAGGATGGCTGGGGGAAAAGTCCCTCGGTCCCACGGAGTGCTGGGTAACAGACTCGTCTGTACTTTTTATTGCTCTTACAACTCTGGGGCTCGAAGAGGCCTTAGCTGAAGTCAGAGGAGCTTCTGAGAGAAACCACTTGAGAGAACTGAAATTAATCTGAGCTTCCTTTCTTGTGGCACCATTACCGAGTCTGATGAGAGGTTCTATGACGTGCTTTATGAAGAGCGTGTGTTGCTCTGAGCACGGCTGCAGCAGCCCAGGAAGGGCTGCTCTTCTGAATCATCCAACAGAAGTCAGCCCGGATCTCTGCTGCACGCGAGCAGAGGCACTTCAGCCCCCATGTTGACGTGCTAACCCCCAGCGCCTCAGAACGTGGCTGCTTTTGGAGATTAGACCATTAAAAGTGTCGTCGCTCAGTCGTGTCCGACTCTTTGTGACCCCATGGGATTCTCCAGGCAAGAATACTGGAGTGGGTTGCCATTTCCTCCTCTAGGGAATCTTCCCAACCCAGGGGTCAAACCCAGGTCTCCCACACTGCAGGCGGATTCTTTACCAGCTGAGCCACCAGGGAAGCCCAAGACCATTAAAGAAGTTAGTTAAAATGAAGCTAATAAGGTGGGCCTTAATCCAATCTGAGCGGTGTCCTTATAAGAAGAGAAGGTTAGGACCCAGAGAGGCAAGGATGCCCATGCCCATGGTCGGGGCGACTACCTGAAGAGACAGGAAGAGAGCAGCCATCTGCAAGCCCAGGGAAGGCCTCAGGAAAAGTCAACCTGCCGGCACCTTGGCCTTGGACTTCCAGAATTTGACAGATGAGATTTCTGTTGTTGAAGTGATCTGGTGTATAGCATTCTGTATGGTGGCCTAAGTGGATTAATATAGTTGCCCAAGATAAGAAAGGCTTCATGGAGTTGCTGAGATCAGGAGGACTGTTGACAGAAACACCCAAAACTCTGACAAGGCTCAACACCGACCACTCCCCAAGTCCTGGTGCTGTTCAAGGACCACCTGCCCTGAGCATTGTTCTCAGGCACCTTCCCTTAATGGAAGACAGGAGATCCTGCTTCTGAGCTTTCCTAATCTTCTGATGAGAAAGCATGAGGCCAGGGACGTCCATTGTGGTCCAGTGGCTAAGACTCAAGCTCCCCTACAGGGGGCCTGGCTTCAACCCCTGGTCAGGGAACTAGATCTCATGCGCAACTAAGAGTTCACATGCCACAAGTAAAGATCCTGGATGCTGCAACCAAGACCCTAGGCACCCAAATAAATATTTTTTAGGAGAGAAAGACGGCACAATGCCAGGCACCTAATGAGAACTCGGGAATGGAGGGGATGTCTACTCACTGTTCGGCCACGTGTGGGTCAAGAGAATCAGTCTCGGTAGGTGTTTCAGGCAAGGAGGAGCCGGACTCCTGGACCTGGCACAACTCCTCGTCCGTGATGATGTCAAACACGGCGTCATCCGGTGGCTGGCAGTCTGTGTTGGCACCTGGGCCGCAGGTGCAAGCAGGGAGAGAAAAGAAACGCATGGTCATGCGTGGGACGGGGTGGGAGTGCGGCTACGCGGGACAGACCACAGGGGTGCACGCTGAAGTGCTCACTCAGCCGACAGCTGCTCTGTCTGGATGGAGACAAATGGCTGTTGGGATGCTTCAGAAAAGCAGCTGAGGGGACCATGGGTGAGTGAAGGCACAAAGTCTTCTCTGAAGTCCCTCAGGCAGGGGCGTGGAGGGGTTTCAGGCTCTAACATGTTCTCTGAGGCCCCTTACATAGAAGGAAAACACTTACCAAAACCTTATCAGGAAAGAACCTAACAAAAAGACAAACATAGTTCCCTGCTGCTGAATCCTTTGCTCCTGCAGACAAACACCTCATTCATGCCTCTTTGAAAGCAGGAGTCTGTGTGACCTGCATTTCCTTCTCAGTCCACTAGCGGGTGGAAAAGAACCGCCCCTGACCCCCGCCGCCAATCCCTGAAGCTCGATGGACTTGTGTCCAACTCTGCAGAGCACCAGGCAGGAAGGATGCTGTGTGGATGCTGCTGTTCTAGTCACCCCCAGCCCCCAACAAGCACCCTCCTGCACGTGATGGAAGCTGTGATGGCAGGTCTGAGGTGAAAGAAGAAAAGGCAAGTAAGACAGAAAGAAAGACAGGCAGGGGAGGAGGCAGGAAATGCCAGAAATCAGAACAAGCAACCTCAGCACGCTGGCACCATGCACCCTGTATTGTCACTGAAACATCCAGGATGAGCCAGGTGTGGGAAAGAGTCCTGGGCTGGTCGGCGAGAATAGCAGCTCATGCGGGCTGCGTTCCCAGCGGGCCCTGCCTCACAGCTCCTGGATGGGCTGAGCTTTAGGGGGGACGTTCTTCCTCTGGTCTAAAGTCTGCATAATGGAGGGTGGCTTGAGGCACAGGCTGAAAAGGGGAACCAGGGACTGGCTTTTTTTCATAGGCCCAGCCACATTCCTGAATCTGCCTTTTGAGGCTGGTGCGGGAAGGGGGAAGGAAGAGGTTGGAAGGGAAAATGAGCAACAGGGACCCAAAATGATGCCTGCCAAGAGAAACCAAAGGAGGCTTAAACAGAGCGCTCTGCCAGGTGTAGACTGGGAAGTTTGACTTTGTTACCCGGGCAGTTCTCCCCAGACTGCTGTAGAGACTCAGTGCAATCCCAACCAAAACGCAACCAGGATGTTCGTGTAGAAATTGACTAGCTAATTCTAAAATTTATATGGAAATGCATAGGACCTAGAATAGCCAAACTTTAATAAAGAAGAAAATTGGATGACTCACTCTGCACAATGTTAAGACTTCTTATAAAACTATGGCAACCCTAACAGTGTGGTGTCAGTGAAAGGAAAGGCACGCTGGGACACGGAGTGGAACAGGAGGTCCAGATTCCGAATCATACATGAAGGCAACTGATTTTAGAGAAAAGCATCTATGGGAATAGACCTTTCAACCAATGATGTTTGAATAACTATTCAACCATATGCAAAAAATGAGTCTTTGGGCAAAGCTTGTATCATATTAAATATTAACTCAAAATGAACCGTAAGACCCAAACATGAATCTAAAACTATAAAACTTTTAGGAGAAAACAAAAGAAGATCTTTGAGTCCTTGTGTTAAACAAAGAGAGATACGATATTAAAAGAACAGGAAAAAATTGAACCCATAAGGGAAAAAAAATTGATAGACTGGACTTTATCCAAATTCTGCTCATCGAAAGAAAATTTAAAAAGACAGGATATATAAAGGGCTTTCAAAATTCAGTGACTTTTAAATAGCATCCTAATGCTGTGCAAAGTACACGCCCCCATCCCTGGGCAGCTGTTTCTATCTAGCATAAATAACGGAGCCGGCCAACCTCCCCGAGGAGCAACCAGCGTCTCTGGCTGGCCTGGATCCAGACTGAGGCCGAGGGGTGCGAGGCTCTGGCTGCGGGCGGCAGTGATGTCTGAGCACAGATGACGCTCACTGTTGCCCGAGCCACTGCAGCCCTGCCCCCTCATGCTCTACACCCCAGTCCAGACCTGAGCGGGCGGCCTGGGCTGGGGTCTTCGAGGCTGTGCTTGGAGCAGAAGCAGCAGGGACCAAATCCCACTTCCTTTTACTGAGCTGAGTGAGAGGAGGTGAAGGACAATGTGCCCTTCCTTGTCACTGAGTGAGAACATGAGCTACTGGGAAGACACGGAAGGATGTGCTCATTTCCAGATTCAACACCTGGCTTTCGGTTACCCCGGACAGAAGTTTGGGGCTGGGGCCTGGAGACAGCCTTTTCTAAAGCATGGGGTGGCGTTCCACTGGTGTACATGAGTTAAGAGGCAAACAGACCTCACGTCAAATAATAATGCTGAATCACATCAGGAGAAAGTCATGCCCTTTTCAATTCACTTTCAATCCTAACTGCATCAAAAAGAAAGTTTCAGACTGGTGGTGCCAACTTTTCAGTGCCTCATTTTGGAAGCACTGAAGCAGTACTTAGCTAGGCGTGGCCCAGCTAAGCAGCGAGAGTGGGGCACTGGGGAGGGCGGCCCGGAGGACAGAGGCAGTGGGGGAGCTGACCTTGGCCTCTGGTGGCCTGGGCGGGGGATCGCGCAGGGCTGGGCTCCCCCTGGCTGGTGCCCGAGCTGCTGCTGTCGGGGGACCCAGGGCTCTCGCTCAGCTTCCGGAAGCAGGCCCGGCAGCAGCGCTCCTTCTTGCCGCTGTGCTTGCTCACGGCGTAGTTGTTGCAGCAATAGTAACAGAAGGTGCGGCCACATATCCTGGGGACGACAGGGGCACGGGCTGTGAGGACGCTGCCCTGCTCAGTGCCTCAGCTGGGCTCTGGACGCCACACGGCTCACCACAGCCAGCTCTGCCCACTCTGGACAATGGCCTGAAGGCCCCTTTCCTAGGACTCCAAGAAAGCCATCTGGGTGGCACCTGACGGGAGGAAGCGTCACTCCTAGGGTCCCGGTGGGCAGGCCGAGCCCCCACCCTTGACACCGCGATGCGGGTGGGCATCCCACGCCTGGAGGCTGGGCTCTAAAACCACAGATGACTCTCTATGCCCCCGCCCCAACTCACACTTCATCCCGCCCACCTGCCTTCGGGCCCGGGGGCAGGGAGGTCTCTGCGCTGTCCCCCTCTGGTAAAGCCTCAGCCCCTGCTCTCTCTGTGGTCTGCTTCCCCTCTGACCCCCGCAGGCCAAGTGAACGCCGAGACTTGGGTCTCTGGGTGCCCCGCATCCCCGGGGTCCCCTTACTTCTGCCCACATGCCCTGTATTCAACTCCCTTGCCTTTTGGGGATCCTTGAGTGTCCTGCTGGGACCCTGCCTAACACCCGTCCTCAACTGGTTCCCTCAAAACTAAAAGACAACATGCTCTTCCTAGACAAGTGGCCGCCACACCAACGCCTGCCCTGGCTCCCCGTCCAGAGCCCTCTGCTCTAGCTCTGGGCTCCGCCCGCAAGTCGCCCACTGACCTGCAGTGGTGCCTCCGCACCATCCAGCTGAACTCCCGCTTGCAGTCGAGGCAGTGGTTCGCCTCCGTGTCCCCCGGCCACCTCTCCTCAGCACTGAGCTTCTGTTGGAATTCTAGGGCGTCTGACTTCTGCCAGAGTGCATCCTTGTCCCTGGGACACAGTCGCGTTAGAAAAAGAGAAGAAAGCATCCATGAAAATGACAAGACTACCTCTGGATTCACTTCAAAAGACTGCTTCCAAATTTTGCAAGACAGAACGGGAATTCACTTTTATTGATACAGAGGTCACCTGTCACCCCACAGCAGACCCAGACTCAGCAGGAGTCCCCGAATGTGTGGGTCCTGACCTGACACTGTACATGTGATGTGACGGTATGGGGGGCCTGTGGGGTCTGTAAAAGGCTCTGGCAACTGCAAAGACCTGCTAGCACTAACAAGGGTCACCAGCTGCCCAGGGGTCTAAATGACAGTGTACACGGCCACTGGGAGCTTAGGCTGTCACCTGCTGCCACAATTACACGACGGCCAGTGTGCTGTGAGCCAAATAACCAGGGATGTACCACCCGCCCAAACCTCAAATGTGTCTGAGACCCTTCTTGTTTTTATGGGTTAAATAATAACTCAAGGCCCTGGCAACATGTGAGCCACCGATGACGGACAGCCACACCAGAGCCACCCAGGCGCTGAGAGAAGCTGGCACTGTCACCAGGTAGGGGACGCCAGTCAACCAAAGACCGTTTCCCTGAAATATACACCAGAACATGGACTTTTCAGGAACGCCTGACATTGTCAGGAAGCAGGAAGACTCATCCTTGGGACCAGCATCATTCTCCCAACTGGTCCAAAGCTTGCTCTGTCCGGCCCCGGGAGGCCAGGCACCCATACCCTGGGAATGTGGTAACTGTGTAAGGACCTGGGCTTTTCCATCACAAACCTCTGGAAGGTGTGTGAATGCAGAGGTCACAAATGCCGAGTCCCTAGTCTGCAAACTGATGACATGGGGGCAGAGTTTTCAAGCTGCCAAATTAGTCAAAATTTAGTATTGCCAATTTGCGGTCCCAAATAAATTAGTACATTTAGGCACCACTTATGCATAGCTGCTGACAGTCTAAAGAAAGGGCTAACCAGATCTTATGTGGCTCTTGAAAGAAAGACCCAAAACTGTAAAGCAACTTTACAGAGTTTTCTGGACAAAACTTTGAGTCTGGGTCAGTGACTAGTAGAGCAGTGGTTTTCAACTCTTGCTCACTGATGCCTGGACCCCACTCCCAGGTATTCCAATCTGGTTGGTCAGGGTGGGGTCTAGACCTGAGTGTTGGTTAGCTCCCCTAGGGACTCTAATTTGTATGAGGGTTGAGAACCACTGCTCTAGTTATAACTATCAATTTATAGGCTACACAGAGGATGGAAAAACATATTAGATGACACCATGGAGATGTAACCAGCAAAGCCCAGGCTACAGGAAACTCTATCAGGTGAATGGCCTGCTTTCTTTAAAAGTAAACTGCAAAGGAAAAGAAGAGAGATGGTGGGGAAACCGTGCCTAAGTAGGAGAGATCTAAGAAATGTATCACCATGTAGCATATAGATCTAACTTAGATTCTGACTAGAAAAAATTATAAAGCAATTGGAAAAAGTTCAAAATGACCAGATACTTGATGACACTAGGAATTAGTTAATTTTTAAGCATAGTAATGATACTGTGGTTGATTAAAATAAAGAGTCCCAATGCTGGGAAAGCACGTACCAAAATACTTGTGGATGAAATGACAGGAAGTTGGGGATTTGCTTCAAAACAGTCTGAGGAGGTAGGAGAAATGGGTAGGACTCCAGGAAACACAAGACTTGGCATGAGCATGCTGTTGAGGCTGGGTGACAGGCACAGAAGGCTGCACTCTGCTATCTACTTTTGTATTTTTGAAAATTTCCAGGACTTCCCTGGAGATCTAGTGGTTAAGACTCAGGTTTCCATTGTAGGGGCCACAGGTTCGATCCCTGGCCAGGGAATTAAGTAAGATCCCACAAGCCATAGGGTGCAGCCAAAAGAGAGAAAAAAAAAGAAACAAAATTCCCATACAAAAAGCTTTAAAATTTTTTTGGAATGACTTGCCAACATTTAAAACTCAGGCCAATTTTACATAAAAATTCAGACTTCGACCTGTCTGAAGAAGTAAGGTGGCCTGGCAATAGCTGGGAGGAGCAGCAAATCCATTTCCTCCCATTTCTCAAAGCCCCTCCAGCCTGGTTCACACATATACATCACTGTCTGCTACCTGAGGCAGTTTGGCGAGTTGGGGGCCCCAGGTGATGGGGAGAGTCGGATGGAGGAGAAGGAGAAAAGGACTCATGAGACAGGGGCAAGGGATGGAGACGTCCCTGAGGATATTAGACATCTCTGACTGTCACTCTGTGGCTGAGCACATGGGGGTTCTGAAAACAATTAACACAGCAATACGAAAACACAAACCAGACGCACACTAGTGGAAACAGTGAAATCCTCTTTTAAGGCTGCCCAGGGCCTGAGTAGACCCTGTTCACGTGTGTGCGCCCTTACAACAGAACACAAGCAGACAGGGGCCCACTTGCCTGCCAGAGTCCCTTCAAAAAGAGTCATATTTCTTTAAAGAGAAGCCAAGCGCAGGGGAAGCCCCGGGCCTCGGTGCGTCCCGCCCCTCACCTGAGCAGCTCTATCAACCGCTCCTCCAGGTACTTCTTGGTTCTGTTCAGGTCGTCCAGGTCAGCGAGCATCTTCTGGTTGTTCTTCTCCCTGTCTGCCGCCTCCTGGCAGAGTCTGTTGCAATACTCCTGGGCCTTTGTGGTGGCTCTTTCAAGTTCCTTCTGGGTCCTGGGAGGAGTGGTAAGTAGGCCTGATCATCCACTATTTCCAGCTTCCCCCTTCCCCTTGGGCTAGTCCTAGCCTCTAATAACCCCAGTCCTGCTGCCCTACCTGCCTTTGTCTTTCCAGGGGGAGCCCCTTGGCACTGTTCCGCTCACAGGGTATATATTCTCTTTGACCTTCAAATCTCCTCTCACACAACCAAACTCTTCACACATTGCTACCCCCCATTTGGGAGAGGAGGTTGACCTCAGGTCAGTAGGAGCACCCCAGGTGGGTCAAACTCCGCACCACTTTTCTTGGGAGAAAACTGAGGTTGTGAAAGGAGCCCAATGGGTGAGGTGCATGGGTCGGTGACAGGGGGTGGATATGCAGAGGAAAAAGGAGTCAGAACAGGAAGAACAGAGGTGCAGCTTCCTGGAGGTGACCAGGTAGAGGAGCATCTGTCCCCCCTGTTTCTCTGGGACTCTACACATGGGGTCTGGCACTGGGCACAGAGCAGGCACTAACTCTGCATGGCCAGGAGTTCAACCTGAGGCCTCGAGGCCTACAGAATCCTGCTCTGGGTACTGCAGAGTCTCAGGCTATGAGAGGGGCTGGCTGAACCACATTCTTCCCATCCTTGTCCACTTTTCATTCAGCTGTCCCCTAAGGCAGTGGTTTGCCAAGGATGGTTTATGAACCAAGACATTCACAAAAGCTGAATAAAACTAGAGGGCTGTGCCTGACTAATCAACTGTATCTACTCCAGCCTTGCCATGTCCAATATAAAGTTGTCAGCAGGCTGTTTACTATACACTGTCCACCGAAATGATCTCGGGAACACACAGACATACACACAATTATAGCACTAAAAACAAAATACCACCAACTCAGGAGGTTCTATTTAAGTTGTCACATGAACACGATCTGGCTAAGGGCAGCCAGAGCACTACAGGATTTGAACTCTGCAAGGAGAGTCAGATGAGAGGAAATACACATCCAGGCTACTAAGCATCCAGTGTGGTCTGGATCTCCTGTTGAGCCTGGCCCAGGCCTAGAAGCAGGTGGTAGGAGATGGTGGGAAAGGTAAAGCCTTGGGGAAGGTTGGTCTGTCTGCTTCTGCTGGGAGCACACACGCAATTCGGCACCAGGATCCCCTGTAGGACGAGCTTGACCCCATCCCTGGATGGTTGGATGATGATGCACACAACTCCAG
This sequence comes from Antilocapra americana, assembly GCA_007570785.1. Lineage (NCBI taxonomy): Eukaryota > Metazoa > Chordata > Mammalia > Artiodactyla > Antilocapridae > Antilocapra > Antilocapra americana. The sequence continues at coordinate 49,089,015 of ML660201.1, read as the reverse complement.
GAGGCTGCCAGGTCTGAAGATGCGGCAGCCTTGGGGCTGGACACAGGGAAGGCCATATTTTAAGGTTAAAACAAATGATGACGAAAGGGTGATGGCAAGATGTGTTCTCCACAGACACAGCACCAGAGTCTGCAGGAAGACAAGTCAATCCTGCTTCTTGGCTCGCTCCCTCACTCCTGGATGAGCTGGGAGAACCTCACACTCAACCTTGCAGCCTGTCATGTCACTGATGAAGAACTCAGGTCAAAACTCATATCGGGGGTAGCATGCACACATATAACTCACAAATCAGTTCCCTAAAACAAAACAGAATATAGTAAAACACAAAACTGTCTATATATTTTTTAGGGTAGGCTCTTCTGAGCCCCATTTTTCTCTTCTATAAAATGAGATAAATAATAATACCATCTTCACAGGACCGTTGGGAGGATTAAATAGGCAAGTAAGTGTCAAGAATTTAAAATGGTACCTGCCACATTTTAGGCACTACTTAAACGTTTGCTGTTGTTAGTACCATGACACTTGCTCAATTTTTATTTCATTTGATTTTTACCAAAGCATGAAGTTCCTGAATTGAAAGATGCTCCCCAGAGATGACAATGGATTAAGAGAAAGGTTCCCTGCAGCTTCTACAGGCTTGTGACAGGCAGATTGCCAAGGATCTCTGTGGCATGCTTCCGACATAAGCACTTCCTGGGTCTACAGCTTTTCTTCCAAAAGGACTTTTTAAAGCTGATATGAGTGGTTGACTTTCTAAACGACTGGACCAAACCCACCCCTTCCGTGAGGACTCTCCCAGTGGCCCCGCGGGCAGACTGGGTAACTAACCTGTCCAAGTCTTGGCGCAGGGTGGTCCCCTCCTCGTCCTTCCTCAGCATGGCGGCCTGGCTCTCAGCAAGGTGCTTGCTGGCGCAGCTCAGTTTCTCCTGCACGTCCGCCTGGGCTGCCTGGCACAGGAGAGCAGGGAGAAGACACCTGGCTGCAGAAGCCGCGCAGGATGCCACCGGCGACGGGCTCGCTCCACCCCATCTAGCCAGCACACCTCTAATGGCAGGGGCTTTCGTTTGAGAGGCCAAGAACTAGTACGTATGTGGAGTGGGATAGATTCCCGTTTGCAACTATGTCCCTTGAGCATCGACTTGGGCCAGCTGTGGTGGGTGCAGGGACTCCAGGGTGGGGGTGGAGGTGTGGTTGCACGATGTGGGGGTTTCTGAAAAACGTCACAGCCCTGAAGACAGGGTTCGGCACCACCTCTGCTCCAGCTCAGGTCAGAATCACTGGCTTAGAGAACATGTGTGAATGTGTGTGTGCGTCAGTCACTCAGTCGTGTCCGACTCTTTGTGACCCAATGGACTTGAAGCTTCCCAGGCTCCTCTGTCCATGGCATTGCCCAGGCGAGAATATTGGAGTGGGTTGCCATTTCCTTCTCCAAAGACATGGCGGGGGTGTGGTATGAAAAACCACACTTGGCACCTCCAGCCAGGTGCCTAGGGAGAGGCAGGGCCATGGCACAGACTCTGGGTGTCTACAAGGGTGAGCTGACGGCAGCTTCAGCGGGCGCCCTGGATCTCCCGCAGCGAGGCCTCTTCATGGTCCGGTGAGAGACAGGCGAGGGGCCGGCCCCTGCTCAGGCAGGCAGGAGCACCTCCCCTGGGCCCCAGGGCTCGGGCCTACCTTCAGCTTCCCCTCAGCCTCCTTGGCAGCCTGCAGCTGCTGACCCAGCTCCTCCAGCTGGCCCCTGAGGTTCCTGCATTCTTCACTGGAGGCCTGAGAGGATGGGAAAGGGATCAGAAAAGTGGGGTCCTTGTTCTGAGACTCTTTCGGCCCCATTCACCTAAGTGGGTAAAAACAAGCCACTTCTCTTCCTCCCAAATTCAATAAGCTTTGGGCTTCACTGGTAATACAATCCTGTCAAGCTAAGAGATTTAGCTTGTCTTCTGAGTTTAGAATTTCATTTCTACGAGGGAAGGGTGGTGCATGAGCACATGGAGCCGTGACAGGGTGTCACAGCTGTCACACAGAGTGATGCAGGGTGGGAGGCACATCTGTGGAAAGGCAGCAGCTGCCTGAGTGGAGGAGTGGTCTGAGGGTGCACAGACCCAGAAGCACAGACACGGGATGCGCATCAGAGGCCAAAGCCCCGAGTCTGTCTGCCTGCATCCTCACTCTTAACCCTTCTCCCCTTTGCAGACCAAGGCACACATACGCTCCTCTAGCCCACGGGTCTTGTGAAAATGAATTGAGTTGGTTTATTACAACTGCACTGTTATCAGAAGGCAGCTGAAAGGACAGAGAACCCAGGGACAGGATTTGAGGCGGTCAGAAACTCACAAGCCCAAAGGGCTTGGACAAGCAAGTACATAAACGAGGGTAAGGAAAATACCAGAGGCCTCATGTTTCCTTAAAGCAGGCAGTCCCCACCCTGCTCTTGCTGACTGCTGCCACGCAGGAATGAGGGCACAGGTTTACAGGCCTCCTAAGATTTCAAAAGAAGCCGCCGAACTAAATCTACAAACAACTTTCTCTTAAAAGGTTGGCTGCTAATTACAAAAAAAAATTCTGTGTGGGCCAAACTTGTCTGCAATGGCATCAGATGTCTGAGTGAGGGCATCCCTCCCTCGGGTGGGTCCCTGACAGGTTCTTGCAGGACAAGAATGCTGTGAGCTCTGACAACAGGACAGTCCCAGGCCCTCACGGGCCACATGGCCCAACGTGCCTCCCACTCATTCGGGGACCCACCAGGCCCTGCTGCAGGTGGTGGGTGAAGCTCAGACGGCTCGGGGGAGGGTTACCTTCAGTTTTCTCTGGTAGTCCATTATCTCGGTGCTCAGCTGGAACTTGAGGGTGTCGAGCTCCTGGTGTGAGGTCTCCTGGAGGCTCTGGGCATGCTGTTCAGCCTGGGCCAGCTGGGCTTGCAGCCCAGGCAGTGAGCTGGCTGTCTCCTCGGCCACCTTCAGCTGCTCCTGCAGGCTCTCCTTCTCTCGCCGCAGCCCGGCCACTTGGTGCTCCAGGCCCTCCCGCTGCCTGGAGGCCGCCTCTTTGGCCTCCCGGAGCTCCTGAATGGTGTGGGCCAGCACCCCCTCCATTCGTTCTTTCTCCGCGGTCAGCGCGCAGACCTGCATGCCGAGCTCGGCCGTGTCAGTGTTGGCGCGGTGCAGCTGCTCCCGCAGCTCGGCGTGTTCCAGGTGGGCCTCCTCGGAGCCACACCTGGCCCGGGACAGCTCCTCCCGCAGGACCCGGAGCTCCTCTTCCCTCCGCTGTGCCTCTCCAGCCGTCTCCTCCCTCAGGGCCCCTTCGCGCTCTGAGCACTGCAGCAGCTCCTGGACGTGGGCCCTGTTGAGGGCCTCGTTCTGCTCCTTCAGTTGTTGCACAAGGGCCTTGTGCTCCGTCAGAGCAGCCTCAGCCACGCTCAGCTGGCTCTTCACCTTCTCCTGGGCCCCGAGGGTGGCCTGCAGCTTGGCCTGGAGCTCCACCACCACGGCCTGTAGTCGCCGGGCCTCCTCCTGATGGATCTCCAGCTGTGCCTGAGACAGGGCCAGCTGGGTGGCCAGGTCCTGTGGCACATGGTCTTCAGGTGGGCTGAAACCCTGCTGGCCTCTGTCTGCCCTGAGGGTCTCAATCAGCTGGGTCTGCTGCCGGCACTGGCCCTCAAGAGCTCGGAGCTCCCCTTCCCGGGCCTCGGCGAGCCGCCGGCCCCGCTCCACCTCCTCCTGTAGTTGCTGGCATTCGGCCTCCTTGCTCTGCAGGGCAGCCTCCTTCTCTGCGACACGGGCCCACAAGCTTGCCTCTGACTGCTCTGACTCCAGAGAGGCCAGGGAGCCCTGGATGGCCGCCTCCCGCTGCTGCAGCGCTTGGTAATCAGCCTGCAGGGCCTGAAGTTTCTCCTCCAGAATGTGGTTGTGCTCAGCCACATTCTGCAGCTCCTTCTCCAGCTGCCCGTGGGCCTGCTGGAGCTGGTCCTCTGGGCCAGCCCCATGCACCCCGGGATCGGCTGTCTGTCCCTCCTGCAGGCCCCGCTGTTCCTCCTCCGGTGTCTCGCAGGCCTGCTGTGGGGCAGAGTTCGGAGCCTCACGCGTCTCAGCTGCGCCAGGCAGACCTGGGCCTGGCTGCGCAGCAAGTCGCTCCAGTGTCCCCACCTTCTGGCTGAGGTGGTCCCTGTCCTGGATGAGCTGCTTCTTCTGCTCCTCCAGGTCGCTCACGTGCTGGCTCACCTGGGCCAGCTGGGTCTCCAGGAGCTGCAGCTGCCGTGTCAGCGAGCGGGCCTCCTGTTCCAGCAGCTCCTTCTCCTCCAGCTGCCGCCGCGCCTCACGCCTGGCCTCCGTGAGCTCCTCCTCCAGGGAGCCCAAGTGGCCCAGCGACTCCTGCAGCTGGCGCCGGAGCTGGGCTGCCTCCCGCCGCTGGCGGGATAGCTCTTCCCGCAGCAGGGCCGTCTCCTTCACCAGGCGCTCCAGGCAGGCCTGGGCCTCCTCCTTCAGCTGCAGTTCCCCGGCCAGCTGCTCCAGCTGTGCTGCCTGCTGCCTACTGAGCTCCTGGACGTGGGTGCTCTCGCTTTCCAGGGCTTGGAGCCTCACTGCCAGGTCCTGGGTCTCTAGGGCTGAGTCACTGGGGATGCGCTCTTCCTGCTCCTTTGCATCCAGAACCACAGCGGCCGGCGGCTCGGCTGCGGCCGGCTGCTCTGGGTCTTCGGCCGTGGGCTGGTCCCTCCTGTGCGGGGAGTCACGGGGGGCCTTGAGCTCCCGAGCCAGGGGCTTCAGCAGGGACTCCAGCCGCCGCAGAGCTGAGCGGTAATCCCCCTCCTCCTCCTTAGCCCCCAGCTCCAGGGCCTGTAGGCAAGTGTGCAGCTCCACCACGGCATTCTGCGTGGCCTGGGTGACTTCCCATTGCTTCTGGAGTGTGGCCACCATGTCCGCGAGGCGACTGTTGTCCTCGGCGGTGGCGCGGCCCCTCTCCCTCTCCACCTGCAGCTGCTCTCCCTGCAGGCTGATGGCCGCCTTCAGCTCCTGGTTCTCTCTGTCCAGCTGCTGCATCCGCTCCTGCAGCTGCTTCTCCCGCACCTCCAGCTGGTCCAGCTCCAGCCGCATCTCGTCGAAGCCCTCCAGGGACTCGCTGTTTAAGGGGTTGCTCAGGTCCAGGCTGGAGGCCATCTCCTGAGTCTGGGTGGAAACACGGAAAGTAAGTGGCTTGGGGATGAAGCTACACATCTGTTTGGTCAAGCTTTAGAACTTAATGAGAGCAGAAGGAAAAATACAGCAATTACATGACCTACAGTCTATGGAGCTATTCAAAGGACTGGTATCCCTTCGCTCAAAGCAGCTGCCAGAGAAGGTCAGCAGCACATCCCAAAACCATGATGCAATGCCACACGCATGAGTTCCCCTGAGACCCAGAATCGACGTTTCCCATCCCACCCCTGATAGCATTGGTATCACAATGGATGTTCGCTCTCAGAGAAATGAAGTTATATGTAAACTGCTGCTCACCCGTTGCACTGTACCCACAATTCCTGCTGCAATTATATCACAAAATGGGGTGAAAATGCTACTCTGAATGCTTCTTATATTGATTACTCTTTATTTTGCTTTGCTGATAATTTCAGTGTTCGTTCCCATTAAACTGTATGATACATTCCATTCACATTGCTAACAGAATTAACCAAACTGACCTTGCCTACTAGCATTCACTGAGCACTAGGCTGGCGCCAAGCCTTCAAGCACAGTACCCTCATGTACTCCCTACAACCATCTCAAGGACTGGGATAATTGTTATGATCCCATTTTACAGATGAGAGAGCTCAAGTTTTGAGAAGGTAAGTCACCTTCCCAGAGTCACACAGGTGGCGAGTGACAGTCAGTATATGATCTTGCCACTTTTAACCACAGTGCTAAATCAGTTTTTCTAAAACACTTCAAAAAGTTTTTTAAAATAACTTACTTTTTAAAAGGCCTAAATTCCTTTTGGTTGTAAAAACCTGGACTCTAGGAAACAGCAGGTAGAACTGAGGGGTTATGTGGCTTGGGGCTGGAACCCTAGGTGTTTGCAAATGTCCCCTGAGTTGGGTGGGCCAAGGACATGACAGACAGGAAGTCCCCAGCCTTTCCCGCATTACCTGCAGGTAGCTGCTCACCAAACTGCTCATGCTTGAGCTTCGGCTGGGTGGTCTCCACAGATAAGCAGAAGAGTTGGTGGCCAGGGTCCTCCTGTGGGGCCGCAGAATAGACATGCCTGCATCAGAGCAGGAAACACACACACACGCTCAGGGAGGGCTTGGTTGTCACTTAGCAACCAGGTCGTGGCAGGGGCGATGCCCACCCAGGTATAGTAAGGAGGCCACGTTCAACAATTTCCACCAAAGCACACATTCAGGTTGGCTGTGGCAGCTGGACTCCACTGCTGAAGTCTAAGCGTGGTGGCTTTGCTCCCACTGTCGCAAAGGAACGATGCACTATTTTCCCAGTTCGGGGTTAAGCTTTCCTAGAAACTTTGGCGCCAGCCATTACTTGTCTGCCAGTGAGGGACCAGCAGCAGGCAGTCTGGTAAACAGAGGTCCCGCTGTGCTCTGGGCCTTGAGGCCACTGCTTTACATTACGCTGCAGGGGCGACGTGGCGGGAAGACCTCGTCCGGATCCCGTGACCGCACCGGCCGCTTCCTGCACTGCTATCTATCTGATAGCAGCGGTCACTGCGAAGGAAACGCACTTTCACTGTCCCTTCCTGTCTGGGACAGACTCTGTCCCTTAATCCACAGTCACTGCATTTGCACCGCGTTAGTCCCCACAAGCCAGCGACTGCACCTCTCAGCATCTACCTGGAGGACCGTCACGAACGTGTGTGAGGTGACAAGTGGGCGCTCTCGGCAGTGTGTCACGGTGGGGAAAGCAGAACGTCTGACTCCATCACTGGAGAGACAGAGAGCCTCTGGGCTCACACAAAGGAACACTGCGGGCCCCACGCACTGGTCAGCTGGTGTGTACAGTGCCAGACCGTGGACAGTCTCGGTCTGTAAGCCTTATGGGCTCTGTCACAACAGCTCAACTCAGCCACCGTAGCCTGCAGGTGAACAAAGGCGTGTCACACACTGCCCTGTGGGCCGTGGTTTGCCAGCCCCATGCCGTATCTGTAGAACTCCCTGTGCAAATGGCTAAAAATCTCAAAAACAAAGTGGAATGGAAAAGGTGAGTTGCAAAAGAATAGCTACTTCATGATTCAATGTACGCAAATGTAAAAAAGACACATATATAAAATAAAACTATATATATATTTATGAGAACACATAGTAAAACATAAAAATATTTGGGAATGACATTCATCAACTACAGGGTTGTAATTGCTTCTAGAAAGGGAGAAATCAGAAAGGATGGAAATGGGGTGGGGCTTTATTTGAATTTATATTTTACTTCCTAAGAAAACAAGGTATCGGAACCAGCTTGAAGGGGCTTTGACTGGCCAAATATGAGATAACTTGAGCTTTAAAATTATTACAGTGACGAATATAACCTACTGAATAGAAGAATCCACAAGTGAATAATGCTATAAATAAGCAAATGAATAAACAGATGGAGAAGAAAGAAAAGATCTTCCTTACAAACAGAATGCCAACTACTAATGCAGAAGGAAAAATGGACTCAGAAAATCACTCTGATAACCATGACAGTAATTGATTCAGAAAAAGATTTACCAATGGATGCTAACAGGAGAGAGATTTAAAAGAAAACAAACAAACAAACCTAGTCTCAAAATGTCTTCCAATAAGATACATATTAATAACAAAGAGAGAAACAAAACTTCAGGAGAAACCTGGCTAACACCAGCATAACCAAAGATGATGGTTAACCTCCCTAGTAATGAAACAAACCAACATCCTATGCCTCTGGGTACAACGCACCGAGAGGGACACAACGCCTGGCGTATTTCTCCCAAAATGCTTAACCTGAATACAGAAATGGGAAAATACACTAGACAAACTCAAGTCAAGAAACAATTTACAAAATAACTGAGCTCTACTTCTCAGGATAGAAGAGAAACTATCCCAAATGAACAAGGACTAGAGACCCCTGACAATTCACTGACATGATCTGGACTGGCTCAAAGACGTGTCTGGCGTAATTCTTAAAATTTGAGTATGTTCTATAGATTGGATAGCAGTATTGTATCAATGTCAATTCCCCGATTTTAACAATTGTACTCAAGTTCTATAAGAGGATGTCCCTGATTTAAGGAAATACACAATGAAATACTTAGGAGTAAAGGGCAATCAGGGCTGTAACATATTCTCAAATGAGAATGGAAACAAATCAGGTTTACATAAGGAGAAAAAATGATATAGAATTCCCTGACAGTCTAGTAGTTAAGACTCTGTGCTTCTGCTGCAAAGGTGCAGGTTCGATCCCTGGTTGGGAACTAAGAATCCCCAAGCCACGAGGTGCAGCCAAAAAATTAAAAAAGAAAAGAGAATGATAAAAACAGTTGTAGTAAAATATTGATAACTAGGGAATTAAGGTGGAGGACAGATGAGCATTGGGTACTGCTTTTACAACTTTTCTGTAATTCTGAAATGATTTTAAAATTGAACCATTCTAAAAAGGACATGTGAAGTAAATGTGGCAAAAATGTTGGCTCTTAAGTCCCAGTAGTTGGCACATGGGTTCCATTATAGTCAGTACTTTTTCCTCCACAGAAGGAAGTCCCTAATAAGAAATTCAAAAAATTGGAATGAAAAACAAAACACACCTTTTTTACAGAAAGCAAAAAAACACGATGAGTGCTGGGCTTGAGGTGAACTCGAATCTGGGGCCCTGGCCCTGCTCCTGCCAGCTGTGTGGCACTGGGCAAGTCCCCCCATTCTCTGAGCCTGTTTCCTCAGCACCTCGCTCCTGAAATGGGTGTTGTGTGAACGCAGTCGTGTGGGCGCTGTGCTGGTGTAGGAAAAGAACACACAGCAAAGCAACTTGCCAACAACCCTTATGCGATGAGCTTTCTATCCCTCTCACTGGCGTCTACGATAATAACTGTATCTACGAGAACACAACTGGGGAAAGCCCACTTGCTTCCACTTCACTCCCACACTGAGTTCCTTAACACATCTGAAAACCCTGGGTTTTGCATATGCATCTCCACTGACTCATACCGCCTAACCAACTAGGTTAGTTTAAGGCTGGAGCCTTCAGATGTTAATCACTAGTCATGATGCAACCAAGTCTGTAAAATTAGCAAGCATAAGGTAATTTACTGCATTAGCAAAACTGCTTTGAGCGGACTGACGGCAAGCTTCAAAACTTCAAACACCTCTTTCCCTTCTTTTCAACCAACCAGTTAATTCTTCAAAGTACCTGGCAAACGTTGGCCAGGCAGCATCCAGGTCATAGCCCCTCGATGCCAGGTCAAACTGGACGTCAGTCAGCTCGTAGAGGTGGCCCACGATGTCAGAGCTCAGCTTTGGCTTCAGAAAGGGGCTCCTTGCATAGTACCAATCACTGCAGGAAAAACGTGGAAAGGGGTCAAGTACAGGAACAATAAAGCTAATGGAAGAGTGCATTTAGTCAGTCCCTTAGCATGGCTTTGCCTCATCAAACTGCAACTCTGGGTACTAAGTTAATTACAGACAGACAGAAATATACACATCCCAATGTGATTTTCACCACTGAAGTATGTAACTCTTAAACTCACTCTTCTTCAAGGAAATTACTAAAATGAACTGGATGCTTATTTGTTTATTATTTATATCCTATCTATTCCCCCAAAGAATGCAAGAAACCTTAAATTTGAATTACCGTCCAGGAGAGGGCAGTTGAAAGGGAAAGAACACTTCCTTTTCAAAAGAAAACCTTGTCTTCTATCCCTTCTGGAGAACGCAATACAGGATAGTGAACTCACTGCTAATTTCTGTCCAGACACGAATTAAAAAGTCAAAGAACAAAGTGTCTCCACTTTGAGGTGGTGGCTGTTTTACTTCATGTGAAACAGTAAGAATTAAAGAGAGAACACTGATGAGTTTAACGAGCTACTTGGCTGATGTCTGGGAACTGGGAGACGCTGTAAGTCAGCTTATGATAGCTGTCACCAAACACCACAACAAAACAACCTTCAAATCAAATGTGCAAAGGGTTTCAACTCACATGAATTCACAAAGCTTAGCACATACAAGAGAAATACGCATTTACACAAATCTTAAAGGTGACACAAAATGAAACAAAATATCTCCTCCCCACCAATAGTTTTTCTTTAATTCAGAAGTATTTCTTTGATTAACTGGAAGAAGCTCCAGAGGTGGAAGGGCAGCAGAGGTGGAAAGGGGAGCCGGGCCAGCCGCAGAGGCTCAGCTAACAGGCTCCTAATCTGATACCCCCTCCTGGCTTCACGTGCTCAGTCCTGCTCTCCGTCCTGTCCTCCTCCCCCTGCTGAGGGGGCGGAGGGGGCATGAGGGGCACAAAGGCTCCCCATCTGGTTGCTGTCACAAGCTCCAGGGAGCCCAGACCAACGGGGCTGGCACTGACTCAGTGTCTCTGGTGAGGCCCCAGGCTCACTGGTATTAAAGATTCCACAGCTGGTTCTGCGGAGAGGCATGTCTGCCAGCACCAAGGACAGGCCATCCACCAGGGGAATCCACCTGGCACTGGGAGTTCCAAGACCTGACCCCCAGCTTCTGCTTCCCACCTGGGCATCAGCGGGGCCCAGACAAAGGCATCTGACCTCGCTAGGCCTCTGTCTCCTCACCCGTGACACCGCAGGGCTTCCTGTTCCCTGTGCGCCAAGGGCTGTGGTCAGGAAGGGGAGGAGAGAAAGACAGGTGGAGGCCTCTGCCTGTGCCAGGGGGTGACAGAGGTACTGCCACTGTGCCTGGCACTACTGCTGCTATAATTTTTTAGTTTATCACGCTTGTTTGAGGGCTCCTGAACTTGTTTCAAGGGCTCATACACTTCAATGCCTGGTGAAAAGTGTTGAAAAAAGTCATTCACTGCAAAAACAATAATTTAAAAAGAAAAAAATGACATGTTCTTACCTTTTATTTATCTCATCATGTTCTCATATACTTTCTAATCCTTTTATAGTTTTTTTTTTTTTCAATTTCTTCATTGTTGTCATTAGGACAGATAAGATTTGCATTCTTTTTCCTTAATCATTATATTGTTACTTTCACTGCTGCTATATAGACTTCCTCATTAGAGTTTTAAATGATGTCATGCTATGACATTTAAGCTAATTTGCTGAAATTTTACAGCCCTCCATCATTGGATATTGATGGCTTCCACTCTGTGTATTATATAGCATCACAATTTTTTTGATAGTTGATTTACAGTACCGTAAAGTGATTTGGTTACACACATATATGTACATGAAATTAAAAGACGTTTGCTCCTTGGAAGACAAGCAATGACAAACCTAGACAGCATATTAAAAAGCAAAGACATCACTTAGGTGACAAAGGTCTGTATAGTCAAAGCTATGGTTTTCCCAGTAGTCATGTATGGATGTGAGAGTTGGACCATAAAGAAGGCTGAGCACCAAAGAATTGATGCTTTCAAACTGTGGTGCTGGAGAAGACTCTTTAGAATCCCTTGGACAGTAAGGAAATCAAACCAGTCAATCCTAAAGGAAATCAACCCTGAATATTCTTTGGAAGGACTGATGCTGAAGCTGAAGCTCCAATACTTTGGCCACCTGATACAAAGAGCTGACCTACTGGAAAAGACCCTGATGCTGGGAAAGATTGAAGGCCAAAGGAGAAGGGGACAACAGAGGATGAAATGGTTGGATGGCATCACCGACTCAATAGACATGAGTTTGAGCAAGCTCTGGAGACGGTGAAGAATAGGGAAGTGCGGCGTGCTTTAGTCCCTGGGGTTGCAAAGAGTGGGACATAACTTAGCGACTGGACAACAATATATGTACATGTCTATATTTTAAAAATCCTTTTCTATCGTAGCTTATTACAAGATACTAAATACAGTTCCCTGTACTATACAGTAAATCTTTGTTGTTTACTTTATATATAGTACTGTGAATCTGTTAACCCCATACTCTCAATTTACCTCTCCCCCAGAAGTTTGTTCTCTGTGTCTGTGAGTCTGTTTCAACAGTTTGATAAATAAGTTCATTCATACTGTTTTTCAGATTCCACATAAGAGATATACGATATTTGTCTTTCTCCATCCAATATAAGCAGCACCATTACTATCACCGAGGGGCCCTCAGGTCATTTCTGAACCATACGGGGGTAAAGCCCAGAATGGTCCTGCCTTTACCTGGTCACTTTGGCGTTCATGAAGCACTGCTGTAGAGTGTCGGCTAACCTCTGGTGCACCAAGGAGTAGCGAATAAATGCTCTTCCTTTTCCAAGAGATGTTCGGAGCTGGAAAAAGCAGATAAAATAGAAATAAAGAGCTGTGAGCCTAATTCCAAACACAGGCCTCCAAGGATGGCTGGCAAAAACAGAAACAGGGCAGAAAGTGCCACCCAGTTCTATCCTATACATAAGCTTCACTCACGTCCCTCAAAGAACACAAAACATTTGAGAATGTCACCTCAGAGAAAAAGGCCTAAAGTATGTGGATGTCTTGCAGGCCTTCATCTGAGAATAATCTGTGGACTCCAGCAAACGGGCCATGGAAGACAGTCATGAGAGGCTCAAACACCTATTGTGGATTCTATTGGAAGGTCATTCTTCCTCCTTCTCTTCCCTCTGAATCCCTGGGTTTAGAGTCAGAGATGAAATGGTCTGATTTAATTTGGAATCTTTAGAAAACAAGCCAGAGAAAAATGGAGGGCTCCTCATAGCAGAAGTACCCTTGAGCAGCGAGAGATGGTCTCCATTTAGCAAGTGTCTGGGCTGGGTTTTGAAGTATTGGGAGAGGAGAGGCAGCAGAAGAGGCCACGGGGGCTTGAATGGAGCCCGTGTGGAAGGGGGAGAGAGAGGCGTGCAAAAGGCAGAGGAGTGTCAGGGACCTGTGGCAGATGTAACTGCCTCCTCTGTGTGCTCACGGAACTGTCGGTGAAACTCACACATCTGCCAGTGCTTTCATGGTGGGATCTCTTTTCAGCTATGCCGACTCCCTGGGTTTAGTCAGAAGGTACCCAGGGGGTGAGGGCAGGGGTGTTTCTAGGTGGCCCAGTCACACTGAGGTAATGAAAAACATGTGCAGTTCTGTTTCAGCAACCCTGAGGTGGACAGAAGCTCCGGGTGCAGGCCTGTCTTCACAACCTCTCCCCACAGGGACAAAACACAGTTTCTAAAGAGGTTTCTGGCAGCTTGTTGTGACAGAGGTGGGGTAAGCTGGCCAGAGAGCCTGGCCCTAGCAAAATTCTTGAGATCAGTATGCAAATCAGGGCTCATGTGCCCGATATCCCAGCCCCAGGAGCTCAGGACCAATGGGCAGGGGCTCAAAACCGGCCAGCTCACCACACGCACCCGTTGTGTCAGGCACTGGCTCTGACCGGGGTAAGCCAGGACTCACTCCCTCCTCGTCTCTTCAAAGGTCAGAAATGTCGGCCTTGGTGGTTGGGGGAAGGGTGGCAGTGGTCTGACCAAAAGATGGCCCTAACACTTCACTCTTAGGGGTTCCTTGGACAGTAAGGAGGTCAAACTGGTCCATCCTAAAGGAAATCAACCCTGAATATTCACTGGAAAGACTGATGCTGAAGCTGAAGCTTCAATACTCAGGCTACCTGATGCAAAGAGCTGACTCATTGGAAAAGACCCTGATGCTGGGAAAGACTGAAGGCAAGAGGAGAAGGGGGTGACAGAGGATGAGATGGTTGGATGGTAGCACTGACTCAATGGACATGAGCTTGAGCAAACTCCAGGAGATGGTGAAGGACAGGGAAGCCTGGTGTGCTGCAGTCCATGAGGTTGCAAAGGGTAGGACACGACTTAGTGACTGAACAATGACAACAACCCTCCGTCCCATTAAGAAGCTAACCATGCGCTGGACTGAGACAGGAAACACAAGGTGTGACCTGCCACACCAGCATGTTCATGATGCTGTAAACATCCCGGTTCCCAGTACCTTTTAGCTCAGGGCTCTGTGCCTTCTCATTGCTGACTTGAGGAAATGATACCACAATGTGAGGTAGTTTTAAAAAATAAGAAGGTGTGAAACCTCATAAGACATTTCTGTCAGAGTCTGTCAGATACTTCTCCGAGTGAGTTTTGTGGGTCTGAGGTAGAGCCAGGGGGTTTGGAAATGAAGGTGGGTGGCAGCCTGACCGACTGGCTTTATAAAATCCACCACAGCATGTCCGCAGGGAGTGGATCCTGACAGATGCTTGGGGAGAATGACATCCCCACGTCCAAATGCTTTTCCACTTATGAGTAAGGTGAGAACAAAGTGTTCAGCAGTGACAACCAGAAACCCAGGCAGCTGAGAACAGCTGAGCAAGGCATCGTGAAGTGAAGTGTATCGGTCACACACACACACACATCCATACCCAGGTCCCGCTGAATCTAAAAAAAAAAACCCCACATAACAGCTCATGTCTATAGGCTCCCAAGGAAGGGGCCTGTCCTTATTAATAAAGTGGCCATAGTAACAGCACTTAGAGCATTTAATTTTTTAAAGGCAAACATTTGAGGCTACATTTTAAGTCAGGCCTATTAACTGAATCCATCATATGTGTGAAAGGAGTTATGTTAAAAGTTCTTTTTAAACATCCTTTGGGGAAGCGAATAACAATAGTTCCTTTGTATAGCAAATGAAGATACTGCACAGCCTTTTGTTAAGAACCTTTTGAGATCATGGGTCCACGTTCATCATTCAGTTCCTTAAGTTTTGTTAGCATCTAATCAAAACTCACTGCACTACACAGAGAAGCAATACAACACTTAATCATGTACCTGAGTGTCCCACCAGGCATGATCTCACAAGACCTGTCTTTGTATCTGGACACTAAACCAATTCCTCTGAGCCAGGATCTTTCCTCATTTTCTCAGCTATCAGAAGGTACAGCTGGTGGAAAAATACCCAGCCCTCAGTGTCCGCAAGTCTAATGCTGTCATTCTCTATAAGAAGAAACCTCCCTAGCTCCAGGTGGCATGGCTCGGGAGTCCTTCCCAGAGCGCATGACCTGGTGGCCTTTGTTGGGGCCAGCCAAGGAGCACGTGCTCTGACTTTACAGGGACCTTAGACTTCCCGATGAGATACCAAAAAGAAAGACGCAGTGTATAAACCTCCTGTCTCAAATCTAGGTGGATTCCCTAACGTGCAAAGTTATTCACTACCAGATGGACTAGACTGATGAGACGGAGAATGTGTGTTGCTGTTGATCCAGAGTTTTGTAAAACTGCAAAGCAATGGCATTCTGCTCTTGGGGGCCTTAGAACTTAATGTGGGAAGTTGCTTACTGCTGGCATCTTAAGAAATGTCTCTTGAGTTCCCACTTGACTCGCTTCATCTCAAATCCATTTTCTGGGTATAGGGAAAGGAGCCTCGCAAATTGTAAGGCTCTTCATTCAGAAACTGATTCTTCAAAAAGAAGGTGAAGGTGTCCTGTGCTGTTCATCTCTTGGGGGTATCAAGAACAGACTGCAATGTGAACAGCCCACCCTGTGAGGTGACGTGTGGGCCAAGGTCTCACACACAGTGTGGACTCAGCCACTCTTCGGCGTGGTAAACACTCACGTAGCAGGCTTCCCTGAGCTTTCAGTGGGCACTGCACACAGCTGGACTGGGTTTCCTTACTTTGTTACTACTGGTAAGCCCTCCTTTCCTCACCTGGCTGTCTGCAGCAGAGATCTCTGTGAGAAAGGCTTAAGCAGGAGAGGGGAAGATGTGAGATCACTGGTTGTTTCGCTCACCTCAGAGATGGACTTGACGAATCGGATCCCATCATTTGCACCCTTCACCTTGGCCAGGCAGGCACAGAAGTAATCCCAGTAGTCCTTCCTGTTGCCCAAGAGGGTGGCCTTCTCTTTCTGATCGAACTGGGCAGAGAAAGGAGAGAGAGGGTGTTCAAACACACTGCTGTTTATCCCACCATTTAAATGATGAGTAATAACAACAGCTTCTTAGTTGCCTGGCACCGAGGGAGACTCTTTACTGGCATTATTTTTACTTACTGGTGAATGAGGGTGTTTTAGTCCCCAGTTTATAGGTGAGAAAACAGGCTAGTAGAGGTTAAGCAACTAGCTCAAGGTCATACAACTAGTGAGAGTCAGGGATAACAGGCCCCCAAAGTGACCTCTGCACATAGAGTTGGGTGCAAGACACCAAAGGTACTATTAACACATGGAAACGAAATGCAAGAGAGAAGTTCCAGGGCAACATGAAGAGTTATTAACAACGTCTCAACATAGGGAAATGTGTTAGGGACATCTTACCTCAGTTACACAACTCAAGTTTCAGTACTGTTTTAATATACATAGAATAAATCCAAATAAATGTCAGCCATGAATCATTTCAAAACCCAAACCAAAAAGAGTGAATTCAGAGGAAAAAAAAAAAAAGCCCGTCAATACTTCCACAGTGTAAAATAAGAGAGCGTGCAAGAGGGGCGACTTCAACACGCTGCGACACCTCCTTTGGCTCTCATGACATACGCCTGGTGGGAAGTGACGCTGCCAATGTACGGTGCTCACATGGTAGAGGCTACCTGCCTGTGACCTAACGTCCCATGGCACTGTTTCTGATGATAAAACACGTGCATACACTGTTAGGACACCAGGATAAAACAAACTAAAATAGAAAAGAAAAAATTATAACGCCTAACACCATGACCCTGAGATGGGGTTAGTCATTGTGTTGGTCTGGTCCATTTCCTTCCTACCTATCGTAGTTGCCTATATTTTTCCACATCTGCAGGTTCTCTAGATCTGTGCTTCTTGAACCGAGCAGATATAAGCATTATATAGTGGATGTGTTAAAAGAAAGCTTCCTGGGCTGACCTCAGAGATCCTGACTCAGCAGGTCAAGGTGACAACCAAGAGGGCACTTCTACCTTGCTCCCAGGTGATGGCAGATGCTTCTGGTCTATGACCACACTTTGAGGAGCAAGGCTCTAAAATGGGGACTTCTGGACAGTCCTCAGAGGGCCCAGAGCCTCCCAGAAAATGTGTGACCAGGTATGTGTGACTATGTTTGGGGAGAGATTCCATAGCTTTCACTGGGATGCCAAAGGGGTATGGGTTTGCCCGAAAGTGAAGATCCCTGCTATACAGAGACCTTGTAACCTGCATGAAGAGGACATAAATCTCTGAAGTGAAGCAACAGTCGCTCAGTTGTGTCTGACTCTTTGTGACCCTGTGGACTGCAGCCTGCCAGGCTCCTCTGTCCATGGAATTCTCCAGGCCAGAATACTGGAGTAGGTAGCCGTTCGCTTCTGCAGGGGATCTTTCCAACCCAGGAATCAAACCAGTGTTTCCTGCATTGCAGGTGGATTCTTTACCAGCTGAGCTACCAGGGAAGCCAAAATCTCTGAAGAATGTTCTCAATTCCCAACACCATCCTGAGGGGCAACAATCTGATTCCCCAGAGGATCACACTTGGAGGCTGGGGACGGCTCTGACCTTCAGTCTAACCAGGAGGGCTCAACAGCTCCACTGAGCTGTTGGAGCTGCGTCCTGTGCATTGATGAGGCAGCCAAGAGGGAGACAAGCGACAACAGAGCAGAAAGCAACACATGACAGGAGTCACTTACTTGGAGGAGGTACTCAAGTTTATAAGAAAACTTATGCAAGTTGGTGCTGTCATCTGTGATGGGTTCCCCTGCTTCCTTAGATTCTCTGCTTAGTTCTGTCACAGCATCTTTAAGACAACAAACAGGAACATGTAACCAGTCAGAGGGTGGCCTCAGAGAGAGCAGCAGGATGACCCGGGGAAGAAGGAGGAGTAAGTGGTCCACGATGGCAAAGCACTGTGCACGTGTGGGGTGCTGCGTAAACATCCGTGGGCTGGAACTCCAAGTCAGAAGGCACAAGGCTGGCCCGAGAGCCCACAGGTCCTTTACAACAGCTCGCGACTCGGCATATTTCTCGGTCAGCCCTGTAAGCCCACCAAGAAGGCCTCATAATCTGCAAACAGTATTTGGACAAAAACGTCTGCTGCATGGACGAATCCTATAGCCGTCCCTAATACAGACTTCCTGAGGGCTTTATCTTCTATCCCCAGCGTGTTTCTTGCTCCTCACTATAACCCCACTGCTCAGTACAGGTAAATCCAGGCTTCCTGAGGACCCAGAATGTGCAAACAGTGGTCATGACAACAATGGCAAGAGTGACACCAGCATCTGCTCCTGCTGAGTGAGTGCCGCGCAGGGGCCAGACCTCTGTGTGTTGTCTTGCTTATTCAACAGAGCGCTGAGAGGCAGGGATTGCTTTATTTCAACAAATCTAAGATACAACTGATTTTAAGATGAGCCCAATTTCATAGCTGTTAAAAGGCGAAAAAAAAAATGGTACAAGGTAGAATTAACAAAGGTAGGCACTTTCATCCCCACTTTACAGACGAGGAGCTCACAGACAGTTCAGAGCACTTGGCCAAAGATTAAGGATGGCAAACGGCAGAGCTGGAACGAGAACCCCTTGTTCTCTCAAGAGAATCCCGGTTCTAACCCCAGAGGTCCTCTCTTAACTTCTAAGACAATTTACCTCCCAATGTAGAAAAAGAGGAAAAACTCCTCTGACACTCACAGCCCTTCTGTGGGACAGAGGGACCGTCAGGAGTTGGGTCTGGTTTAGACCCCGAGAAAAACCTCCCCAGCTGAGATGGTTTGGGATATGCAGGACAAAACTGCCTTCACTGACAGTTCTTAAAGAAGAGGAGCCCTGAGCCCAAACACCGTGGCTAGAAAGCAGATGTGCCCAGGACCGAAGCTGGGCCTGAGCTGTTAAAAGTTAACCAACTCTGACCCCTCAGACAAAGGGAGCAAACAGCAAAGACAGGTTCTTTGGGACTGAGTCTCACAACAAGTGACCAATGTCCGGCGTGCCCAATGAGAAGCGTTTGCTGTGGGGACTCCGAGGGCCAGGGGCCAGGGACCGGGAAGGACACATAGCCTTCCTCCCCACCCTCAGGCAGGGGCAAAGGTCACAACCTGACGGGGGAACTCCCGAAATGTAGAAAGAAGGCGCCTTGGATATGGAATATGAAATTTCCTGCTCTAAACTATTTTTTTTTAATTTTTTTTATTTATTGAGTTCTCTATTATTGCTCTAAACTCTTAACTGTTACCAACAGATGAAAGGAAAGGGCCTTGAGAAAGTGTGATGCCTTTTGAAACTTCCCACTGAGGTGCTGTGAGCACTGCATACTGGACACTGAGATGACCTAGGACGTGGGGGATGACAGACAAGGACAGCTTGTGGGGTGGAAAAGTGCAACTGAACAAAAGCGGATGCCCGTCCTCCTCCCTGGATCACGAGCTCTGCCCCGGGCTCCTCCCTTCCTCTCTCTTCCCTCCAATGAGGACCGCCAGGTCCCAGAGCCATCCTTGAGAACCGGAGACTAAAACACAGAGAAGACAGTCTACTCTGTGGAGAAGGCTCTGAAGACCAGGGCAAACTCAGATTTGCAGGGACTGTCACTTTACTTTCTGTGTGTGTGTGCACATGTGTGTGTAGATTTAAAAAGAAAAGAGGCATCTCACGTTGCAGCTGGATGCAGACTGCTGCGGTAAGAGCACAGGCCGTGGCACCAGCCGTGTGTGCAAACCTAGGCTCTTTCTCATGGAAGGTGTGAGCTGAGGTGAGTCACTAACCCCTGTGTCTGCTTCTACATCTGCAAAATGGGAATGAAGTGGTTCCTGCCTCACAGGACCAAACGTGAGGACTCCATGAGTTATTGTCTCTGAGACTCGTGCCTGGCACAGTGAAACGCCACGTAATCATCAGCCAATCGAGGCCCAAAGTACTACATAAATAGGAGATAGGCCTGAGAAAGTGATTTTTATCTCATCCAGTTTTGACCTCACAATGAATACTCTTGCGGCCCCCACTAGCCTGGAGTGACTGCAGGTGGTTATCATGGGTCTGAGCAGTTAGGAACCTGGGCCTTGAGAGAGTGTCACCAGGGCCCCCGTGACGTGGAAGAAGGGGGTACAGCACACGTGCCGGTGCTCCAGAGAGGCTCACAATCCTGCCCCGGTGATCCGGGGGGGGGGTGGAAAACTCGCTAAAACTCTGACCCTTGGGACGGCACCTACAAGGGTGGACTTGGGCCCTGGACTCCGCAGTCCGAGAGTCCGTTCCTCCAAGCCTGCTCTCCCTCTGTCCAGCCGAGGCCCACGAGTCGGCCTCTCTCACTGGGCAACACTGAGCTCAGGGAAGTCTGGGAGGCAGCAGGCCCAGCTGGAGTGAGTGCACCCAGGACCAGGTGGCAGAGCGTGTCGTCTTCCTGCTCAGAGGAGCCACTCTGGCACTGCCCGCCGGTGTGTGTACACACACAGCACACACACGCTATACTCAGACACAAAAAGGGGCATCTGTTTGTGTCTACAAACTGCCTCTACAGTGTCTAATAGGAGGGCCAGGCAAGTTCTTCCAGCCTCACACAGCGTGGACATCTGAGCCCCAAATATTTCAGTGATGTATGCCAAGGGCTCCAATCACCATCGGTGTAAACAGAGAGCACAGGGCTGAAACTCAGCTGGCCCCGGCAAAGCACAGCCACAGCTCCCTCAGCGCCAAGCTCAGGGTGCCCTGAGCCCCAGCCGTACCTTGTAAATCGCGGATGATTCTCTGCAGCTGGCTCTCCGCGCTGGTGGACGCCATGGTGACCGTGACCGTCTGGGCCGCCTTTCCTGGCTGTGCACTTCCTGCCCGGGGCCGCTCAACAGCGGTCAGACTCCATGGCGGCACCTGTGGGGGTAGGGGTCACAGACGCGACTTAAAGTCAGCAGGAGAGGGACGCTGCTCCGGAGCAACGTCACCCCGTCTGGGCATCTCCTCTGAATGGGAAGGGCTAGACCCTTCTGCGTGAGCCTTGCTCTGATACACTGACATTCAGACACAATACCTGGTTTGGGGCTTCAGAAGAACCGAGATCAACTAAATAGCGCCACCTATTCTTCCCGAGCTCTCCTCCCAGGCTGCCCTCTTAGGCAGGCCTGCCTCTCTTTCCACCTTTAAAAACCTCCCAGAGGCTCCCCTCACCCCGCTACACCAAGGCCAGAACTAGTCCAGCCCCCCACTCACTGCAGCTAGGCCTAAGGTGCAGCCATACCAGCTCCATCTCCTCCATGCCCGGCCCCACACCCTCCCAGGCTGCTTTCTGAAGAATGGTTGGTAACCTTTGGCCAGCAGCAGCCGTGGAAGGAGGACACATACCCTCAGGGCTTCTGGACCAAGGAGAACCTGGCTTGCCTCTCGGAGGGGTCGGTGGCCTCCAGCCGCCCAGCGTCCGGCTCAGCCGGGGAGGGTAGACACCAGGGGCTACCGGGGGCCTGCACAGCCAACAGACGTGTCTATTTTAAGCGTGGCTACAGTCCTCTCATGGCTGGTGAGTCCCGAGTTACCAGTGCTACTTGGGCAGCTGCTGAAGTGATGTAAGGACACAGTGGTGGCAGGAGACCAATAAAGAGGAGACCCGAGCAGCGTTGGAAGGAGGCGTGGACGTGCACGCGGACACCAGGGTGCCCTCCTTTCAGAACCTCTAACCCTTGCCTTAGATGGCCGATGCAAAGGCGTAATGTTTGCTTATTTTGCCAGGCTAAATCGGCTGGCAAGATGAGAGGTGGCTGGAGTAGCCCCCTGCGCACTGGGCCTGCGAGGTGCTTTACACACTCAGTCACTTTAATCCTCAGCAGTACCCTGGGGTCAGGGGAGGGGCAGACAAAGTACAGGGGAGAACCGGGGGTACAGAGAAGCTCTGTAACTCGTCTATGGCCCCGGGCCAGTAGGGAGGGAAACCCTGCTCAGCCTGAACTCCACCCCTTCAGCTGTACAACGGAGCCACTGTCACGCCAGCAAACGTTAGCACTTCCACTGGCTTCTGGGAGCTGCTCTGAACTCCAGGGCCTCTCAAGTGTGCCACCTGCCTGAGTGTTTCACACGCTCCCACCACCCTTACTACTCCAGGAGACAAGGCAGGAGGAAAAACGGTTTCCAAATATTTACAGAAGTATTCCAGGTCAGCCTGGGGCCCAGGGAGGGGCTGTCATGGCGCAGATATCCCTAGGCCTATTTTTAACTCACAAGCCAGCGTGGCTGTGACTCAGGGAAAACAAGGCCCAAAGAGGGCTTCTCCTGCCTAGGAGGAACTAGACAGGCACACACCAGCACCACACCCCCACTAATTGCACACACAGAGCCCCAGAGGGTCACAGGACCCACGGAGACTCTGCCAAAGTCCCCAGTAAAAGTGCTGGCACCCCACTATCAAAGTGAGGGTAGGCTCCTTTACCGGAAGCCAGCCTGCCAGTCCCTGGGTGGCTCTCTGGGTCCCTGCTGAACACACAGCCCAAGCAGGGACCAGCCAGGGCCCTAGGGAGCAGCAGCCCAGGATGGGCCAGACTTGTGCAGCGGCCCTGCCGCCTAGGGGCCACTGGCTGCTCCCGGCAAGGAGGAGGCGGTCAAGGACCACTGCTCTCAACGCTCAGCTGCCCAGCACCACCCCGTCAAGTTCAGTCTGGGGTTTCAGGGCACACAGGCACCATCCAGCCCTGGAGCTAGGCTGTGCACCGACAAGACAGACAGGAAAGCTGTTAGATACGCAGATAAGGCAGAAGACGTCCACGCAGAGATACGAATAAAAAGTTATGAATACTCAGTAAGGGGAGGGAACGAACCAGGGATATGTACAACACATGATGTTTGCCAAGTGAAAGAGGCCAGACTGAAAAGCCATCTACTTTACACTTCCGTCTGCGTGCTATGCTTACAAAGGGGAAACCCTGGGGAGAAATCAGATCCATGGCTGCCAAGGACTGATGGGAAAGGGAGGGTCTGCATACAAGAACATGCAGAAACCCAGGGAGCAACTCTGCTCTGTCTTGGTTATGGTGGGGGCTACGTGACTGTAAACACTGGACAAAGGTATGCGTCAAACCTCACTTACTGCACATTTCATGCCAACAAAAGAAACAGCAGCACTGGGATGAATTTAACGAGATGCAGTGGGACCCAAGGAAGGGAACGTTCATTCCACTTGGGGAAGGGAGAGTGTGGTGGACACGCTGTGATGGCGACTGGGTTGGGCGGGGCCTGAAAAATGAACAGGAGGTCATCGAAGAGACCCGAGGAGGAAAGGGCGTGACAGGTGTTCAGGCCACGTCTACCACATGCCTCGTATTTGATTACGGTCAACGGGGAGCCTTGTAGCTTCAGGGGGAAATAACCCTGAAAGAAGATGACCTGGAGAGTCCACCGGGTCTGTGCTGCTAGGGGCAGACCCGAACATGAGGGGAGGGCGGGGCCTGGAACGGAAGTCCTGACAACCACACTCTGAGTCACCTCATCCAGACTCTGGCTGGGATATCGCGCGAACCATACAACCAACCTTGATTTCCTAGAAACCAGCCCTCTTTGGAGCTTGGCATGAGGGCAACAGTATCTGTAAACCAAACTGGCATCTTGGCATGATAAGCTGGGACAGACAGAAACATGCTCCTTCAGGACTTCCTGGTGCTTTGGTGAAGCTGCAGGTGTCACCTCGAGCCCAGGAGGCCTTCTCTGCCTGAACCGTGGTGTGCCCCCCTCTGCCAAGGCCAAACTCCCAGGTCACATGGTGAGCTATGCCCAAGCCC
This sequence comes from Antilocapra americana, assembly GCA_007570785.1. Taxonomy (NCBI): domain Eukaryota; kingdom Metazoa; phylum Chordata; class Mammalia; order Artiodactyla; family Antilocapridae; genus Antilocapra; species Antilocapra americana. The sequence continues at coordinate 49,065,348 of ML660201.1, read as the reverse complement.
TGATTATACAAGTTGGTTTTCCCAGGAGCCTGCATCACCACCAAGGTAAAAGCCCTGAGAAACTGTTGCTGGGTCTGTAGGTCATAGCAGGTTTCCCCACATGGCGGTGGGTCACCACCTCCCAGGGTTTCAGGAAGCAAATGGTCACCATAGGAATGCCAGTTTCATGGATTTGAAAGAATGACTCTCAGCATTCTGGACTCCCTTTTCCTGATCCTGAGGTTATTACTGAACTTCAAAAGACAGAATGGGGGCAGTCTCCATTGAGTCTTGCCCTTTGGTTTAGGGATGAGCTATTTTTACGCATAACACTTCTGACACCAAATGTGTGGTTTTTTCCCCATAGCAGTATCCAGTTGTCACCAATGAGTGTCCTGCAGTTCAACTCAATTGGTTTTCTTTTTGTCCATGCCACATGGCTTATGGGGTCTTAGTTCCCGGACCAGGGATCAAACCCATGCCCTCAGCGGTGAAAGCTCAGAATCCTAATCACTGGACCACCAGGGAAGTCCCTCAGTTCAATTCTCACTCTAACTAGGAGTCAGTGAAGACCCCATAGGTTAACGGTTCGGTCCACAAGACTGCCCGGGCTTCAGACACCAGTCACAAGTCCTAGTACCTGTCACTACCTGTACTTCTGACCAACCAGTTATTAATCAGGGCTCCCACAATCCCCCTCTCAGGTTTGACAATTTGCTAGAACAACTTAAAAAACTCGAGGAAGCATTTTACTATTACTGGTTTATTTTAAAGGACACAATCCAGCAACAGCCAAATGGAAGAGAAGCATAGATAAGTCAGAGGGGTGGGGTGGGGATTCCATGACCAGGGCTCCACATCCTCCAGCACTTCAATGTGTTCCTCAGCCCAGACTTTCTCAGAACCCTGTCATTTCTAGATTTTTCAGTTCAGTTCAGTTCAGCTGCTCAATTGTGTCCAACTCTTTGCAACCCCATGGACTGCAGCACACCAGGTCTCCCTGTCCATCACCAACTCCTGGAGCTTCCTCAAACTCATGCCATCCAACCATCTCATCCTCTGTCATCCCCTTCTCCTCCCACCTTTAATCTTTCCCAGCATCAAGGTCTTTTCCAATGAGTCAGTTCTTCACATCAGGTGCCCAAAGTATTGAAGCTTCAGCTTCAGTATCAGTCCTTCCAATGAATATTCACCACTGATATCCTTTAGGATGGACTGGTTTGATCTGCTTGCAGACCAAGGGATTCTCAAGAGTCTTCTCCAACACCACAGTTCAAAAGCATCAGTTCTTCAGTGCTCAGCTTTCTTTATGGTCCAATTCTCACATCCATACATGACTACGGAAAAACCATAGCATTGACTAGATGGACCTTTGTCAGCAAACTAATGTCTCTGCTTTTTAATATGCTGTCTAGGTTGGTCATAACTTTTCTTCCAAGGAATAAGCGTCTTTTAATTTTATGGCTGCAGCCACCATGTGCAGTGATTTGGGAGCCCAAGAAAATACAGTCTGTCACTGTTTCCCCGTCTATTTGCCATGAAGTGATGGGACCAATGCCATGATCTTATGTTTTTTGAATGTGGAGCTTTAAGCCAGCTTTTTCACTCTCCCCTTTCACTTTCATCAAAAGGCTCTTCAATTCCTCTTCCCTTTCTGCCATAAGGGTGGTGTCATCTGCATATCTGAGGTTATTGGTATTTCTCCAGGCAGTCTCAATTCCAGCTTGTGCTTCATCCAGCCTGGCATTTCACATGATGTACTCTGCATAGAAGTTAAATAAGCAAAGTGACAATATACAGCCTTGACGTACTCCTTTCCCTATTTGGAACCAGTCCATTGTTCCATGTCCAATTCTAACTTTTGCTTCCTGACCTGCATACAGCTTTCTCAGGAGGCAGGTCAGGTGGTCTGGTATTCCCATCTCTTTAAGGATTTTCCACAGTTTGGTGTGATCCACACAGTCAAAGGCTTTGGCGTAGTCAATAAAGCAGAAGTAAATGTTTTTCTGGAACTCTCTTGCTTTTTCGATGATCCAACAGATGTTGGCAATTTGATCTCTGGTTCCTCTGCCTTTTCTAAATCCAGCTTAAACATCTGGAAGTTCTCGGTTCACATACTGTTGAAGTCTTGCTTGGAAAAATTTGAGCATTTCATTACATAATGTACAAATGATGAAATCACTGGCCACTGGTGATTAACTCTACCTTCAGCCTTTCTGAAGGGGGAGCTAAGGATGGGGCAGAAAGTCCTCTACAACCAGCCCTTACCAAGATACCACCTATCCAGGGCCCCAGGAGGAGTCAACCTTACTAGCAGAAACTGCCTGTGTGGCTGAAAGGGTTGACTAACAAAGGACACTCCTATTACTCAGGAAATTCCAAGAGTATTAGAAGTTCTGTGCCAAGAACCAGGGACAGAGACCAAATTTGTATTTCCTATTATATCACAGGGATCACAGACTTCTGGCATGAACCAGCATGATCCTGATCTCTGCAACCTACTGCAAATTACTCTCCTAACTCGGGAGACACTCAGATTGTTCTGTCCACACTGCCATGGGCTCCAGGCCTCCAGCACCTTGCAAGGCCCCCACAGGGCAAATCACCTCCATGAACCCAGGGTCCTTGTTGATGACATTGTAAACACCTCCTTCACTTGCCTCTGGCAAGCTCTTTCAAATACCAGAGAAATTTCTTTTATAAAATTTGAGGGAACAGTAGCGTCTCTTAAACACAAAATTATGTTTAAGCTTATCCAGAATGTTTGAAAACATCCAATCTTCTGATAAAGACGAAAAGGGACTAAACACATTTTAAAAGTTTCTTATTTATTACCTGGGACTACTGCCTGGCTTCCAAGCCACAATTGAGGTATAATTTTAGAGGTGAAGGACCTTCCTCGACTTTCAAATTCCTCCCACACCTGCCCAGTTGCCCTAAATGCCTTAAACAACAGAGACAGCAGTTCAACCTCAAATTAAGATGCAAAGACGCTGACTCATTTAAACGTCTTCACACTATGGTACAAATGACTAATACTCCTAATGTTGCCCAGAAGCTGACTCTGGCAGGAACAATATAGTGCCAACTGGAAATGGGCACCTGCCATCTGCCTCTACAAGGATTAAGTCACTCTAGCCACTGCAGTCACTGACCTGCAACACATTCTGACTGCAGTTCAGGATGGAGATCAGGAATGAGGCACTCTGTACTCTGGGAAACTAGCAAAACAGGCCTTCAGATAGTTATCAGTAGATACTTCCAGGAGAAGACTTTATGAGCCCAAATCCTTACATCTTCTCATATCTAGAAAAGCACTAGGTCATTCACGGTGACATCTGCTGCTCACGACTAGCAGCAAGCCTTTGCCAAAATGTGTGCTTGACTGCATGTACCCCCTTTCACTAAAATCATATATAGTACTGACCTTAGCCACTACCTCTGTGGAGCAGCTACTCAGAGCTACCTGAGATGCTTGAGATGCTGTCTCCCAGGCTAAACTTCTTAAATTTTGCCCCAGATAAAACTTAATTCATAACTCTCACATTGTGTTCATATATATTTTTCAGTTGACAACAGCATCTGAGTAGCCATGTTGGGAAAGAAGGATGAGAAAGGGAGGAGAAGGTGTGGGCACAGAAGACAACCTCACCCGGCCTGCCAGATGTGTTGTACTTGCTCCCAACACAACAGCTAAGACGTGGCCCAAAGGGCACCGAATGATGGGCTCCTCCCCGACTCCTGAAAAAGGGGGAGCCTACCAGTTGTCAGTTCCACCCTGACCAGGAAAGAATCTTAACAAGGACAGTTCAGACAGTTCAGTAAGAAGCAAAGTCTTTCTGAAGAATCCACTGGCTTGACTGGGTTCAGCACACCCAGCAGCGTCTATCCGGTTACCGCCTACGGAAGGGGCGCACCTGGCTGGTACCTGCAGCAGTGAAGGCCTGGAGGTCTTGGGGTCAGTCAGCACTGAAAGCAGTCAGTGGGCAGGCAAGTTGCCCTCCCCAGGGCTTCAAGACAGTGCCTAGGAGAGTGCTGGAGAGTCTGCCAGAGGCCAGCTCAGAGACTGATGCTGCAAAGCGCGAGAACAAAGCCTCATTAGGTGACCCAATTATATGTGAAGACCTACAGTTCAAGCACTGACTAACTGTGGGCCTGGGTCATCTTGCCCAGACACTCATTCCTCATAGTCATCTCTTCTTTCTTAAGGGGAATGAAGACTTGAGACTTGGCCATCACTTCTTGCATCCTTTCTCTGCCCCCTCCCTCCCATCAACGATTCCAGATTTCTTGGTGACTCCCCCTAGAACAAAACTGGCCCTGATTCCAGTTGGCGGACCCAGGAGAGCAGGGTCAAGAGGGATGTGAGGTGCTGCTTCTGGGCTTGGAGAAAGCCATCTTTTTTAGGAAGCTGGGCAGTTGCTCAGGAAGGAGCCATACATCCATATTTGGGGGTGCAGGGCCAATGTCTTGCCAGTGGAAATCCCAGAGGAAACATCCAGAACCCCATTAGGAAGGTAGAATCAAGTTCACCTTGTGAAATGTCTTTTCCCTGTCGTGGACCAAATCATACAGTAAAGATCATGCCCTGACTGTGGGAAACCTATGGTACGATTGGTTCAAACTATTCTGAGGCAATTGTAGCCTATCTGTCTTCAGGGAGTTTTCTGACTGTGTGTGTGTGTGTGTGTGTGTGTGTTTTCATGTGCAGTGTAGAGAGTTATCATCCTTTACCTTCCTCCACAGAAATTTTCAGGGAGTTTTCTGACTGTGTGTGTGTGTGTGTGTGTGTGTGTGTGTGTGTGAGTTTTCTGACTGTGTGTGTGTGTGTGTGTTTTCATGTGCAGTGTAGAGAGTTATCATCCTTTACCTTCCTCCACAGAAAAGATGGGCAGGAGAAGAACAGACATTCTCAGTGGCTACCTTTGGCTGAGGCTTCAAAGCCCTGCTCTTGACCCAGGCTGCAGATGCCCTGGAACAAGCACGTGGGTCTACAGTTCCTTCCAGCTCCACATGAAGCCACTGCCTCTAATTTAGCTGCCAGCCCACCCTGGACCTCTCACAGGGATTCTCCTCTTGGCCTATCCTATCCCTCTGCAGACCAATGTCTTGCTTGGAATGCTTTTTCCCTTCAGTTTTGCCTTTGGATTCCAAAGGTTCCCCTAACCTGGTTTTCTGCCCCAGGCCAAGGGCGTAGTACTCCAGTACCTGCCCTTGAGCCCTGAAACCAGCCAAATGGCCACAGATTCTGCTTAAGTCTATCCTCAGAAACACACTGACACACACATCCTCAGCCCTGCAGAGGATCTGGCCCAACTAGAAACAGGCACCTGGTTTCTTTCAAATGTCACAGAAACATGTGCGAACAGGAAGGACCATTGGGAGCCACTAAAACCAACAGGAGAACTGGCTCCAAAGTGAGGAAGAGGGGAAAACCACCTTCTACCCAATGCAGCATGGCTCTGTCATTTTGATTTTCTGAAAAGTCAGGGAGGGAGTCCATATGTGCAGAGGCTGAAGCTCTTATGGGGAGAGTATAGTGACACCTCTAAAAACAGCAGGATAAACACAGAACCATAGAAACAGTTCAAACCACCCTACTGATTTATTTAGTTATTCAAACAGATGCTATTAAACCAAGAGCTTTAAAAACAAACAAAAACAGAAACCTGGCATTGAGATCACAAATGGGAAATACTGTTTATCTTTTAAGCAACACAGTGACATTCAGCAGATGAGCAGGATCAGTAGGTGAGCAGATGCTGACAAGGCCAAACTCCATCTGTGCTCACAGGAGGCTTCTGGTTAATGAATCCTACCTGCTCTGCTGCCTGGGCCTGCTCTACTGAGTGTGGCTCCAGCCTATGAGTTTCATCGGTGATTTTCATCACAGCACCACAGCTAGACAACATGCTGCCTCTGCCTCAGGATTAAAGACACTCTGGTTTTGAGTCACCAAAGTTGTCCTTGGAATCACCAGAAAACACAGGTTACCCATTATGCAAGCCTCTCCCCTAAAGGGAACAGGGGGCCTGCCATTTCTTGAGTGCCTATTGCATGTTCTAGAGGTAGCAGCCCACAGCCTCAGTGATCAACGTGGGACAAAGTCATCAGTTGCTCTGGTCTTGTGCTGTTTTGGGTGGTTCCTCTCATAACACACATCTACGGGGTCCATCTCATCCCCAAAGGACCAAGTTAAAAGTGTGGCTCCTGAACCCATCTGGTATCCCCAAACCAGCCAGCAAAGGAGCAAAGAGCATCTGAAGAGCAGCTAGAAGACTGACTCTAAAGCAACACAACAATAATCAGAGTAAAATATTAATTGTAGAATCTAACAGGTGAGTGTACATTCACTGCACAATTCTCTCAATGATTCTGTATGTTTATTTTCCTAATAGAGTGACTGAAAAGAAAATAAAAACTAAATGAAGCACTACAGATAGAACACTTTTAACAGAAGCAGAAAATATTTGTCCTAAAGCCTTTTCAGATTCTTTTAATCAAAGAAGACCACGTCCCATTTCTGAGACAACTGCCTCTGATTTCCAGGGTAACAACAGTAGTGGCTCATAACTGGTAAAGGACATTCAACAATTTGTGAACATAACTCTCATGGGAGGGAGTGTCAAGTGGAATTTACTCAGTATGGGCCCACTTCAGAGGGTAGGAGCCGCTGAAAGCAGAAAACCTCAGCGTGACAGCTCTTCCCTCAACCCCCCTACAATACCCAGCAACCCGCATTAGGCAGATGGCAGAGTTAAGCTTGTACAGAGGCGACCATGAGGCTGGAAGTGGCAGGAGAGCAGCGAGCAGATTAAGGCCTGATCCTCTGCCCTCAAAGAGCCCCTGACCCATTTCTCTGTTTGGAAAGGAAACGGCTGTGGTAAGACAAGTACAGGAGCAGAGAGGCTGTGGCCAACGCAGGTAGCACTCAATTTTTTTTGCGGATGGAATTGAGAAGAGTGACAAAGGGTATCAGATGGTACAAATACACTGAGAGCCACGTGGTTAAAGTGTCAACCACACACGCTTTTCTCCCCAAAATAAAACCCAGCCTTCCCGCCTAGGTTCTTAACAATATGGACTCTAGCCTGAGTCCGGTGCAGCCGCCCCACTATTCATAAATCCACAGGTGTTTCAGGGACAATCACCGAGGGGTTATCTTGAAACTGCACCAGAACACAAGCCGCTGCGGGTCTACAGACCAACCAGGCCGTGGCCTGGGATGGCCCAGGATAAATAAACCATCCGCTGACAGACGGGAGGAGGGGAGAGACCCTGGCAAAAGTTAAGTTTTGGAGTCTTGCAAAGCTAAGGGGTGGGCTGTCCCGGCCCAGCTGAGGCAGGAAGTACCTCCTTAAGGTCAGCGGCCTCTTCGACGAGGCCAGCAGAAACTCGGGCCCTGTCCTCCTGTGCTCACAGACTCCAAGGCTCGCTGGGAGACCGCACCCGGTGGGCTCCTTGGCGACCCCGTGGCCGTCGGGAGCCTTGGGGCCGGTGTTCGGGGCGGGGCGGAGGGTGCCTGTCCTCCGGACGACCAGAGGAGGCCTGGGTTCTGGAGTCAGCCCGGTCAGCCCGAGGTGCTTCCGAAGCCCGCTGGGGAAGGGCGCGGGGCTTCGGCGGGGTGTGTGGGAGACTCGGGATGGGAGGGGACGTCAAGGGCAACAGGTGGCGAGGCGCGCCCGGAGGGAAGGCCTCCGCGCCGGAGACGACAGCAGCTAGAGGTGCCCCCTGAGTCTGGCCGGCGCTCCGCAGCACTTACTCGCTCGTGGGTCCAAGGCGTGACAGAAGCGAAACTTTCTGCGGCCAAGCGGAAGAGTACCAGAGCTCACCGTGGGCGGCCATGATACGCAGACCCCTCCGCAGACAGGCGCGGACTACAACTCCCGGCGTGCTCCACAGGGCCGCGGTCTCCAACTCCCATTGGACTCCAAGAGCAGACGAGCGCGAACTACAACTCCCAGCATGCCCCGCAGGCTTTCTGTTTACTACTCACACAGGTCCCACCCGGGCAGCCGGCCTTAAATTAACTCTTGCAATCTCTGGGGGCGTGCAGGTCTATAAACATATCCCCGGGATCCTGTAGGCAGTGCTGTCCGTATGTGGCTTTTAAGAACTTGAACTGTGACTAGAGCTGAACTGTACATGTGCTGTTAAGTACAAAATACACCTGAGTTCCAAAAAAGTGTAAAATGGCTCACAAATATTTTTATATTGATTCCATGTTGAAATGATAACTTCTAAAAATTTTATTGGGCTAAATAAAAAGCATTATATACTGCTGGGCCTAATGGTCTTGTCTTTTCATGTCCTTTGGTACTTAACACAGGGACCTGCTTAAAAGCAGTGCTCAAAAAGTTAATGAATGAACTACCTCCCCCAACTTCTCCATGCTGTCCGCCCAATTGCTATTCATAAGTTATATTTTCTATCGGTAAGTTGTGAAGCACTCTGAGTCTACACTCAATAGAACAAAATGCATTCATTAGTAATGACTGGGCACAGGAGAGGAGAGCAACAGCACATGGAGTACTTCAGCCTGTGACTGTCCTCCATTCCTTGGCCCTGGCAGCACCATCCCTTTTTCTTGGCCTGTTCTCACCATTTCCCCTAGAAACACTTTTCTACCCCACTGGATTTAGCCGCCCTCTTCTCTAATCCCTGCAACCGTCCAGTTCCACCGGCCCATCTGTTGCCCATGTGTGTCCTCTCTGATGCTCAAGGCTAATGTTCTGAAAATGATAAAGTCAAGGAGCCAGGCCACCTTTGTCATTCTTTAGTCCTTCAAGCCACACTCTTTTGTGGAGGAGGTGGGGGGGGGGGTTGGTTTGCAACAACTCTATACCTAAGATCAGGGATGACCCCGAGGTGAAGAGGGGACTGCTCAGAATCACTTGGTGAGGATTTAGGATAACATCCTTCCCCTTACCAAACATCCCTCCCAATCTGCCAAATATATCCTACCAAGTTTTCAGGATGTCTGAAGTTCCCAGCATTCCTTCTGATTGGAGGGTTGACCTCTGGTAGGTCCTTGTTCAGGCACAGTGGGTCGAGTGATAGGCCAGGGGAGAGATAGGGAGGGGCAGAAAACTGAAGCAAAGAGCATTCAAAATAAACCTGGCCTCCTGGGCAATGTCACCTAAGGCCTGAGCGGAGCCAATTTCCTACCATCCTGATCCACACAGAGCTTGTTCCACGTTTTATCTCTAGTCCTCCTGCTGTATCATTCCATTCACCCAAGAACCTAACCTAGATCCCTCATAAACAGAGAGCTTTCAAAAATCTTAAATAATGGTATTTCCCTGGTGATCAGTGGCTACAGTCCATGCTCCCAATGCAGGGGACCCAGGCTCAATCTCTGGCCAGAGAACTAGATCCCACATGACACAACTGAGAGTTTGCATGCTGTAACTAAAGATTCTGATTGCTGCAATGAAGAGTGAAGATCCTGAGTGCCACAGCTAAGATCTAGCACAGCCAAGTAAATAAATAATAAAAGAATGTTAAATAGTGATCTTGGGTAGAAATGAGGGGAACATAAACAGCCCAAGCTAAGTCAGTACACGCTAATCTTTTATTTGCATACATGATACAGTAGAGGATTTTAAAGAGTAATTCATATTTGTCCTGTTACAGGCAGGTTTCACAAATGAAAGCCATGTGTTCAACAAACCAGACACTGTCTGGGCCGGTGAGCCCAAGAGACGAGTTCATGGGAAGCCCATTGAGCGGTGCCTATTTTTGAGTGGAAGATGTAATGTAAGCAAGTGTAGGAAGAAGAAACAAAAGTGGAAAAAAGCTAAAAAGATGATCTCCTATCTACTTAACCAACCACAAACACTGCTGGGCAGTGAGGGAGGCTCTAGACATGCACAATGGGGTTCATGCCCTCAAGGAACCTCCACTCTGGCTGGGGTCGCCTGGGGTCACCTGAAGTCTGGGGCTACCCTGGGCTTGGAGGCATGTTCCTATTTAGAGATCAGCACGGTTTCTCTCTTGCTGATTTTGTCTGAGGGTGGAGGTGAAAATTGTGAGGAGTTTCTTCCCTTGGAGCTGTTGTGGGCTTTCAATGCTCCAGGAATGGCAGGAGGTCTGCAGCCCTGGGTCCAGGGCATCTTTTTTTTGACTGGATAAGAAGGGACAGGCCCACAGTGGCCCAGCTGAGGTTCAATAGTGGTTTCAGTGGTAGAGGGAGGGGAAAGGAGGAGGTTGTTGTCCATGAAGAGTGTGGTCAATGAATGTGAAGTGTGGTCACTGGGTTGCAGCTTGCGGGCTGCTTCCTTCAGCAGTCCAACCCAGGTTCCCTTTCTGATAGGATGGATGCCCTTCCATCTTCCCATTCATTTCTCTCTCTCTCACTCACTCTCTCTCTCTCTCTCTCTCTCTCTCTCTCTCTCTCTCTCTCTCTCTGCCTCTTCCCTTGGATTCTCTATGAGCTAGATTAGGAGAAGACTCTGGATTAAAGATTACCCTAGTCTACTGGAGGGTCCAAAACATCACTAGAAATGCAGAGAGACAAACATGATTATACTGATGAAGTGCTCCCAGGGATATGGCTGTATGTTGAAAGGAATACTTAGAGAAGTATCTTGGGATGTGAAGGAATGGGATGGGCTGAGGAGATCATGGAGTGAGGTGCTCAGCAGTGATACAAGATCCCCAAACCTGCCTTCTAAGAAGAGTGGCCTCAAAACCAACTCTGGTTTGGCAAAGTAGGTGGGTGACAGCGTCTTCGGCCCTTCTGCTCCCTGGGCTTAGTCCGCCCTCTGAACAGAATTTGAATGGTTTTAATAACATCAGCTTGAAGGAGTGTGGGATGTGAGCCTGACCAGACGCTCAGAGGCTTAGTTCTGCCCCCATAGCTATCTGTCTCCTTCCTTCTGTTCTTCCTTTCTTCCATGGTGAGTGGCGGCCATGCCAATTGATTAGCAAGTCCACAGGAGTTTTACCCCTTTACAACTGCACCAGCCAGCCCTCCCCAATGGATGCTACAGACCTAATTCTAAAAACGAGACCCTCCCTCTTCCCAGTCAGGTCAAACTCCTTCAAGACTGGCTGCCCAGGGGCAAAGAGATCACTGAAATTGCAGCAGGAACTTCAGGGGGAAATGCTGTATAAACTCTCTAAGCTCTAGGTGAGGGCTATACTGTTGTTTAGTTGCTATGTCATGTCCGACTCTGCAACCCCATGGACTGCAGCCTGCCAGACTCCTCTGTCCATGGGATTTCCCCGGCAAGAATACTGAAGTGGGTAGTCATTTCCTTCTCCATGAGATCTTCCTGACTCAGGGATCAAACCAGTGTGTCTCCTGCACTGGCAGGCAGATTCAACAAGCATGTGTTGAATGCCTGCTGAGTGCAAAGTCTTGCTCAAGGGACTGTGGAAGTCTCTGGAATTCCCATTTTCAAGGAGTTGCAGCCAAATGTTCTTAACTGGGGTGCATGTCAGAATCACCTAGGGAGCTTTTCCAAATGCCCTACTCCAGAGTGAATCAGGCTCACAGATTGGGATCAGGTCTGTGGGGTGCGGGAAAGCTTACAGAGTGGTTTTCATCTATGTCCTTTGATGTGAAGTTCTGGGATACTGTAAGAAACAGGCAGTGTACCACTAAATAAAAAGGATGGGCAAGTTAAGCCACTGCCACAGAGAGAGATAAGCAGTGGAGGCCAGCAAAGAAGAGTTGGTACTGATAAAGAAGCAGGCTGGGGCAAGCAAGGTACGATGTGTCACATGTCCTGGCTCCCCCCAAAGCCCGTCAGAACACGGATGGCAGCCGCCACTGTTTTCTCACACCCAGTACAGTGACAGGACACCCGGGCCCTGCTTGGCAGGTGCAGGGCCAGGTTCCTGCCATCTGGGAGTTTGCAGTGTGATGGGGCAGGGAGATCATGCCGGGAGCCGTCAGGATGCCCCCTTGCTCGGATGACAAGGTCACGAGACTAAGAAAGAAATTGCAAAGCTGACTTTCTTTATCAGGGCATCCTGGGCTAGCCCCCCCCTGGTATTTCTCTTGGGAGTTCTGTCCATGCTCGGAACATTGGCTCATCTCAGTAGGTCAGTCCCAGTTGGAAAGAATTTGTCCTTAGATAATCCCCCCAGACCAGAGGATCTGGGAAAGTGGATTGCCTTCCCCAGGGGCTAAGGAGGAATGAAAGGGACATTTAAATAGATTACTACACCTCCTACTCATTACTGGGAAGTTTACCAAGAGTTCTCTGGGGGTCATGGCAAGGCCACCACCAGAAGGGCTCATACTTGGATCACCTTTCCACCTCCCACTCCCCCGACCACTCCATGGAGGAGGCTCTCTTCCTTGAAAAAACCAGGCTGGAATGGGACTTAGGAATGCTCATAACTGTGGCCAGCATAGTTGGAGATATTGATTGCTTTAGGATAATGTAGACATTGGAATTCATTATAGTAGTTATAAGGTTAATAGGGTTTTATTGCTAAAGCAGTGCTGCTAGACTGTCTCTTAGTCCTCTCTCCTCTTTCTAAACTGTCTCTTGGTCCTCTTTCCTTGTAAGAACTGGAGTAGGTTACTAGAATAAAACAGTTTCAAGCTTTAGCCCTTCCCTCTAGCTTCTACATAGTTGTACCTGATAAGAGAAATGTAACCTTTCTACTTAGACTGATGTACTTATCATGACTGAATGAAGTATACTGAAGACATTCAAATGGTAAACATACTATTGTTAAATCTAATTACATAGAAATCTGACTTCTGTAAGGGGAATGTTTCATGATAGATTGGGGAATGAGCTCTATGATAAGGTTGCTATGGAAGGTAGAAAACAAAAAACTGTATAGAATGTTAGGTGATGTAATGATGTAATGGGGATGTCTTTTGGCTATAAAACTGTAAACCAACAGCAATAAATGAGAGACTGCTCCATCACCACATCGACTCAGCTCAGTTCTTCCGCCGATGCCACTCATCCCTCAAGACCCCCGGACCTGCTGAGGCTGGACCCCGGCAAGATCAGACATCTAGGGGTGCAACTACAACACTCTGCAAGGTGACAGATGCTATTTCAGAGGGGACAAGCAGAGTGCCTCAACACCACAGAGACTGTTCTCCTAATGTACAGATTGTGGATGCCTTACTGAAGGTGTTGGTGTTTCAGCTAGGGCCTGCAGGTTAAAGAGTAGAAGGCTCAGCATGACAAAGGACTGGTGGAGAGTGGGAGAAGGGTGTCTGGGAAAGGACCAGTGTGGTCTTTTGTGATTGGGTTCTAGGCTGGTTAGGGGTGAAGATTTATGTTGGATCAAAATTGGATATGAAAGCTGGACCATAAAAAAGACTGAAAACCGAGGAACTGATGCTTTCCAACTGTGGCCCTGGAGAATACTCTTGAGAGTCCTGTGGACTGCAAGGAAATCAAACTAATCAGTCCTAATGGAAATCAACCCTGAATATTCACTGGAAGGACTGATGCTGAAGCTGAAGCTCTGATACTCTGGCCAGCTGAGGCAGAGCTGACTCATTGGAAAAGACCCTGATGCTGGGAAAGATTGAGGACAGAAGGAGAAGAGGGCGACAGAGGACGAGATGGTTGGATGGCCTCACTGACTCAATGAACCTGAGTCTGAACAAATTCCAAGAGGTAGTGAAGGAGAGGGAAGCCTGGTGTAGAGGGAAGCTGTAATCCAAGGGGTCGCAAAGAGTCGGACACAACTTAGTGACTGAACAAGAACAAAAATTAGAAAGAATGGAAAAGTTAGTTGACACCAGATTGAAGGGGCCTTTATTTACATGCAAAAAAAGCCTATGGTATTTGGGCTTTGTCTGAACGTAACATGAGGGCTCTGAAGCGCCGTGATGTCAATGCAGAGGACACCTGGTAGGGAAAGAAATGAGCAGCAGGAAGATGCTGAGGCTGTGAGGCTGTCTGGGGAGGAAGCCACGGGCATGCGAGCGATACTGGGAAGGTCGCATCAACAGGACTTGGCCCTGGGCGTGGAGGGCAAGAAAACGCAGGGCTCCAGGATAATTCGGCTTGCAGGGAAAGCCGGCACCATCAACCTGGCGCAGGAGAGCATTTTGGGTGGAACGTGATGAATGGGAAATGAGAGCTCAACATCCACTGGGAGAGGAGGAGGTGTTGGAGGAGTCTTCACCCCGGATGCCTTCAGCAAGGTGACTGTTTCGTTGGCTGGGCCCTCAGGGCTTGACTGTTGGCACCTGGAGGGCAGCATCTGCATCTCATTCATCTTTATAGCTTCCACATTAATGCCTACAGAAGGTGATATTTACTGCATTCATTCTTTCAAGAAAAGGTTTACAGACTAAATATGCAAGTGCCAGTTCATGTGCTAGAAACTGGAGCTATGATACAGAGCCTGTCTCTGGTCCAGCTGTGCGAATTCAGAATCCAGATTTCACTCTGACTGTGCTTGTTTGCGGGTGTGATCATTTTGTTCTGCAGACAGCCCCATCCAGAGCCACCACCTCCAACACCGGGGGACAATCCTACAGTCAGGGAGGGAACACCATCTCGCCAGCAGCCTAGGGCTGCACAACTGAATTCCAGACCCTCATCAAGTAAGTCCTGAAGGACGCTCCTTTCCTGGAATCCTTTCATATTTGAGAGTCTCCTGACCTCAGCAAGGATGAGAAATCCATGTCTGAATGAAGGAATAAAGGAGAAAAGACTTCCTCAAAATCTAAGAAGCGTTTTTCTGGATGGCAATGTAAGATTTCCAGGTGGGGGACTTTTCCACAGAAGAGGGGGCTGGTAGGACCCCCTGGTGTAATGTACTGCTGTCATCCCCCAGCCGCAGCTGGAGTGTTTCCCAGCCATGCCCTCCATCTCCTTCCTGCCCCACGGAACTCCCCTTCAATAGAAGGAGGTGCCCTCGTAGGTGAAGGCACCTGGGGGGTGAGGTGATGGAGGAAGGCTGGGTGCCTGCTGCCGGCAGAGCCAGAAGCGCCGGAGCAGACTTTTGAGGTGCCTGCGGAACTTGACCCCAACGAAGACATAGAGCACCGGGTTGAAGCAGCAGTGGGAGAAGGCAATGTTGCGGCAGATGAGCAGGGCGTAATCCAGCTGCTGGCTGACTTCGCAGTTCTGAATGACCCCCAGTTTCAACAGTGTCTGCAGGAACAGGATGAGGTTGTAGGGAGCCCAGCTGAGGAAGTACGCAGCCACGACGGTGAAGATGAGCCTCACGGTCCGGTGGCGCCGTTTGGACCGCGAGCGGAACAGGGTCCTGAGAATCTCCACGTAGCAGAAGAGGATGACCCCCACGGACAGCAGGAAGATGACGTTGTGCTGGTAGACGGAGGCGAGGAACCACTCGAGTTCTGAATAGTCACAGCCCGAAGGGAACACCTTGTGGAAGATGGCATCAGGGATGGAGGACAGGATGCTGGCTGCCCACACAGCGGCGGTCACCAGCACACGGCGCTGGAGGGTGTGGACGCGCAGGGACGAGATGGGGTTCACCACCGACAGGTAGCGATGGATCGTCATGATGGTCAGGAAGGAGATGCTGCTGTAGAGGCTGATGGAGAAGACCATGTTGAGGAGCTTGCACAGGAAGTCTCCCAGCACCCAGCCCCAGTGGTACCCTAAGATCCACACGGGCAACAAGCAGGAGAACACCAGGTCTGAGAGGCACAAGTTGAGGATGAAGACGTTGGTGAGGGACTCCAGGCTCTCATACTTCACCAGGACCCACAACACCAGGCTGTTGCCCACCATGCTGAGAAAGAACACCAGGCAGTACAGGATGGTGGTGCTGATGGTGGCGAAGACGAAGGTCCTCTTCTCACACAGAAAGCTCTGAGGGTCATACTCATAAGAGGTGGTGGACTCTGGGATGTCTGAGGGCTCCATCTAGACGCTGAGAGCATCTGAAGTGATAGAGACATGGAGTTCAAAGCCATGTGGTTAGGCTAGAGAGCAACAGGACCCAAGGTACAAAAAGATGTGATCCATGGTCCCACTACTGGTTGGTGAACTTTATAATGAAATTAGGAACTTTTGAGTAGCACTAATGTAGACCAGTGTCCGAGGAGGTATAATAGAAAGACAGTGGAACTGGATATCAGAGACCTGAGATCAAATGTAGGGCCCAATATTGTGTTCTTGGACAAGCTTTTTAACCTTTCTGAACCTTAGGTCCTTGTCAAAGCAGGGCTAATGATCCCAGAGTCATTCCTTCATTTATTCAACAAATACCTGGTGAGCATTTACCAAGCCTACTTGCCTTCCTGTCTCCTCTGCCTCTGCCCCTCCCTTCCTTTCCTTCCTCACTCCCATAAAGCATAGAAATCCTGACAGCAGGATTGTTTCAGGACACTTGTGGTCTCCTGGAACCAGGTGAAAAAGAGAAGACACAAACAAAGCAAACATCTGTTTCATGTAAATCTAATTATGAAATAATCTCAAGACGTCAATGAATATTGAGAATCTGGGAGATCGGATCCTCACTAACACAGGATTAACTCCCAAAGCAAAAAGCGTCATCATCCAGGAGCTTGGTTTATAGAACATCTTATGAGCAGGTGGAAATAACCTGTGTCCAATAGAAGGTGAAAGGCTAGGAAAACATATAGGCCAATTGACTCAGTCCTCTGTGTTACTGAGATCTTAGAAACAGTGAGACTAGAAAGTCAAGGAGACAGAAGAAAGTGGTTGAAGAGCGGGAAATTTCACTGAGCGAGGCAGATGAAGCTGCAGGGCCTCAGAGAAGGATGGGAGACGTGGATGAAGCAGCTTCCGGAGACAGAGTATACTGTAAGAGTTCTCAGCATCCACTCTGTGCCAGGCACTGTGCTGACTCGCAGTACTCATCTGCTCTCCTCATCCTGCAGCTCTCTCTCACAAGATGGGACCATTTCCACTTTAAGGAAGAGGAAACCAGCTCGGACTGTACAACAACCTTCTCAATCTTATGAAGCCAGGAAACAGCAAGGAAGGCCAACACTATAACCCAGACTCTATGTCCTTGTATTTTGAGAAGAACTGGAGGAATAGCTTCCCATTTTCTAGTTTGGGATAGGGGGACTAATAAGGAGGGGAGCGAGTCGCAGCATTTATCCTTTAAGTAGGTAAGTCAATTTGCCTCTTGAAACACCAAAGTGAAGATAACTGAAGATATTAAGATGGTTGTTTTGTATTCTTTTAATACATAGGGAGAGATACATATAGTTTTGCATGTTTACTGTTCACTTCTGGTTCGTATTTTTAAAGTGCTTACGGACTTTTTTTATTTTTCTACCTGAGATAATACTGTTTTTCTTATGGATTTTAAGAGCCCTTTACTTAAACTGGTCAACATGTTCTGCTTTTAATCATGTCTCATGGACTTATTTTTTTGACATTTAGAAATTGAGTGCTTACATTTTAAAGAAGAGCTTATCTAACTCAATACAACAGCCCATAATGCTCAGTGACACACACCAGGCACTATGATAGATGCTGGATTTTAAGGTGTGAACATAACAGTTTGTATCTATAAGAAGTTTACAGTTTCCTGACAAGTTGAAGTGGAGATATTTCAGGACAGGAGTTTGTTAAGCCTCCTGTCATACAAAGCCCAAGATGGTTATTTGGAAAAAGTTTTAAAAGAGGTACTAAAACATAGAAAAAGCAAGAGAATTCCAGAAAAACATCTACTTCTGCTTCACTGACTATACTAAAGCCTTTGACTGTGTGATCACAACAAATTGTGGAACCATTCTTAAAGAGATGAGAATATCAGACCACCTTACCTACCTCCTGAGAAATTTGTATGCAGGTCAAGAAGCAACAGCTAGAATCGGACATGGAACAATGAACTGGTTCCAAATTGGGAAAGGAGTGTGTCAAGGCTGTATACTGTTACCCTGCTTATTTAACTTACATGCAGGGTATATCATGTGAAATGGCTGAATGGATGAAGTTCAAGCTGGAATCAAGATTGCCAGGAGAAATATAACCTCAGGTATGCAGATGACACCACTCTAATGACAGAAAGTGATGAGGTACTAAAGAGTCTCTTGATGAAGGTAAAAGAGGAGACTGAAAAAGCCGGTTTAAAATTCCACATTCAAAAAACTAAGATCATGGCACCTGGACCCATCACTTCATGGCAAACAGAAGGGAAAACAATGGAAAGTGACAGATTTTATTTTCTTGGGCTCCAAAATCACTTCAGATGTGACTGCAGCCATGAAATTAAAAGACGCTTACTCCTTGGAAGGAAAGTTATGACCAACCTAGACAGCATATTAAAAAGCAGAGACATTACTCTGCCAACAAAGGTCCATACAGTCAAATCTTTGGCTATTCCAGTAGTCATGTACGGATGTGAAAATTGGACCATAAAGAAAACTGAGTGCCAAATAATTGATGTTTTTGAACTGTGGTGTTGGAGAAGACTCTTGAGAGTCTCTTGGACTGCAAGGAGATCCAACTAGTCAATCCTAAAGGAAATCAGTCCATGATTATTCTTTGGAAGGACTGATGCTGAAGCTGAAACTCCAATACTCTGGCCACCTGATGCAAAGAACAGAGTCACTAGCAAAGACCCTGATGCTGGGAAAAATTGGAGGCAGGAGGAGAAGGGAACAAAAAAGGATGAGATGGTTGGATGGCATCACCAACTCGATGGACATGAGTTTGAGCAAGTTCTGAGAATTGGTGGTGGACAGGGAAGCCTGGAGTATAGCAGTCCATGGGGTCGAAAAAAGTTGGACATAACTGAGCAGCTGAACTGAACTGAAAACTCTAGCTAGACTGAGAATAAGAAGAGAGAACATGAATTGTCAATAGAGGGCATGAAAGAGTGGTTATTGCTATAGGTCTTACAAACTTTAAAAGAATAACAAAGAAATATGATGATCAATTTTAACTAATTCAACAACTTATATGAAATAGAAAGATTTCTTTAAAAATTCAACCTACCAGAGCTGACATGAAAAGATATGATATAATCCTACTTTTATTACAGAAACTTTGTCAACTCTAAAAAACTAAGAAACTATCCTACAAAAAAAACTCCAGAACTAGATATTTCTAGTGCATTCTGTCAAACATATTGGGAAGAAATAACACTGATCTTATACAAACTACCTGAAATACAGAATGGAATAGTTCTCAAATTGTTTTATGAGATCAACATAACCTTGACACCAAAGAAAAGAAAGTGAAGTCGCTCAGTCGTGTCCAGCTCTTTGTGACCCTATGGACTGTAGCCTACCAGGTTCCTCCATCCATGGGATTTTGATATTTTGTTATTTATACCAAAACCAGACAAAACTTACAGTAAAAGAAAGCTATAGACCAGTAGACCAGTATTTCTCATGAAGACAGACATAAAAATCCTTAACCAAATATTAGCAAATCAAATCCAGCAATATATTCTAAAAGGGTAATACATCATGACCAAGTGTTTATCCCAAATGTATGAAGTTGGTTTAACATTTGAAAATCAATCAATTTAAATGACCATACTAAGACGAAACTATATGATCGTTTTTGACAAATACAGAAAAGCATTTGACAAAACTCAACAATAATTCATGATATAAACTCAGCAAACTATAAATAAAAGGGATATCACAGGCACCTACAAAAAAAATCCTTCCATGTTTTGTCAGTTATTAATATATTTACATTTTCAGAGGTGCTCCTGTTCTGGGCCTGGTGGACCTTGGGCACAGAAAGGAGAATGGTGCCAAACCCCAAGCCTCTCAGAGTTGCATCCTAGGGATTCCCTTTGCATGTATTGCCCTTCCACCTTGAGATCTCTGAAGTCCACTTCAGTTCTAACAGAGCAACTTTAGCTTTCTGATCCACAGTACAATTTGGATGGCTCTAAAGAAATACAGCTCTAAATTATTCAAACACTAATAATAACAATGCCTTACATAAAGATTTATAGCCAAACACCTCCCCTTTTCTTTAGAACCAGGAAAAGCAAAGGATTATGTATGACAGTCCTACTCAAAGCAGTCTTCTGATTTGCTTTGCTGCATCGCAGGTTTTTAGGGAAACCCAGATGCAGGGAAACAGAGCCTCTGGATGCAGGGCTCAGGAATCTGCATTATTTACCTGGCCCCCAGGCGCTGATACGTACCCAGAGTTTACAAGTTCCAGCTATCGTCCAGAAAAGTAGAGGAAAACATAGGTTTGAAATGGTTGTAAAGGAACTCACCTATATCTGCCCCTCTGTACACGCGTCTTAAGGCAGAAATGGTGCTTCTCTGTTCCTTATTTTGCACAATGAAACTGAGACACCTTCTCAGTAGGCTAGAGGAAGGTGGTGGTGGCATTCAGTTGCTAAGTCACGTCCAACTATTTGTGACCCTATAGACTGCAGCAAACCATGCTTCCCTGTCCTTCACTATCTCTTGGAGTTTGCTCAGACTCATGTCCATTGAATGGGTGATGCTATCCAATCATCTCAGCATTAGTATCTTTCTCAGAATCAGAATCTTTTCCAATGAGTCTTTTCCTAAGTTGTTGACTTAGGGGTCATCTGAGCCCCTCAGTTCCACTAAGGACAGATACAAGTGATTTTGGAGTTGGAATCTTAAAAGATAATGTGTTTTTTAAAGTGGTATTTTAAATTTTATCAAAAATTATATCTGGGACTTCACTAGTGGTCCAGTGGTTAAGAATCCACCTGCCAATGCAGGGGACACAGGTACGATCCCTGGTCCAAAAAGAAATTCCACATGCCACAGAGCCACTAAGCCCGTGTACCACAATTACTGAACCCGAATCCTGCAACTAATGAGTCCATGGCACCACAACAACAGAAGCCATCGCATCCTAGAGCCTGTGCTCTGCAACAAGAGAAGCCACTGCAATGAGAGGCCTGGGTACTGCAACGAAGAGTAGCCCCCACTTGCCACAACTAGAGAAAGCCCGCGCTCAGCAACGATGACTCACTGCAGCCAAAAATAAAAATAGCTAAATGTTTAAAATTAAGCTAATGCATAAATATCAGTAATGCATGCTATTATTTTAAATCAAAATAATTCATGTAACATAAAATTTACCATTTTAAACTGTAGAATTCAGTGGGTTTTGGCATATTCAGTGTTGTACACCACCATTACTATCCAATTCAGAACATTTCCATCACCCCCCAAAAGAAATTCATGCTTGTTTGCCAGCAGTCCATCTTACTCCCTAGTTCCCTCCATCTCTTGGCAGCCTCTGGTCTACTTTCTGTCTCTATGGTTTGCCTCTTCCAGAAATTCCATGTGAGTTGAACCATACCATCTGTGGCCCCTTTGGGTCTGGATACTTTTACTCCACACAATATTTTCGGGGTTCATCCATGTTGCTGCATGTGTCAGTACTCCTTCCTCCTTATGGATGAAGAATATTCCATTGTATGAATAAACCACATTTCAACCAGCTGTCAACTGAATGACATTTGGATCGTTTCCACTCTTTGGATGTGATGAATAAGGCTGCTCTGAACAGTCATTTGTAAGTTTCTGTGTGCATATAAACGTTTTCATTTCTCTTGGGTATTTATCTAGGAGCAGGATTGTTTGGCGTCCCCCTATGTTTAGCATTTTGAGGAACTGAGAAATCATCTTCCACAGAGCTGCTCCAATTTTTTTTTCCCAACAGTAATGTATGAAGGCTCCAATTTTATAGTCTTTCTCTGCAAAAACATGGATCAAGACATGGACACTTATTTATCCTCTTTCCATTCAATGCAACAGCACAAAAGTCTTTCCAAGCCCATCACATTCTTTCCTATGGCTAGAAAGCGTCCCACTGCATTAATATGTTAGGCTTTGCTTCTTTTCCTTTCAATGGACATCCACTTTGTATTCAATTTTTAGAAATTATCAGAAGGCTGCAAGGATTATAATACATATACTTCTAATGTACTGGTACTGAATTTCTGTAGGATGGATTACTAGAAGCGATGTATTTCTGGATCATGGAGAATGTGCGTTTTATATTTTGGTAAGTAATGTTAAAGTGCTGCATGCAATATGCCAGCAAATTTGGGAAACTCAGAAATGGCCACAGGACTGGAAAAGGTCAGTTTTCATTCCAGTCCCAAAGAAAGGCAATGC
This sequence comes from Antilocapra americana, assembly GCA_007570785.1. NCBI lineage: Eukaryota > Metazoa > Chordata > Mammalia > Artiodactyla > Antilocapridae > Antilocapra > Antilocapra americana. The sequence continues at coordinate 49,043,327 of ML660201.1, read as the reverse complement.
CAAAAACTGCTCAAATGACTGCACAATTGCACACATCTCACATACTAGCAAAGTAATGCTCAAAATTCTCCAAGCCAGGCTTCAACAATATGTGAACCATGAACTTTCAGATGTTCCAGGTGGATTTAGAAAGGCAGAGGAACCAGAGATCAATTTGCCAACATCCGTGGGATCACAGAAAAAGCAAGAGCGTTTCAGAAAAACATGTACTTCTGCTTTATTGACTATGCTAAATCCTTTGACTGTGTGGATCACACCAAACTGGAAAATCCTTAAAGAGATGGGAATACCAGACCACCTGACCTGCCTCTTGAGAAATCTGTATGCAAGTCAGGAAGCAACAGTTAGAACCGGACATGGAACAACAGACTGGTTCCAAATAGGGAAAGGAGTACGTCAAGGCTATATACAGTCACCCTGCTTATTTAACTTCTACGCAGAGTATATCATGTGAAATTCTGGGCTGGATGAAGTTTAAGCTGGAATCAAGATTGCTGGGAGAAACATCAATAACCTCAGATATACAGATGACACCACTCATGGCAGAAAGCAAAGAAGAACTAAAGATCCTCTTGATGAAAGTGAAAGAGAAGAGTGAAAAATTTGGCTTAAAACTCAACATTTAGAAAACTAAGATCATGGCATCTGGTCCCATCACTTCATGGCAAATAGATGGGAAAACAGTGGAAACAGTGAGAGACTTAATTTTGGGGGGCTCCAAAATCACTGCAGATGGTAACTGCAGCCATGAAATTAAAAGACGCTTGCTCCTTGGAAGAAAAGTTATGACCAACCTGAACAGCATATTAAAAAGCAGAGACATTACTTTGCCGACAAAGGTCCATCTAGTCAAAGCTATGGTTTTTCCAGTAGTCACATATGGATGTGAAAGTTGGACTATAAAGAAAGTTGAGTGCTAAAGAATTGATGCTTTTGAATTGTGGTGTTGGAGAAGACTCTTGGGAGTCCCTTGGATTGCAAGGAGATCCAACCAGTCCATCCTAAAGGAAATCAGTCCTGAATATTCATTGGAAGGACTGATGTTGAAGCTGAAACTCCAATACTTTGGCCACCTGATGCAAAGAACTGACTCATTTGAAAAGACCCTGATGCT